>VZRQ01004580.1:1682-37914 GCA_013397975.1 Machaerirhynchus nigripectus | reverse complement strand
TTGTTGTTATCCCCAGAAAAAAAATTTTCCCCCAAAAAAAAAAAAAAAAAAAAAAAAAAAAAAAAAAAAAAAAAAAAAAAAAAAAAAAAACCAAACAAAAAAAACCCAGAAAATCCAAACTAACGAAAGCCGAAGCCCCCTGAGTCTTAATTTTAGTGAAGACTGTATTAGCTGCATCAAGAAAAGGGATTTTTATTCTGGTTTTATCCTTCTGTGAATTCTTGTTTTGAGGACAATATAAAAATTTTCAAATCACATTTGCAGCCAGACAAAATTGCAAAAAGTCTAGCCTATTACTTCAAGGTAATGAGTCAGAGTGATTCACTGCAGCCTTTTGGTGATTTCTGTATGAGCCAATCAAATGAAAGGGCACAAAAGCCATTCACAGTGAAGATAATCCTTAGTTCTAAATATTACAAAATCTGATGCCATTAAAATGCATAAGAGTGAGAACAAAGGAAACATCAAAGGCATCCCCTCCCCAGCCCCCAAATTCCACAGCACAAATAGCAAAACCTTAAAATCAAACAGGACCTTGCTCCAGTGTGGGCTTCCCACAGTGTCACAGCTTTCTTTGGGAGCATTCATCTGCTCTGGCCTGGGCTCCTACCTGGGCTGCCATGGAGCTCCACAGGCTGCAGGGGCACAGCTGCCACACCATGGTCTACACCACAGACTGCAGAGGAAACTGCTCCCATGCCTGGAGCACCTCTTCCCATGCTTCTTTACTGCCCTTGGTGGCTGTAGAGCTGTGTATCTCAGACATTCTCACTTCTCTGCTGCTCTTAGAGTTGCAGATTTTTTTTCTCCCTTCTTAGCTACATTATTCCAGAGGTGTTACCACTCTTTCTGATGGGCTCAGCCTTGGTCAGTGGTGTGTCCATGTTGGAACCAGCTGGCATTATCTCTGTTGGATTTAGGGAAAGCTTCTGGCAGCTTCTCACGTCAGCCACCTCTGCAGCCTCCTCTACCAAAGTCTTCTCACACAAACCTAATGCTCTGGTCAACAAGAGGAAAAAAATCTAAGGTCCCACATTCAGTCCTTGTGAAAGGATTCTCCATGGACTTCTAGACACTGACCTCCTGCATGGAATCTAAACACCAACAGAGCCTTTACAATGAAATATAGATGCCTCCGAGTTGTATGCAAGTGCTGGGCATGGCAAGTATTTTGCTGCTTAGTAGTTCTCTCTGCACACTCCTGGCTGAAAGCTACCGCAATGTAAGCCATCATTCGCCAACCTGGATACTTTCCTTAATGTAAATACAGGCACTTTTTCACTTAATTTTTTCAGTGAATTGCTGATTTTTTATTTTTCTTAATTTCCAGTATAACACATTAAACATCACAGGCAGAGTATAACAGATTTATGCAGAAGACAGTTTCCATCTGGACAGGTTGTCAGGAATGGTCAAAAGATGACAAATGGAGCGTAATATCAGTGGTTAGTAGAATGAAGTAAACTAGTACCCATGTTAAAGCTGTTTTCCTCTATTGAGTATCTTTCTTCTCCTCTTCCTTTCATTTTTCTGTTTCTTTCTTTCTTTCTTTCTTTCTTTCTTTCTTTCTTTCTTTCTTTCTTTCTTTCTTTCTTTCTTTCTTTCTTTCTTTCTTTCTTTCTCTCTCTCTTTTAAAATCTCACATATTCATTTTTTCTCTCAATTACATTTTTGTCTGATTGACCTTATGATACGCAGATCCTCTTCTTGGACGAAGTAGAAATGCCTTGTTCAGGCTTTCCTTTCCATCTTTTTCTATTTTCCTAAATGCTGAATCAAAAAATTTAAAATGGCTACAAACTAAAATATCAACTCATAAGAGTGTCATCCATGTTCATCATTTAACTTAATGTTAATATACAACATTATGAGAATATAATAATTTAATATATCTAGATTTCTTAAGGGTTCATGATGTGTGTCAAGAAGCAGTTGATATATTTTTAGAACTACTGTATATGTCTTTTGCCCAGAGAATAGTTCATTACTTTAGCTTTGAATGGATGTCTACATTTAATTATTTTATAGCAAACATCATCCTTTTGGCTGAAGAAGAGACTTCAGATCTGATTGCAAGGTTCCAATTAAAAAAAAAAGTATAGTTCAGATGAAATAATTCTGCTAATTTTTAGCCTCTTTATCTTTGATGCCAGGACATCAAAATCAAACAGAAAATGTATCATTTATAAATTGAAGATGCCTTTTGTGATAGGTCTCTTTTTGACTGTCCCCATATTTAATTTAAAGAGCTCATGATCTTCCCATAATTTTCTGAAACTTTTTTTTTAGTTTTTCTACAATATGCCTACTAAAACAAAGTCTAAAAAAGCAATCCCTTTTTACTGACTGACAAGAAAAAAATCTCTAAATTTTACATTAAAGAGCTCTGAATTGAGATATATGATTTTTACATTAGTCAATTTTATCTTAGTTTTTCTTCCTAGAAAAGTCCGACAATATCAAAGGATCTCTGTTCATATCCTGATCTGACTGAAGCCTTTTAATAGAATCTTTATATAACCTTGCTGTAACATTTTTAACATCTTTCTCAATATAATTTGACCTGTATCAACCTTGGGTTATTATATTATGGCTTTTTGGGGGATGTTTATTTGTTTGTTTGTTTTCTTTGAGTCATTTATTTAATCAATATGCTCTGTTATCCTATTTATTGAACTAATATTTCAGTCCCTTCTGTGAAATTCCTTGTGCTGTGTTCATGACTGCTCTTTCATTACTTTGAACAAGACTTATAGCCCATGTGAGTAATACCATCTAGCATATATATTTCCAGCCTGAATTCTGTATTTTATGTATATTGTTGGGGTGGCCAATGCTTTGTGCTTCTCAGACTTCTGGGTAAAACCTTAGTAATTATTCTTAAAAAGAAAAATCATTGATTACAGTGTCATTTCTAAGGGTTGATGTAAGTCCCTCCAATATTCTCAGGTCTGAGAAGAATCTGAATTGACTTTTTGGAAACCTCCTGCTTATCTTCACCTCTTCTTTCACATCCTGCTATTACTGTCATCATCTCCCATGGGCCTAATTAATTTATTCTTGCTCCATAGCACTTTGCTTTCTCATTGACGAGTTTTCTCCACTCTTTAGGGAAGTGTCTTTTTTGTCTTCTTTCATAACTTTTTTTCCTTTTGACTTGCCTCTTTTCTCTTCCTGACTTATTCACGTGGCCACATTTTTCAGCACATCACCCTTTCTTAAGGGCTTGCCCTCTAGACTCTCAGTAAATTTTAAGAGCAGAGATTGGACAGATAACTCATCTTCCTATTGTGTTAGAGACCTTTTCTGACTTCTGTCATCTCTCCGTGGTGCGTTTTTATTTCTGAGATCTATTTCTCCATGAACTCTACCTGTCAATATCTCATTCATAAATAACTCGTGTCAGGTAGCCACTCAAGAACAATGTACATCTAGCACCGTTGGCATCCCGTAACTCATTTTGTCTCCTCCATTTTTAAGGTCACTTTCACTGCTGCCTCAGGTTCTCTGAACATCTTTTTCTAGTTCTCACATTTAAAAAGAAAAACGGTACTCCTGAAATCTGCCCCTCTTAGCCAGGATATTTCTCATTTTCTTCTCTCTGTCATTTGACCTTTCAGGTTCAAAGTGCGGAAACAAAGCTCTGCTCCTCAGCAAATGGCAAACTGTCTATCTGTGGACTGAAGAATTGTATTTCAGCTGTACAAAGAAACCTCTGGACAGATTCTGCTCAAGGAATTTTCAGAGCAATGAGCCTGTCAATGCAGCAAATGCACATGGAGAAATAGGTTCTGTCTGATATTTATACTAAATTGTTTATGACCTGAAAATAAAATATTGAATTCAGGATAGCAACGTCATTTTTAGGCACCCATTTCAATCTGTGGTTATGTTTGTAAGGTAAAAAGACAGCAAAGGAAGAATAAACATTAAAAACAGTAATTTAAAGAAAAAAAAACAGTAGAAGAATAATGTTCAGAAACTTGACTTTAAGAATACCAACAGCAATCCACATAAGTAGGTATTTTAAAAGATTTTTTTGCCAAATGTTGTGCAAGAAAACCAAAGATACCTGGTTATTATCTTTACCAATGATGTGGATGACCAGATTGGGTGCATCCTCTGTCGGTTTTCAGATGACACAAGTTGGGCAGGAGTGTTGATCTGCTGGAGGGCAGGAAGGCTCTGCAGAGGGATCTGGACAGGCTGGATCAATGGGCTGAGGCCAATTGTGTGAGGTTCAACAAGGCCGAGTGCCGGGTCCTGCCCTTGGGTCACAATAACCCCAGGCAGTGTTACAGGCTGGGGGCAGAGTGGCTGGAATGATGCCCAGCATGAAAGAGCCTGGGGGTGCTGTTTGACAGTGGCTGAACACAAGCCAGCAGTGTGCCCAGGGGATCAAGGAGGACAAGGACATCCTCGCTTGTATCAGAAACAGTGTGATCAGCAGGACTAGGGAAGCAATTTTCCACCTGTACTCACACCTCAAATCCTGTGCTCGGTTTTGGGCCTGCCACTGCAAGAAAAGTATTGAGGTGCTGAAGCGTGTCTGGGGAAGAGCAACGAAACTGGGGAGGGGTCTGGAACACAAGTACTATGCAAAGTGGCTGATGGGGCTGGGGTGGTTTAGACTGGAGGAAAGGAGGCTCAAGGAAGACCTTATTGCTCTCTACAACTGCCTTAAAGGAGGTTGTAATGAGGTGAGGGCTTGTCTCTCGGCCCAGGTAAGAAGTGGTAGAATGAGAGAAAATGGCCTTAGGCTGTGCCAGGGAAGTTTTAGATTGGATATTAGGAACAAATTTCTTCACCAAAAGCTTTATCAAGCACTAGAACAATCTTGATGGAGTCACAAAAGATGCATGGATATGGCATTTCGGGACATTTTATAGGGGTGGACTTGGCAGTGCTGGGTTTACTCTTGGAATTGATGGTCTTAGGGGTCTTTTCCAGCATAAATTATTTTATGATTCTGTATTTATTTTTTCTGATTCAGCTGATTATACCATTCCTCATTAAATAAAGAACTGAATAACGAACTCTTCCTAATTTTGCTAGAGTGAGAAGTTGAAGTAATTTTCCCAAAACAAAATTCAGACTACAACTGCATAACCGGCTTTTGTCACAGCCTGATCAGAAATGCAGCTACACGTTGTTAAAGTGTAGATAAAGAAATTATTGATTAACAGTCCTTTGGACTACTACAGTGAAAACTGAAAAACCTTAACTCTTCTCTAATGCACTGATCTTGGCCATAAAAAAAGACCCAAACATATGTAGATTAGAAATTTCTCAAGGAAAATCATTCTCATGGGTTGAAAGACTTTAAATCTTCAAATACAGGAAGTTTATACTCAGGAATCATTCCACTGACTTCTTGGCCTTAAAGGACTGAAAAAGTACTTGCTGTGCACATGTAATATCCCAGGTATTATAAATGATTGCATTCCAGAGATTACTGGGAAGACAAAAAGTTCGTTTTATTTTTATATAATTTTGTCTTCAAAAAGCTTCATTATCTTCAAATTTTAAGGAGAAAAATCAAAGTAAATCCCAGAATAACCCATACCTTGAAGAACTGTAGTGGCTGGTGCAAGATTATTAGCAATCTAGAAAAAAATGAAGAAAAATTCAGAGTCCAAACAGTTCCATGACAAGCAGTTTGGAAACAACTGTTCTTTAATTTTTAGGCACAGCTTTTAAAACTTTTTATTTTCAGCAGAAGGAGTACATCTCTATCATAAACAGAATAAATTATATATTTACCTTGGAATATAGTCTAATATGAAAACATAAATATTTATTAACACATTAATGCAAAGGCTGTGAGCTTTCTGGCATCAAGCCATGCTAAGCTGTGCATCTGCATACACAGAGGACAACACATTAGCATGTGTATGCTAAACCTTCCCCAATTCTTCGTCCTCCTTTGTTCTCTGTGAAAACTAATTACATTTTGAATTACTAAGCCTCTTCTGCACTTTGTTGAGTAATAAATGGATAGTTAGTCAAAATGGAAAAACTGTGACACTGCAGGGTGAGTGTCAATTAGACCATTTTTAAATTGCCCTTCAGCTTGCTGGATTAACTTTAATTGATGTCCCAGTAATATCCCCTGTTAAATAATTTACAATGGTTTTTGAATCCCCAAAGCATTACTTAATGCCTTGCAATTATTAAAGTAGCATGCACCATCAAATTGGTCAGATAAATTAGTTGGGAAAAGGGTGGGATCTCTTTCGTGTGAGGAAGTCTACACTGTGGACACAGATTTTCCAGTATAATTACCAGTTTAGAGATGATTAATGTTTGCTAAATGGAAAAAACCTACCAAGAAAGATACTTTATTTCTTCCTTTCCAATTAAACAAAAAGCATATTTTGTCAAGTCAAATTAGAACCATAAATACATATTTCCCAAATTATAATATACAGATCAGTGTCACAGAAGTTGATTATTTTTAGTATTTGATTTTAGCAAGATCATCTTTATGTACTTCCAGAGTAAGAGGAATAATCAGCCTCCAAAAAGTAAAGACTGACAGAATGTTCGCTGAATAAATCCAAATGAACCAAAATGGCCGAATATCATACACTTCATTTCTTAAAACTTTTGTACTGAAAAATGCTTCTGAATAAATATTAGGACACGAATTACTTGAAACACCAAATGCCCATGGCAGGAATTTAGAGAGAGAATTCTGGTTCTAAATCATTGCTTATGGAGGTACAGCATAAAATATCAGAGAGACCTGAGGTTCTTGTTTCGGTGGAGAAAGAAGTTAGAATTTCTAACATAAGAAGTATCATGATACTGATTACTTAGATGAGTGAATTTCAGTCTTCCTCCTTTGAATAAGAAATGCACCAAATCTTTTCCAAGTTTAAAATTCTACCAAAATTTACCTCAGATATTTTAATAATCATGATTAAAAGGAATATTTTATGAATCACCTTACCATTCTTCATTTAAATCTGAAGATAAAGTATATAAATCAAGATCTATTTTACACTACTCAATAACTGAATCAAATCCAGAGATGAAGGATCTATACTTTATCATCCAGTAGATCAATCAAAATAAGGACCTGACCATGTTTTCATGGACATCAATCCTTTTGCAACTAAAAAGATATTGACCTTAGTTGCATTAAGCCTGATTTATATGGATATGAAAGGGAAAATACATTGTTTATTTTGAAATGTTACTCTTCTAATTGGTTGTAATTAAGTAAATGAAATGTATGCTTGCCAAAGGCAGCCGATAGATTAGCCTGAAAAATTATGGTTACAGCACTGCTGGAAGCACAGCAGCTGGAGACCAGGACTGTAACTACACCTAAAGCTCAATGAGGTGTTAGAAGGTCTAGATATTTGTTCTTTTACAAGACCTGACAACAGTTTCTTAAATCAGCCAGAAGTGTATGCTCTAGTGAAAATCTAGTTTCCTTTATTTCAAGTGGATTCATAGCATCTTTGCTATCAAGCTTCCCTCTAGATGCAGCAACAAACACACAAGACTACATCTTGATATTACATCACTGAACTGCAAGTTACTTGTTCCTCCTCTCTTTTGTCCTGTTCTTGTGCACTGAAGGCAAGAGCAGCTCTTAGGAAGCCACCTGTGGGAGACACAAATCTGACATCAATAAGCTCATTTGCATGACATAAAAGATTGACCTGTCTTCAGTAAACCATGCCGTAGTTGTCTAAAGTCTCACTGCAGTTAGAAATTTTAAGGCCAGTTTGCTACTTATGAGTAAGGAAAGAATTCGTATCAGAGCATGCAGCAACATAACCTCAACATAGTACAGAGACTGACCAGGCTTCCACCACTTTTGGCTTTTTGTAACTTCTACCCTTCCTGATGTGCGTTTTGTCAAAGAGTAGTTAATGCTATCATGCTTTGTATTTTATTCTCTTGGAGCAGAAGAAAGACATGAAGTGAGAAGGACTTTTTCACTCTGTCACAAATGAACAGGAAAAATTTAGTCAGTGAAAAGTAAAAGACTAAACCAATTACAGGGGTCATTTTGGTTTGAAGAGGAAAAAGGTCAGGGACTATGATTGAAATCCTCCCTAACTGAAACATGGCAACCTAAGCATATCTTTAGCATAACATCTGAAAAATGTTTCAAAGTACAATCTGAGCACACGATTAATGTAAAATACTGATCTGTTTAAGTCAAGGAGAATTCTGACAAGATTTTACCTTCAGCATTTTCTCTGAAATTTGCTTCCTGCTTTGGGAGCACATTAATTTCACTGTCTTTTAACATGGCATTCATGCTCCAGTTTAGACAGTGTGTGTATAGATATGCATAGTTATGAATTTTGCTTCTGGGTTTTTTTTTAATTGATAAATGTTTCTTTTTACTAGGAGTCTTTTTCCTAGGTGTCTTGCATGACAATTTTTTTAAGGGAGTTACAACCCAGTTCAAGATTCTGCAAAGTTTATTAAAGACAACTGAGAAGTAAACTGCTTTTGCCATGACAAAACAAAACTTATTCTTTTTCCTATGTATGGATTGTGCTCCATTTATCTTCCCAATGGAGTGAAAAGTGTGGCTGAGATGAGGAATGTTTTATTTCAAGTATGGTCTAAGTGCAGCTATTCCTTAGTAACAGTAGTGTTACTTCATGGTTTGAGATTTGAGAACCATCTTTTTTAATATACTTAGGTCACTAGAAATCAATCATGAAAGGATGAACTTACACAGGAATCTCGAGCTGGAACTGGGAAGGTATTGGTATTGAGAACCACAAATGTTTATGTGAAGTCATTTCTGCCCTCTTTTCATAGACATCTGGCAATAACCTCAACTATATTTGTCACTCATAAAAAAAAAAAGAAAATACAGTATAGTACAGAAACATACATTTACACAATCACATGTGACCTTATTTCCACAGATTAACAGAACAGTACTCCTCAGTTAAGCAGGTGCCAGGTGAAACAACCATGCCAGTCATTTAACATGATATATACACCTTGTACTGGCAATGAATAAAACCACGAGTCAATTACTGTAAGTCTGTGTCTTGGTTTGAAAGACAGGTGTCTGCTAAGGAAGGCAGGAGACTCCCTTGAAATGGAAAATGAAAGTCCCTTCCCTCCGAATTATTATAATTTTGAAATTAAGGGGCTTTCAGGCAACTATATGAGAAACAGGAATTACAGTTCTTTGCTAGTATATATAACAAGGCGATAATACAAAAATACTGACTTAACCTGACAGAGTCAGGATACAACCTGACACCCTGTCGGGCAGGGTGGTGGTAGCAGTCCTATTAAATGGTGTCTGCAGTCCTCTTTGAAGTGATTCGGTTGAAGTGGTGATCCTGTAGAAGGGTCTTATCCTCCTCCAAAGATCGAGTGGTGGTTGTGTAGCTCTTGCCCTCTGGGAACCCAGTCGGTAAGGGCTGAGTTTGGTATTCCAAACCTCAGATTATATCCAGGTAGGAAGGCTTGGTTCCTCCCCGCTGGGCAGAGCATCTCACAGTGGGAGGAGGTAATTTTATGAGTCATGCAGTGAGGCTGGATGGCCCATTAACGGAAGATATCTCCCAGAGGGAGTTATCAGGGATGTGTCATGGAAGAGATAAAGAACATTTCCCCACCTCGCTTCAACAAATGCTGGTAGAATATGTACTTTTGGTTACATCTTACATTGTAACCTAAGACAGTCTGCTACTGAAAAGCCTCAATATTTTTAAAGCACATTTATGCATATTTTTTCTAATTGCTTTTTGAAAAAAAAAAAGCCAGTTTTCAACAAAATTTACCAAAAGTACATTTATAAAAGTTAAGAAAAATGAATAATCTTTGCAATTAAAAATGCATACAAGTATTTTCCAAAAATATGTTGATTATTGACCGTGAATTTTTTTTTTTTTAGATTTGGCATACTTATATTATTGAAGGGAAATTCATGCCAAAGTTAAAAAAATAGATTAATGAAACAAAATTTTGAAAAATCTATATAACACAGCAGGAAAGCTTGTGCTTCTTATAACAAAATACCCAGTACTATCACATTTTCTCTTCAGACATTTTAATATTAGGAGACTGTAAACACACAGTATTTCAGTTTTATAGACTGCCCTCATGAGAAAAATAGAAAAAAAAAGTTCTGAAATATAGGAATTGTTTTGTGTAGTGAAAATGGTAGGTGGCTGTGCTGTTTTGAGCTTTTATTTTTTTCAGATAAAGCAGGTTCTCTTTTGCTAATAATACAGTCTTTGCAAAAACCCCCCTCCAAAACATAAAAACAATTAACACCTCCCCTTCCTCCTTGTTACATACTCATTCTGCAGAAGAAATGGTTATCAGGTTCACTGGGAGGCTGGCCCTGCATTTCATCCAGGTTCTCTTTTTCCTGTATATAATGTTGATTAGTGGTACAGAGATTTCTTTTTTCTTGTTTTTAGTGTCATTTTCTCTGCAATTAAAAAGCATTAGTATGTTGGCAGTTGCAAGGGCAGAGAAATTTTGGATAAGCATCTCAAAGTTTGTCAACAAAGCAAGATAAATTGTTTCCCCAAGAAAAGACACAGCAAGTTTCCTGTTGTGCAATTCCTCTGGTAAGAGTTCACAGCAGAGCATCTCACGATCACAACCAAGAGGCATGAGGACATCAGCAATATGGACAAGGCAAACCCAACAGATTTCTCTTGTTAAGTAGTATCTGTAAGATTAAATTGTGGCAATGGACAAGTTTTGCCTTCATGCTTCCTCCCTTCCTGTCAAGCATTGAAAAGTTTTATCTACCCTAAAACTAGGAGATATTCCCTCCACGGTACAGTCTGCAGAGCAGAGATTAGTTACATACTAGTGGTGTGTAATATCAAAAACTCCAAGCAGCCATACCACTAAACTACTAGATGCTGGTATGCTCTTTCCTGTCTGCAACACATCCTGTTGAGAGCTCAGTGCCATTGCTGTAGTGGCCTTTATTCCCTGTGCTGAAATACCACAACCAGAGTAGAGCAGGAAGGAGATCCCTGCCCTACGGATATACTGCCCTACCAAAACACCATTATGTCCTGAAATAAGTTTATTGCTATCACGATATTCTTATGTGAAATAAGCATTAGTATTGCAAACAATTCATCTTATAATCCCTGCCAGTAAGCACTTTGATGTCTTCATATTTGTAAGAACCAAGAACTCTCCTCTATACATAGACATCTTAACAACTACTGGAGTAACTCATCCATTTGTAGGATACTGAAAAGAAGGATGCTCATGGTGTCTTCAAATGACAAAAGAATTTCTTTGCTGATATCGATCCTTCCTGGCTGGTTCACTCCATATCGCATATGCAAAAAAAAGTACGTATGTTCAAGTATGTCAACACCTGCTTGATCAAAATCCATTACACAAACATTTGGTGTATCTTCCTAAAAGACACCATGTTCCTCCAAGCAGGTAGAGGATAAGGACAGAATTTTAAGGTCTGAAGTTATGTGCTAAAGTATTTAGGCAGTTCTTGAAATACTTAGGAAGTTCCTGAATTCCACTGCACCCCGTTGAAAGGATCCTTGCTGGAGCAGTTGTTGAAGGAATGCATTTTGTGGGAAGGGACCACATTAGAGGTGTTAATGAAAGATTGTCTCCTGTGGAAGAGACCCCATGCTGGAGCAGGCATCAGTATTGGAGAGTCCAGATACAGGTGAATTCAGAGGAGAAAAGAAAAAGTATTTTGCTTTCAGGGGTTTTTCCTCGTTGTGTTGATTCACGGAAGAGGGATAACACATTACCATTAGGTGATAGACCAGGAAGCAAGATATTTCAAACATCGTATCTAAGGCAAAGAAATCTCTCTCAGTCTATCAAAACTAAAAAATAGTGGAAAGTAGCCATTACTGCCAAATCTGAGAGCTGATAATTTCTCCTTCCTCCCAGCCATTGCCTGACATCTATACCCTGGCCTCTGCTGTTAAGTAATACTCCAGGATTAGTTGGACAACTCTTACATTCTCTGTGCTCTGGGTGTTGAAGTCTCCATGAGATCAGACAGCTACCAATGAGTTTTACACCAATAAATCACAAAAAACTGTCCAGACAATCCCAATGAACAATTTATAGTCAAGAGCATTTTGGCAAACATTTGGTTCTTGGTTATGCATACTGCACTGTCACTCCATTCACATTCCTATTATCTACAAGTATATACTTTTCTCTTTCCCAGCCTGATGGAGAGAGGAAGCTTGATTGGCTCACTGGGAGAGAGGGTAAAGGGCTAGAATGCTAATGCATGTTTCTGGGAACTGCTTACTGAGGAATAACGACCATACTGAAAAATCAGCTTTGCCTTCAGCCTTGAGAAAGGTGGTCTTTAGTCATTCCAGTCTTAACAGAGATAATATCAGATTTTAGGTTCTGCTGTAGTCACACAGTCATCCTTCCAGAATGGTCTAAAAATCATCAAGACTATTAAAAGAACAGAAAACCATAGTTTTTGTGGGAATTTTGTCTTTAAACTTTTACCAGAGAAAGAAAGGAATACGGGTGTTCTTCAACTTTGAACAAAAATACATATTAGGACTTTTAATACTATTTATTTTGACTTTGAAAAATACACCCAAAGAGAATCTGCTAAATATTGGGGGATTTTTTTTCGCTTATGCAACAAATTATTTTGAAAGCATACTAATTAGACCTAGTAATGAGTGGTGCATTAATTATAGAAATGTTATGCATCAGTAGTATGACTGGAAAGCTTTTTAATTATAAAATAAGGCCATACCCAAGAAATTAATTGCATAATCTATATTAATTCACTTACTATTTGTGTTACTAGGGGGTTTATTTTATAATTAAAAAGCTTTCCACTGATATTACTCCTATGGATCATTTATATATATAGTGAGAACCTACATGAGTTAATTTACAGATAATCAAAACCACAGCCTTTTCTACAGAACAAATTAATTCTAGTAAAATAATTAAAACCTTCATTTATTATGTTACAATGGTCAAAATGATGCTCTGTTAACTCCTGACTCAGCAAAAATGTATTAGCTTTGTGCATATTGGCACTTCCATTCAGATTTTACTAATTAGTAATTTTCTGATGAAAAAAATTAATGAAAAAAAATCTATTCATAAGCGTATGGGGCTGAAAAGAAATTCTAAGTGTTCTTTTTGAGACAAGCATGTGCTTCTCTGTTTTCCATCTCCTGCTGCCTTGCAAGAAGTAAGAGGAGGAGAGTAAGGGTAGATACAGCAACCACAGAGCTGTTCTAAGTTGTGCGGCTGAGATAAGTACTACCAAATCATTTTGGTCAGAAAAATCAAATGGTGCATGCTCAGCTCAGCGACCTCTCCTCTGCCTGACTGGCTGTTACTTCAAATAACCTGGTGCCCTAAACATCAGTCTCACCATGTGTCATCCTTGCATCGCTAGTCCGATGTTTACCATCAGAGCTCTTATTAAAGAGATGGGACTATTGCGGTTATATACGATTTATTTCTTAAAATAACAAACAAAGCATCAGTCTCAGAGGTCATGACACTTGGTAATAAGTCGCAATAACAGAGGATAGTCACGGGCTTCAGGGTTACGTGGCAATTTATAACTTTTTGGTCCAATAAGCAATTAACACGAAACTTTGTTTTAATTTGATAACCTATCACCTTTAGTACTTTTTACTGCAATGCGTCTGTTCTTCTACTAATTATGTGCTAGGTCACGTATGGACATATACTTCTATTATAACATCTATTATAGCATCTATATTCTTAACTTAAACTATAAAATGACATTACTATGCTTAAAACCCTCCACCAAATCACCCAATACACATTCTTACTTACAACTACAGGAACATACATTTATGATTCTCTTGCTTAAGATCCATATGTCTTGTCATCACATTAACCCCAGCTCCTTCCAAGGCTGTAAATTAAATCCATTATTTTCTTCAGAAGTTTTAACCCCTCGGTTTCCCACAACCATGGAATTTGCAACCAGTCCACATAGTCCCAGAGGCATCAAGAGGTGATGGATGGGATTGAGGCATCTTGTCCAAGATTATTTCAGTTAAATTTTTTTTGTGTAAATGTGGGTTTGTGTAGAAGGAATCCAAGCGATAGAACTATTTATCAAAGACATTCGTGTGTATGCTGTGCTTTAGGAATGGTGTTGCTCAAGTTAGTACTCCCACAAAAAAGAAAACCACAAGCCGCTCTGCTTCCTCCTCAGGGGCAGATGCAAAAGGCAGAGATCATGGGTTGAGACACAAATAGATTCACTGGAAACAGGAATGAGATAAGAGAAGCAACCGTATCAGCCTAAACACAGTTTTGCTGTACTGGAAAATGTTAGAAGGATATGCAGCATTTTTAATGAAGGAAAAAATCCTTCTTTGCCATCATTCAAATATTGCAAAGAGTAAACACATTTTTTAAGGCTACTATAACCATAAATGAACTTTTCCATTACTACCAGAAAAAATTTCTCAGAAAATTAATACTTTGAAGGCATATAGGATATCTGAACTTAAATCTGAAAATTGCAAAATTAAATTGTCAATCCTTGGAGCTAAAGAAAGAAGTCTCTATTTTTTCAGTTTAATACATTATTATATTTTAAAGTTTTTTCATCTTGGGTCAAAATCAAAGAGCAGTTCCTTTGTCACAATTAAAATATGATTTATTATTTTTAACTACCCAAATTTATTTTGAATCTTTTCGAGACAATATTTTAAATAAGTCTTGTTCTTATCAAAGAAAAAGAAGAAGAAGTGAACAAGAAGTTGTTGTTACCCTGCTAAAAATTTTAACATTAAAATTTCTTTTATTTTTTTAGGGATAAGCTAGTGTCATAACCTATGTGATGTGGACAAACAAATACAATCAGAAATTTGGTGGGAAACCTTCCTTATGCAGAATGAATATCCAGTATGGTATTCTAATCCTTATAAAAGTAGAACTCCATTTTGTAGCAAAATAGAAGGGAAAGAATGACAGACCTTAAGTCTTTACTTTTCCTATAGTTTTTGTAATATAAGGCAATGATTAGAAAAAAAAAATGATCCAGAATTTGCTTAGAAACAGAAAGGTGCAATCCTAATTATACATTGACCCTTTCCTGTAAAAGTTTTGTTTGCTACAGCCCTGCTCACAAGTGCAGCTCCACCAAGGTGAAAGATGTTCCATGCACTGCAGGCAGTCTCTTTAGCACATGTGGCAAAGAGGAAAGATTACACTGGGGCTGTGATGTCACTACCCGGTGCTGGAGCCCCTTTCCCAGCCAAGACACCTCATGTTAGGCTGATGCATAGCAACCCTCTCACAGTCCTGAGCTCAAATTCCAGGAAGGACATTGCAGGAAGGACATAAAACAGGAAGTCATGGAGAGAATCGCATTTTCAAGTGAAATTTTTTAAACAAAAATTATCCCAAAACATCAAACATGAAACAATGTGAAGGCATTAGAGGGATAATTAAATCGGTACTGGAAGAGAAAATGAGTGAACCACTAAGGAGATGTGGGAAAAAAACAGGGTTTCCCAGGTCTCTCTGTTGTTTTCAGTTCCTCTCAAGAGGGATGCATCTGCATTTGCTGTTCAAAGATGTTCTGATGACAATGTGCTGTGCTACTGGCAAGAGCTCAGAGCCTGCAGAAAACCATATTTTATGATTTTATGGTTTATCCATGTTAAGCAAAACATTAGGAAAGGGAAAAAGTGGGAGACTGAAGAGAACTATCTGCCAGTGAACACAAAGACTAAATCAGGGCCCTGAAAGGTTGTCAGTGAGCTTTATACAGCTTTTAAAAACGTGAGCCTTAAACTTCACAAATGAAATTAATTTCAAGTGCTATAAAAATATTTTTAGAGCAAACCAAGAATGAGAAACATCCAGAGCAAGAACAAAGTGCCTGAATGGAAGAGGTCCCTGCTGGTGAGCAGAGATCGGGTCTTCTCTAGCCTGTCATATCAGGACACCAGGACCAGACACAAGTCCTCTTGTACAGTTGGATTTAGCCAAATAGGCTTTGGCAAGCAGAGGTACCCTTTGCCAGAATGCCAGGCAACACACCAGGTGACATTGTCACCATTTACCTTATGATCCACAGTTTTGTTCAAGAGCAGCAAAGAGCAAAACACTAGTTTGAGAATTCATCCTACCACAAGTATGAAAAGCAGTCTTTCAGTTTCCAGTGTCTCTGCCAGCTGGCAACAAATGGAATTCAAGATGAAAAATGCATTATGGAAATCAGATAAAGTAAAAAGGAGGAAAGAAAATAGGTTTTCTCCTTGAAACCGAAAGAAAGAATTATTGAGTTTTAATGTGAAATATTTTATAGTGCCAGTACTAGGAGAAAGTAAGTCACTTTCAGTGACTTTAGTCACTTTTTCAAATGGAAGGAAGTTTGTAAAGCTGACATATTTATAAGATAAAAGATCTGGAAATAAACACAGACCAATTGCAACATGTGAAGGAGGACAATTGCAAATACTGACCAAAATAAAATTCTAAGAATTTTTAAAAATATTCTTATCTTTCATATGACAAAAAATGTGAACACCATGAACACTTTTAATGCTGTCTTCTTTGGTTTTTCCTTTCAGTTCTTCATCAATTTTTCTGCTGCACAAAACATTCAACCCTACTTTGAATACTGTGTACAATATTGAGCTCCACATAATATGAACAGGATATTAAAACGTTGGACTATATCCCAAGGTGGGCAAGAAAGATGGTTAAAGGAGTAGAAGGCATGACTTTGTTCAGATTATAGAAAAGGAAGCTGAGTCAGGAACTCACTGCTGTCTACGATTTCCTCATGATGGGGAGCGGAGATGGAGGTGCTGATCTCTTTCTCCAATGTCTGGTTGTGGGACATAAGGGAATGTTAAAGCTGAATCAGGGGACTTCAGACTGGGTATTACGAGAAAGGTCTTTACTGAGCGTATTATAAAGCACTGGAGCTGCCCTCCGGGAAACAGGTCATGGCCTCAAACCTGTCAGTTTTCAAGAAGCATTTGGGCAGTGCTCTTAGACACATGGTTTAATATGTAGGTTGCTGTCTGTGGAGTTAGGAGGTGGACTCAATAATCATCACAGGTCCCTTCCAGATCAGCATATTCTTTAAGTTCTTCATTAATTTTTCTTTGATTCCAAAGGGGTGGACATATTTTCCCCTTCAGTAGCTGTGTGAAAATCAAGCTGCAGTCGTATCTTTTACTTACTCTTCTTTAAATGGCATGCCATGCAAAACTACGAAGAACTGTGTTATGCATTTCATTGGTATTTTAAATCCTCGATTCAACTGACATTTGTTAAAACTTAATGAAAACATTGATGCAAGTATATTTCCAATAAAATCTTGCAGTATAAAGAAAAGTCACAACACCCCTAAGATACAAGCGTCTTTCTTAAGCTGCTTCGAAGTTTGTTTCTTCTGTCTCACAAGAGGCTGGCCTCTGAACAAAGTCTGTGGGGACTGTGGTCAATATACCCAGGTATATTCAGCATGCAGTACTGAAGAAAGTTAATTATTAAGCAGAGCAATTTCTTTTTTCCACTTGGGCAAGAAAAGAAAGCTTCCTCTTGTCAGTTAACAGGTAGGATAGATAACACTTTGAATTAATAAATACTTGTTAATGGATTGTTGTAATAATTCAGGCCTTCTCAATTTTGTTCCAAAGACAGAAAAGTTTTCTGTTATGTGTTACTCTGCATAGCTCCTCAGAAACACACTGCAGTAAGTGAAAAGAAAGATACAAACAAACCAGAATTAATTGCTTCAACAGGTTGCAAAAATAATACATACATATTCCCTCGGGGGTAGGTTCTTAACAACGTAGAGCTTTCCTGTCTCCAAAAAAACACTTCATTTAAAAAGTGTTACTCATCATTACAGAAATTTTATTTATGACGTTTCTTTATCCAGTAGTGCAATCTTAATTCTGCACTAATCACATATGGTTTTTACAATATTGTACTTTTCTTTTTTTCATGTATTTCTGTATTTTTTATGTGCCTAACACACTTTTTTCCTTTGGAAACAGTCATGGGATTTTATAATTTTTATATTTTAATCCTGCTTCCAGAAAGTTACATATTATCATAAAGACTTGTTGAAAAAAAATAGAAAAAAGCTATGGGAAGATTATTTTCCATGAGAGGGAAGACAGTTGGCTCCAAGAGTCATCAGTTTTTATACCCACCTTCAATTTTTGTCTTTGAAACAAGTCTGAAATTATGAATTCACCTTTTCCTTCTAAGCAGGAGATGAGGGGTACCAAACTAAATTATCATTTCCATGTGGAAGATTTAAAATTACATTGTGCAGCGGTCAATGGACTGGAGCAGCAGTTCAGCAAGCTGATTCTAAATCTAACTGTGATGATAAAATACTCAAGTATTTTTCGTGCTTTATCTTCATTCCCACACTTGTTAAGTCATCCAGGAAACCATTGTCATCCAAATGTTAATTTGTACATTCACAGAAGGGCAACAATGAAAATTAATCTGATTTTGCCTTACTGTAAAAATTTACATGATGAGGAAGCTAGAAGATATTCACACTTATTAATTACAATGAATTTTAGATTTTTCATACTCCTCTGAAAAATAAGTGAATCAGTGTATTTAAATACAGGTAATATATTTTCTATAGAACACAGGGAGAGTCAAACCATTTGTGTAGGTGAATAAAGATCAGTAGTTCTGTATGGCCTTCTGGCCTTCTGACCAACTTTCAATGTTTGATTTTGGGCAATTAAAAAAGCCTAATTGTGATACTATTCTTATCACTGCAAAGTAATACCTTCTTTGCAGTTATTTACGTATAATGAATATTGGAAAGATATTTGGATGAGCGAAAACGACACGAGTAGCAATGCTACTTCATATTTCCCATATTTTTTTACAGAATGCAAAGGAAGTGCAAACTATGCTGCTTCACCATCCAGTTCTTCCCATTAGTTTTGTTTACCACGTGTCCTTTAGGATGACTGTCTTTGCTAACAAACTGTCTGGATAAAAGGTTTTTTCAAATATAAATTCTGGTGTTGAACACAGTTAATATAGCTATTCGCACAATTTTCTTTAAAACCTTTCTAATTCAGCAGTATATAGCTCATTTCCCTCATATCCAGAGTTGCAAATTATCTTAAGAAATTTTTTGCTGAAAACAATGGTAACTGTTAAAATAAAATCAGCTTGAATTCTTCTCTTAGAAGGGTCAGTCTCTTCCTTGAATATGAGGCAAATTCTGCCATCTGTGATTCTCACTCACCTACCTAAAGACTAAAGTTGCCATAGGTGACAGTCAAATTCTTCCTGCTTATCTGTGGGACTAGCATCTTACTCTATAACATGCCTATTTTCTCACACTGACAAGTTGTTGACTCACTGGGCGGAATGAGAAGCGACTGTGGAGATCATGCGTCAGTCACCTTCCATCAAGTTCCCCAGCCCCAGTGCCAGTGACTGGACAAACTTGCTTTGACAGGCATCCTGTCTGGACAAACAGCTTGTCAGTTTTCTAATAGGATTCAGCTGCTCTCTCACCATAAGCTGCACGACCTGAATCACTTCAAATATTCCCCAGTGTAAATGGGTGAAATTAAATGTACAAAGAAGGTGTGGGAAGGGTGGGGTGGTGTGGTTTTGGCAATTTTAGAGTAAATTACAACATTCAGAACTTTACTTTTGGTAATTATTTTGCTGTAAATAAAAGAAGAGAAAAATTCTAAATTTAGTATTAACATTAACCTACAGCTGTTACAGTAATTTTTTACTTTTATTGAAAGCATGGTTCAGGAGACGTCCCTGATACCAAAGTGAGGCTCCTGATTTGGGTACAGCAACTGTGAGAAGCATGATCGCATTTACATGAAGAAACTAAGAAAACAACCTTTCCTACAGTAATCAATGCCCAAGATAATCGTCACAGTCACATCTGAGGGATCAATTTAGTTCAAGGTATCTTTTTAGACCAAGGATCCTTGCCCATTAAAAAGTACCTATTAGAGTACAAACAAAATATAATGCAGTATTATCATGTTTTCTTATTAAATGCATTACAAAAAGAACTACTTAGCTTGCACAAGGACAAACTTTATTATTACATTGGGACTTTAATAGGAAAAAACCAAAAAGCATAATACTCTATTGCAGCCAAAAGCCAAAATGATATACTTGAAAACACATGACTGAGAAATTTCTTGCAAAATGGTGCAATTTTTTTTATTAAACCTAAAAATGGTTTCTTTTAATCTCAGTTTTGTATTGATCTTCTCCTAATTATAAACACTGAACTTTTAAAAAAATCTAACAATGACAGTAAGATTTTTCAATTAAGCATAAATCAAAAAATGTTAAGTATAAATTTAGTCCTAGGAAAATTTATTGATTCTGCATCATACAGAAACGAAAAATTACACTACCAGTTTGAATGTCTAGAAATTTGGATTGGTTTACTGAGAGGGTTGTAAATTAATACCTTAAGAGGTTTTTTACCGGAATACAAAGTCCTGTCAATAATAAGTCAATTGCGATATATGCATAACTTCACAGGAACAATAAATTAGCATAAAACCTTACATAAATAGTTTTGCTTATTAACAAATATGCTCAACTTTAATAATTGTTGCTTATTTCTGTACAGCTCCCTGGAGGTTGAAACAGAATTGTGTGTGTGCAGTTCACGTTGTAGAAGCAGAGTCCAAGTATAATATTCAGAACACCTCAAAAACCTGACACTACACGGTGTTTCCACTCTACTGCCATTTGGTCATCGTGGTTCCATTCCTTCCACTACACAAGGTAGTTTTGTTGCCCTTTGGCCATTCTGTGGCTTAGACCTTATGTCTGTAGGCATTTCCCAGTAACATAAACTCCTCCATTTTCAAAGACAGACTATTTTAAAAAATTGAAAAGCTCCATATATTAGCTTCAATTTTTTTCCCCAGTACTACTATACTATTTTTTTTTAAAGGGAGATCGTCCATAACAGGAAATTAAACAAAGTTCTTGAAAAAAAAGTGGGAATAGCTAAGATGATGAAAAATATATACTAAATTTTTCAAATTACTCTTGTAAATAACAGTGTTTCCTTTAAAACATTTAAAAAAATTCTGATCTCCAATATCTTAGTGCAAAGAACAAAGGACAAATCAAAGTGGAAAAAAATTCACCCTATTACACTAAGGGAGAAAAATAAAAGTAGATAATGGAATGATTTCAGAACATGCACATAACCCAGAATAAATTTGAAGCTGCTATGACTCACTGACACAAACACACATTTTTCTGGAAACAATCTTTATAATTTTATGATTGATTTGTCACAAGAAAAATATTCTGAAGACAGAAGATACATCATAAAACAGCTCCATAAAAGAGATGTATTCAAAGAGTTTGGATACAAATTTAGCATCCAGGAAGCACAACAAAAAATTACATGAAAAATAGTAGAGTGATCCAGAATCACCTCATGTATCACCACTTACTGAACACCAGTAGTAGCAATGACAAAAATACCCACTTTTATGGGAACTCAGATGATTGTATATGGGAAGGCCAGAGAATGTGAATGTAAGGGTCTGATCATGTCAGGACATGATCATGTGAAAGCATGATAGCTTACTGGGAGACTACATGACAAACTCCCAAAATTCCATGTCCTCGTGTTGTAAAACACAACTCTACAAGGAAATCTTCCTGGTTTCCTACCAGCAAATCTTAGTACACTAAGTTCATTTCCACCAAAATGGAAGTCTCCAAGGATTAAATGAGTGACTCACTTGAAGAATACTTTGAGTCTAATTTTACAAGTATGGTTTGACAGACTGATTATTAAGAATTTGACCTGATTTATACGGGATCAAAGTGATTAAAAGTCCAGTTTACTAGAAATAATGCTTAACTGAAAGCTATGGTAATTCTGTGTAACAGTAAGCTGCACTAACTGTTGCTGTAGATAAAAAATAAGCTATGCTGATTTTTAAAATATTTATTTAATAATAAAGCTCCAATTATAACTACAACCATGTGGTCAGTCCTCATTCTACCAGGGAGCCCTAAAACATGTATGTATGTTTTAGGTAAAACATGTATATGTGTATATATTATACGTAACATATATGTTTTATATAAATGATATAGATATATATATATGTGTGTGTATATAAATATTTGTGTAAAACATATGTATAGATATGTTTTATATACACATATATATACATATGTTAAAGTGTTCCGTATGGGTTCTGCCACCTCTAGGCACAATGTTCAGTTACCTTCTGGAGCAACAGATCAGAGTATGCAGCTCATAAAGAAAATTCACTTAAAATTCTTATTTCTCTTGTAGTGTAAGCCAAGTCTATGACAAGCATTCAGTCCAAGCCCTGACCTTACACATCAATGAAAATAAAAATTCTAGGTATCAGCAAATATTGTTTTAGTGTCTAGGAAATGGCCAAGAAAACTCTAATGCCAATGTATTTAATTTTTAATTTGGATAAATGTTATGTGTCTACCAAGAACAGACTTAGGTTGAAGGCAGGCACTTAAGAAAGATAGATCAAAGAATGGACTAAAACAAATGGGAGGGAGATGAAAGGGAAGACACATATGCAGGCAGACGAGGTTGTGGATATAGGCTGATAGTATGGAAGTCTGAGAAGCATTGGGATACGTGGTGCTTTCTGACACCATTGCCTCCTTAGGGAATGCAGGAGGCCTTTCATTTAAAGAAAAGCAAATACAGTAACATGTCATCGCTCCTAGCACTGCCTATTAACAGCAGGGAGACCGGTTTCACAGAACTGCTTTTCAGGGGATCTTCATTTTGATGAGATCTTTTTCATTTGTTCCCTGTAGGACAGAATTATAAGATGCAAAATCCAGCATCTCAGCAGGTTTACTCTGTCTCTAATGAGATAGAAGGGAAAACCCTGCCCAGAATAATACCTAAAATAAGAATGATACAGTACTCTGCATGACAGCTTGCCCTTGAGATGTAAGGCGTGTTGTACGTTCTCCTTTCTTTTCTCCCCATCAAATTAATTGTCTGCCTTAGTTAGTAGCATAGTAACAAATAATAAAAAAAAGGTTTGAATTTAAGGAGCCTTTAAACTTCCAGACAGTTTTAGCTGTGAATTGGTAACTGTCCTTTTTCGTTTACTGTTCCATACATGGGCTGACCACACAATCCCAGTAACAATTTGAGTTAAATCTCAGCCAGAAGTCATGTAGAAAAGTTTCTTTACATAAGATTTACACATTTTTGCAAATCTGTGAAATCCACATATTTTATCCTTATCTTGGAAAAGCAAAATAAGACTATAATGGCTTCACACAGCAAAAATACATATACACAAGCTGTTAACAGTATTAATTCTAGTGTATCAAAGAATATATGGTATGCTTTATGTGGTATATATACACACATATGTACCATACATACCTATATATGTGTATGGTTTCTCTACCATTCCTAGAAATTATTATTTTAAGCAGAAATTCATCTAAGCATTTAACAGCAGCATTTTTCTAATTAAAATATTTTAGCTGCTAAAAGCTAGATACAATAGATCTCATCTAGAGAAAAAGCTAGGGTGTTTGCAGAATTTTTTGACAGTGTGTCATATTCTGGAGGAAGTAGGGATTTGAAATCCTGTGCAGAACCAGTAAAAAGTGCTTTCAACACCACCTTCTATCATATATACTTACTGATTTTAGGTTAACTGCTCTTATACTCAGTTTGTCTACAGTGAAAGAAGAAAAATCAGATTAAAGCCTTAACTAAAGGATGCACCTAACAACAGCTCCACAGTTAGGAACACTGCAAATTCATATTTGAACAATGACAAAAATCTATTTTATTTCAATAGTGTTTTATTTTATAAAGCACTAAAATATGCAACTGAAGGAATATTAGAGATAAAAAGTCTGCCTTAGTAAGCAACCGAAGACAGGTGAAAGGCATGCACCTGTCCCAGCCAGAACTCATGTGGCTGGTTAAAAAAGAATCTGGAATCAGGTAGGGCTCACAGACGGTGGTAGCAGGTTTACGTATGTGTTTTTATAGACAGACAGAAAGAAAGATATGATGCTTAATAAATGATAGCCAATATATTCAACAAAACTTATGTCTAGAAAGTGATTTGTGCAAAGCTTTTGCATATATCTGTTCATATACTGTCCTATCCAGAGGAACAAAACGCAAAACAAAACATGAAATCTTTGGATTGTATGTGCTGTTAAATATTATGAATACATGAAAAGTGAAGAAGATAGAACTTTATGAAACAAAAATTTATCTAACCTTTCATTTAATTTTCAAATCCTTTGGTAGGCTTTAGAAATGTCACAGGAAACATGGCACTTTCTGTTTATAACTTAGTGGCTTTTCCTGGCATCAAAAATGCAGCTTAATGAAGCTCTAACATTTATAGGCTCTAAAATCTTTATTTGTGTGAATTTATTACATTTATAAATTATATGAAGAGAAAGAAAGTCTCCTGAAACTGAAGTGCTCTAACAGAATGAGTAGTTATATTTGAACAAAGGCACAGTAAAAGGCTTTAAAAGATAAAAGGAGCTGAGTCTGTCAAAAAATATTGTGGGGAGACAAAGAGAAAAACCCTGTAAATCTATGTCAATAGGAAAGCCACTCCAGGGGACTGTTAAGTATTGCTGTGGTCCAGGGATGGTGCTTCACATGGCAGCCGTGCAATGTGCCACTGGTTTGCAAACACTTATTTTGGCTGGGATTTTTCTTTGCAGTAAGAAAATAGACATGAGGGATTGTACTAGTTTGAAAGCAAACCAGTGAGAGATTCAAAGACAGAACTATAATTTAATAGGAAAATTAAAAATAAATACAGTAGGACAGAAACGCTGACACAGTTAGGATACAACCTGACACCCTGTTGGGTAGGGTGGTCGTAGCAGCCCAATTAAATGGTGGCTGCAGTCCTCCTGAAGTGTCAGATGTGGTTCTGTTGAAGTGGTGATCCTGTAGAAGGGTCTGGTCCTCCTTGGAAGGTCCAGTGGTGGTTGTGTAGCTCTTGTCCTCTGGGAACCCAGTAGGTCAGGGCTGACTGTGGTGTTCCAAACCTCAGATTATATCCAGGTAGGAATGCTTGGTTCCTCCCCCTGGGTGGAGCATCTCACAGTGGGATGATGCAATTTTATGAGTCATGCAGTGAAGTTAGATGGCCCATTATCAGAAAATATCTCTTCGGAGGGGGTTCTCAGGGATGTGTCATGGAAGGGATAAAGAACGCTGCCCCACCTAGTTTCAACAGATGGCAATAGAATGCATACTTTTGGTGACATCTTTGGTTACATTGTAACCTAAGACAGAGATACACAAATATCTCACTTTTACTGCTTATAATTTCTTTTGCACTATCTATGATGCCCATAACAATGGAATATAATGACTTGTATTGACTCAGGTAACATACTGAGGAATATATAAATCCGTTCGTACTTCTAGGTAGTAGAAGTAAATCAAGTAAGCATATATAAATCATTTCACATGAAAGGCTCCAGAATTTTGGTGCAGTTCCGAATTCCTGGATATGGTGTTTGCTGGATTTCACATACAACAGTCAAAAATTTCTCACAATTCCCTTGGACATACTGAAATGGGAATGAATGGGTAGGAATTTTGAGTCTACAGATCTACTTTTAATTCAATATGCATAATTTTATCCTTTAATTGCTGAAAACCAGGAAAATTATGCTTCTCATTCCACAGTAGAACATGAACAGGTTAGATAGGATTTTGTGTAAAGAAAGGAATGCATCTGAATCTTCTCTTATATCACCTCTCTTTTTTTCATTACAGCTGATATCATAATAAGTTTTGATCTTACTTTAGCCAGGCAGTCTTTATTGAGAGACCTCCATGACTGTTGTTGTCAATCCAAAGTGAGTTCCATGTAATGGCTACAAAATTCCTCTTAAAAAGCATCTGCTAGGAAAAAGTAGCCATGATAAGAAACACTTACTCATCCAATAACATTTTCAGCCTTTTCCTATGTATATTTATTTGCAAGGGCAGAGAGAACGTTACGCAGTAAGAAAAGCTAGCTCTTCAGTAAAATGCCTCGGGGGACCTTAATCACTGTCAGCTCTGACAGATGACAAATCTATCCCTTTTAAGTGAATTTAGTGAAGAAATTTGTGCAATTTTTTTATTATTTATCCCCTTATTCTTCCCAAATGTGTGCCTGAATCCTGAGAATATGGGTGACCTAGGACTGAATAACCAATCTTCTACGCTTACCGTCAAATTGAAGCAAAAATAAACATCAGTTGGCATACTCATATGGGGAAACAAAGTGCAGATAACTATGTAAAAAAATAAAATATCTGAATGTTTAAAATGTATTAACCACTCTCTTTCCATCCTTACCTCTCTAAAAGGTGTGCACAAGCTGTCAAAGAGTTTTTTGGTAATTATTTTGCAATGCTGCGGTGGCACATGTACAGGAACAAAATTTATTTGTGCTATTTTAAAAACATGTTTGTTTGTTTAATTTAAAAATAACCATATTTAATTTACTCTTAACTTCTATACTATTATGTTCTGTGCATAAAATGCAAGGGATTCAGAAAACAGACAAACATCAATCTGCTGGCCCAGTACATAAAAGCCAGGGAGCCTTCATCAGTGAATGGAACAATTTCACAAACTCACAGAATCAGAGTGGTTCCAGCCAAGGTGCAGGCAAATTCAAGGCCAATGCATTTTCATCTGATAGAAGGCAGAATCCTTCTTGATCTGTGCCTCACTCAGAAGGGGCAGACGCTAATAAAAATTCTAAATGTCCAATTTGTTTTATGAGAAGACCTACAACAACACCAACTTATGTTCAATAGCCAGATAATTTAATAGTTTCTTCCTATGATGATATTTTTTAAAATTATAGCTTTAAAGCCCAGACACATAGGAAAGCCATTAAGGTAAAACATATTGTAAACTCCTATAATGGAAAAAATATCAGCCAAGGAAAACAGAGAAACTTGATGTGCCTTCTTCCAATAGTAATTCACTGAAAAGGAAAATAATAAAAAAAGAATTTAAAAAATATAACTGTGTCATCTTGCCACACTTGTGAAAGAAAATGAAATATCAATGTTAGTTTTTACTTTAATTTTCAGTTGCAAAAGTTTTGCATATTGATTTTTGTACTTTTCACCCAAATAATCTCTCTCTTAGAGGTTTTTTTATATTTTTAAACTCTATTTCCTATTGCTCTACTAGGAATCCATACTAAGAGTTACACTTTGTTTAATATTGACCTAAAAATAGTGCAGTATTTTAAACTCTAGGCAAACAAAATAGGCAACATAAATATTTTGTCTGGATGTTAAATGTGCAACAGTTCCCTTTCAGAAACTCATCAATCCCTCTAGCTCAAAACCAGTTTAAGCAGCTGGGCATCAAAACACTTAAGGTCCATTTATTGCTTATTACTTTAGCTATGTTTGACTGAACAGTCACATTAGAGTTACTATGGGAAAGATATGGTCTTATCCTCTTTCTTGCACTGGTGCACATCTGATTGCTGTTTAAAAAAACAGGCACAGCAGAAAATTATTCACTTTTTCATTTTGTTTTCCTTTTGCTATTTAGCCTCCTGAGATGGTTCACAGTAGGATCAAATAAGAAGCAGCTGAGTTCCTCATAAAACACCACCACATTTATGGGAATATTAAGCAGAAACCGAGGAGCAAAGAGTATTTTATTTTTTATTATGGTAACAGAAACATTCCTGCAAAGCTCAAGCTTGCTGTGATTTTTATCAGGTTTCCTTCACTCAGAGAAATATCTTTGCAGAACATGATGACCAAACTCATGTGAAAAGCTATCCCCCCATCTAGGGGAAAGTTTGGAAGTTGAGTTCTTCCACAATACACCTGGAATATCTTGTTCTAGAACTTCTACACTATCATTGCCACCTCTTCTACACTATTGCAACATCACAGCCACAGTAGAAGTGTTTTACCTAAACCAGAGCAATATAAACTCAAAAACAACTGGTTAGAGTCTTAGTCACAATAATACATCATCATGAAATGCAAACATGTCAGACCAATTAGCCATTATATTTAAACACTTTTAAAGTTGCTATTCAGTAAATAAAAGCTAAATATAGGGACGGCGTTTGTCATCAAAGCCCAATGCTAATACATTTCTAGCCAGCTCTCTTCACAGCCTCTTTCCATTTACTTCATGAAACCACAGTTCCCAGAAATGTCAATCTGCTTGCTATTGATGCTCTTCCCACCCTATATGTGACCTACTAATTTTGAGACTGAGCATGAGCAATTTTAATAAGCATGTGCTCCTTTTATAGCACTAAGTATAGCAATCCCAAAAAGAATATTTTCAGAGTGTTGCCTACTTTGTGAAAATATAGCTCCATCATGATCACTTTGAAAAAAATTTGAAAACAAAAATTCTGCACAAGTCTAAAAAGAAGATGAGAATATTATGAGAATATTAATATTTTTTATGATAAAATAAAAGAATCTGTTTCAAATTATGACAAAAAAACATAAATACCTTTGTTTAAAAAAGAATACATTTATTGATTTCAAAGAAATTAATAGTTAAACTACTATATATAAACTAATTTTTAATGTAAACACCACTGGAGGTGGGGGGTGTTTTGTATTTTTGTCTTTTAACCACTATCTCACTGGAAAAAAAAATATAATTACCAAAACCTCATAAAATATTTATCCTATTTGTATGCATCTCATTTTTGCATTTAGAATTTCTAAGTAGTTTTAAAGTTCCATTTAAAATATATTAAATTTTTGTTATATCCTCTTTTCACTACTGAATGTATCCAGATTTAGGGAGTTCTGCTTGCCTGGTGTTTTGTACAGAAAGATTTGCTGTATGTAGGAGCACATCAGCATGTGCTGCACACTGCTCTAAAAGCTGTGTACAGCTCTACAAGCTGTGTTGCTACTTTATTGAATACTAAACACTCAGCAAGGTCACTCCCAATACCAATGAACAGAGTAATTTCATAAGTTATAACCAATACATAAAATGGATGCTGAATTTTTCCAAAGAAAAAAAAGAAATCTCTGTTTTCCTTCTCGCTACTGGAAAAAGCCTGAGAAGTTTTATGTGACAGCTCTTGAGTATCCAAAGGCAAAGGATGCAGTCCCTGACAACCAGCTCAGTCCTTATGCCCAAGGAGAAGTTTTAAACCAGGTGTTCCTCTGCTTGCAAATCCCGCAAGGGGATCCTTTCTGGTATCATGCCTACTAAGTCAGAGTCCACAGACAATATTTGATTGTGGTGTTTTGGCACCAAAGAGTGCAACAGCAACTTCACTCTTGTGAAAGTGGTTCGGCTCTTTTTCTCAGCCTACTGGAGAGGTTGTGCATTATCCAGTTAAATAATTTTGCACAGAGAGGCAGACCCAAGAGCCACTCCAGTAAAGGCCCATTTCCTTTCCTATTTCAGCAGCACTATGTTGTAGCACACAGCAGTGGTCGTGCTGATTCCTTGCTCATTCCCTGCAGTCAGAGGACAGATCAAGGGGGTCCCAGACTCAGCTCGTCATGGCCTGTTAGCTCCATGGCCCAGGTGGAGATCCTCAATCTTATTCCTGGTTGATCCCTAGCCCAGGTCTGCTCCCCCACTCTCCCTGACTTTAGCAGAAACACTCTAGTATCCCTCATGCCTTCTGCTTTCTCAAAAAGCACTGTTGTTTCCTACTCCAGCTATGTATAGGTTGTATTTCTCTGTAGAGAAGTGCAAATGGAGGCATGACACTCAATTGCCACTACTGAGACAAAGCAGGAAGAGATGGTAGCAACTTCTGCTCAAAAGGCCAATGATTTCCACAGTGGTTTTCCATAAAAGGTATAGGAGAAAGTGTTTGGTCTAGTTATTTTAAGGCAAAAACATATATATTGACATTCTTTAATGTTACACATTGCAATGTCAGCCAATGGCCTATATCAACATTTTATATGTATATGTGAAGAAAATTAGTTATTGCTCAAAATGTTTCTACCTGCACAGTAAACTGTTGATATCCAGATAAATCTATTCTTTGTTTCAGCCCACAAGGCCACTACTTTGGAGCTGCCCATTGGCAAACCGAGCAGGACAATAAAAAAAGATGCCGACATGCTTAATCCATCAATATTACAGAATCAGTGGATGAAAACAAGAAATATCAACAAGACAAATGCTTACCAGACAGATCGTACCAGTCTTATGTTATGCAACCTGTTTGCCAGGCTGTGTCCCGAAAAAGCTGGTGGGAAGAGGGCTACCTCCCTGTTCTGCCCAGCCTGCTCTCCAGTGCAGTGTTATTGTCAAAGCCTCTGGGTGACTTCTGTCAGACTTTGTCCAGAGAGGTTTTCTAAAGTTTATTATAACTCAGAAGGCCAATAGAACTCGATGGATTTGGAGCAAGAGTGATGTGAAGATCCCCACCCTGAGAGGATATGCTATACACAGAATAGATGTGGTTTGAAATAATTTTATTTTTCTTCCATCTTTCCTAGAAGTCATTGGTATCTGTTTCAAAAGTTCCCCCTCAAAAAAGTAGACATAGATCATAGTCCTGGCTCTCTTGGAGTACTGCAGCAACAGCATAGAGCTTTTTAGAGATTTTCATTGATGGCTCTTTCAGGTAAAAATTAACATATCTGAAATACTTTCACATTTAACATTTAATTTTTATTTATTTATTATGGCTTATTTGAGAAAATTTTGTATAAACGACTGCAGTCAGTCATGAATACATGTAGCGTTTAGGGACTTTTTTAATATCTTCTTCATCCCTTTTTAAGGCTTTAAATATGCTATCATGCTAGTTGGACTAAAGAGTTTTACAGCTTTAACTAAGGAAGTGGGGGTTTTGGCTAATTAAATATTTCATCCTATAAGACTGATTTATTGTTTGACTCTAATCAGTTTGACTAAAATCACTGGAGTCGGGGTTAGGCAACGATTGCTGCATTTGTTATGTGATGAATGGAACATCACATAAAATATGAATTGGCTGGAAAAGATTCAAGGATAAATCACAGCTAGGAGCTGACATTGTCAGTGTCTGGCTCTGTGTTCATTTAAAAAAAATGAGAAGGAAAGGAGAAGAAGGAGAAGGAGAAGGAGAAGGAGAAGGAGAAGGAGAAGGAGAAGGAGAAGGAGAAGGAGAAGGAGAGGCTATATTTTTAAGAATTCTGATACATCTTAAAATGACTGTTTCTTTTTTTTCCCTCCATGTATAGGTATATACATATATGTATTCCTGCAGGTCACCAGTCCCTGTGCTTTGACTACTCTTCAAGGTGAAGAATAAATATATTTGGCTGTCTAAACTTATTCTTACCCTGAGCTCAGAGAGTTAAAGTTCAAGACATATATATGTTTCTAAGATTTAACATTTCTTTCTTGTTATTAACTTTCAGTATAATTCTTGATGTTTCTGAGAAGCTGAAGCCCCTTTTTTAATGTTAATCTAAATTTTTAGCCGCACTGAATCCATTTGGAATATTTTATACAGATAAATGACAATAAGTGAGTCCTGCAGATTAAAAAATTATTTTCTTTTTTTTTATGAGCAAAGATTTTAAAGCCAGAAGGGACCATTATAAGCTTCTAAACTTTCTGCGGTTATGAAGTCCATAGTGATTTTGCACAGCTTCTTTTTTGAATAATAGCATCTTTTAAATCAGTCTTAATTAAAAAAATCTCCAGAGATAAAGAATCCACAATACTTTCCATTTCTTGAGTTATGAATTTCAGTGCAGTTTTCATTCCTCACTCAGTATTTTAAATGTAGCAATTGTGCTCCACATTTATATGTCTGCTTCCTATGGTACAAAAGATTGCTTCTTTCTTCTGCTTTTTATTTTAACAAAACCCTAAGATGATCTTGTCTACCAAACACAAAAACTAAAGTTTGGGGGTTTTTTCCATTCCAAAGTTCAGGTTCCAAATTAATAAAATATTTACACATTTTTATTTAATCATAGCCTCTGTGTTTGCTTGAATTCAACTTTTCTGTTGATTCTGTTAGAACTGATCTATGGATTTTTCTTTGTTTAGCTTTTGACTTTTCCAAGTCAAAGGGAACATGACTTAAAAGCACTAATTTTAGTGTGCAAAAAATAACTTCAGAATTTTATAAATAAAATCAAGAGTTCTTCTCAGGTATTAACTGGCAAGTGCATAATTCCAGTATCTCTAAATACCGTGTATTTCCCTCTTCTCTGACTCTCTAAAATATATTAGAAGAGAATACCCGGACAAAATATACAAGTTCTGGTACACAAGCAAAGGTTTCAAGACCAGAAATCAGTGAAAAAAATCTCAGACTCAGTGACAAAATCTCAGCATGTTTCCTTCTTTTTACAGATGTTACCTACATTTATTATCTGTAATAATGGCACATTTCTCACTTCCATGTGTCCTTTAATAAAACAGTTGACCTTCAAAAAATAAAAAAAAAGGTAAAAGTAGATATAGATAACTGAAAGTTAAAGCTTTGCTTCCAGTCCAGAGAAAGTTCCTCATGTTGAAATAATACAGTTTCAAGGAGAAAAGGTGGACTGTGATGCAGATATCCTTATAGTATAAATCTGATCCCAGATTACATTCAGCTTTTGAAAGTCTATTTTCTAGCTTCAGATGTCATAACACAGGAATAATCCGATAAACACATGGGATCCTTTTTTATTTTAAAAATGGTTTCTGAATTTTTAGTTCAGTCACACAGAAACTAAAGTTTAGTCTTTATGCAGCTTTTTTCTCAAAAGCTAGCTAAAAAATCCTAAAGCAGCTTTGGAATTGTAAATACTACTCCTTCAAGCACAATCTAATTTTCAATAGCTCTTATTCTTAGAATATTCCACTATGATCCTACCTTTCCATGATGAAAGGATGACCTATTATCATGTGCTTAAGCCCCAGAGATATGAATAGAACATCTGATTTGTCATCTGATCACTGCTAAGTCAATGGTCCAGTGTCAGGTCAGCGTTGCCAACAGGACTGTCCCTTAAATTATAAGGCATAGCTTGCTCCTACTTGCAATGGACTGATCAGTGATCAGACGTGTTGAGTGATGTGCATTTTTTTTGGTTAAGAATATACCTCAACAAACCACAGCCCATGCACAGGCAAGCTGCCTCTATAACCCTTCTGATGGCATCTCTCTAATCTAACATGCAAGTTTCATGTCAATTCCTTGACTACTAGGATAAGAGAGAATAGAACAGGCAAGTGGAACTGCCACTGCTTTGACTTCAGAAATTAAGACAGGCTCTGGGAGGTGGTTGATGTGGGGTTTGGGTTTGGGTTTTGGTTGGTGCAAGATTTTTTGGGAGGTGGGGAGTGCTGATTGGGTTTTTTTGAAGGAGGCATGTTTTGAGTTGTTTGGGGTGTTTTAGAGAAAATGTTATTTCCATTTTATAGTTTCCTGAAATTTGTAACTGGGAATTGATCCAAATCTAGAAAAAATGCCTGTTCAAATGGTCTTTTTCCCACCTGTAGCTGAAAAATCAGACTTTTTATACATAAGGTTCCATTGTTGATGACAAATCATTCATTATGGTAATATGTCAGACACAACCAAAATAATAAGAGGGAAAACAAATAGAAAAGTAAAAAACCTTTCTATAAGCAAACAACTTACATTTTGTTCTGTTTTCTCTTGAAGAAGGTACTTTGTGGATTAATCTGACAGCAGCTGGAGTTAAGATGCCATATAAACATAAACATGAAATATTTTCTTTAGGTTTTAAAAGGAATTTAATCTGATTGTTCTTGAAATTTATTACCTATTGGATTTGCATTCTGACTCCAAATGAGCAGCTTATTTTTAATTCATCAGATTCATCTATGCTTTTGTATTTTTAATGTGAAGGGTAGAACAGAAAAGATTCAGTACAAGCAGATGCCAGTTTTAATATAATATTCTCCTACTTTGGGGACTTGACTAGCTGTGTGGGTTACCCAGTAATGCCACTCAGACTCTATAATTGACAGTAAATAATGTTCTTGCACTCATCTACTTCCATTTGCTAAAGAAAGCCAAGCCATAATAGAAACAAGTCAATTTGAAGTACTAGAAAACAAATTAATTACTTTGGATATCTCAAATTTCTGTTCAGGACCAAAACTGAAACCCCTTAATAGATACTGATGAGAGAAAGCTGATTTTTGAAGTTCATCTATTTCTTAGCATAGACATCTAAATATTAGTTATAGCATGCAAGCCAAAAGCTCAAGAAGGATGAAAAGCGCATGAAAAAGTGATGAAAAGGTCAAATATAGAAGCAGTGGAGCCTGGTCAGCACAAGAAACAAGGATCCACTTCTTTAAACAACCTTTTCCAGTGCCTCACCACCCTCACTGTAAAGAATTTCTTCCTAGCATCTATTCTAAATATCTCTTCTTTAAGTTTAAAATCATTCCCCCTTGTCCTATTACTATTTGCCCATGTAGAAGGTCACTCTCCTTTTTTATTTGCAGTGGAAGGCAGCAGTGATGTTTCCCCAGAGCCTTCTGTCTCCACAGTGAAGAACCCCAGCTTTCTCCGTTTCTGTTTACAGGATAGATTCTCCAGCCATCTGAACATCTTTGTGACCCTCCTTTAGACCCACTCCAACAGGTCTGACAGAAATAAGGGGCTCAGCTGAAACAGGTGCCACCCATCCTCCTGCAGCAACATGACAAAAAATCTGGCACTCAGCTAAGTACTACCAGAAGAAATGCTAGATAGAATCATCACAGAATCGTAGAATTGTTTAGGTTGCAAAGAACTACAATATCATCAAGTCCAGCTGTAAACCCAGCACTGGCAAGTCCACCCCTAAACCATGTCCTTAAGCACCAGGTCTCCAAATCTTTTAAATTCCTCTAGGGTTTGTGACTCCACCACTTCCCTGGACAACCTGTTCCAGTGTTAGAAATATGGGGATCTCTACAGCTTTCCTCTGAGATTCAGAAGTTCAGATCCAAATCTGTAAGCCAGACCTGCCAGACTCAAACTTCCACAACTCCTCTGTTATCAAGAGGAGAAGTATAAAATAAAAAAGTAGTTTTGTGACTGGTGGGCAAGTCTTTATATTTTAATCCCATTTTTTTTCTCTTCTAATCTATTCTGTATTTCTGGATGTTAAAGGACATAGATATGTAGTTACTGGAATATATTTACTTATAAAAAGCTAACAAGAGGTTTTTTAGCCTGCATGTAAAACGATGCTCAGTCTTTTTCTAATTATAGTGAGAATCTTACACCAGAATCTCTTGGGATTCTTCCCTCTTTCCACAAGGAAGACTTTTATTGTGTTAATTAGATTCAGATATTTTTATAATAATTGCATGATTTTTCCTTTCTTGCTGTGGCACAGTGTTATTAGCCTCTGTAAATCTACCCTCCGGTGTAAGCTGATAACATAAATGAATACTGGACAAAGTCATTTTTGGGGACATAGTGATGATATCATCTTTTAATTGCATTTGTTTCAAATTAGTACGTCTAATAATTTATAAATAAGAAAATATAAAATATGTAAAAAATGAACAATGATTTTCCATTTGAAATTCTACATCAGAATGTAAATTCCCAATTTTGTAGTTTCCAAGATTTGGTTTGGTTAAAATAATAATTTTTTTGGCCATAAAATCTCGAATTTATCTGCAACAAAAATTACAAGAAAGAGGAAAATGATAAACTGTATTTGTCTATGTGTAAAACTCACAGAATCATATCCTATATAAAAGTTTAAAGTCAGTGAAATCACAAATATCATATGGAGGACCATTTTTAGCCTAACATGAGGCCTCCTTATTGAACCTAACTTGATAGCAGGTATTAAAGAAGAGTGTGCTACCAGCAGGATGAAAAGAGTCAGAAGACAGTTGCCACTACAGTGCTGAGCCAGAAGTGAGCTAGTAAAAAAATTTAAATTGAGGAACAAAAAAACCCAATTAGAATGAATTCAAAAACCATGGTTGAAACACTTCTTTGCCCCTTGCTTCAAGTCCTCTCCTGCTGAGAGTAAAACAACATGCCAGCAAGAAAGACACGAAGAGCAGCTGGCAGTCCAATAACATACTAGAACTGTCAATGCCATCCACATGGTTCTCCACATGAGGTTTTTAGAGACTCCTGATACTGTAATCTATAATGCATTGGGAAAAAAAGACATCCCTTTTCAAGGTTATTCTCCACAGAGGAGAAATATAGGGTTAATG
>VZRQ01004578.1:232501-250602 GCA_013397975.1 Machaerirhynchus nigripectus | reverse complement strand
AAAAAAAGCTGTTTCCAGAAAGTGCTGTGTTTCCTGAGAATGGCGGTTCCCAGACTCTTCAAATCCCTCTCCCCCTTTCCTCCCCCACTTCTGGCTCCGGCGCTGCCTCCTCTCCCTAGGAGCGAGCGCCTGCTCCCGACCAGGCTTGTCAAAACCCGCCAGGCGTTGCCGGGCTGGCGCCGCTCCTCAGCACCCGTTCGTGGAGCAGGGTGTTTGTAACAACCCCTTTAACACCAGCGTGTGCTTTGCTGCCCTCTTGCTGAGTCAACAAGGACGGGCCTGGCTGAGGCGGGCACGGTGCCACCTGCTCCGTGTCGGAGGGTCACGGGTGGTACGAGGTGACAGGGACAGCAGCGTTACAGCAGCAGCTCAGCGGGGCCGTTATCTCTGTGCTCCTGCTGTAGCAGGAGTTTGGATCAGATTTGCTGTGAATTCCTACCGAAACTGCACCTCACGTGCTGCAGCCCGTGGTTTTTCCCACGATGCCAGTGCCGCTTGTTCCAAAAGCTTTTCCTCCCCCCCCCCCCCCCCGCCCGCCCCCGTGAACACAAACAACTNGCCATGAACTGAGAATAAATAAACGTTGAGGTGGATGTGGATCGCTGCTGTGCTGCGTGTCTCGGCGTGCCTGTTTCCTTGGAAAACCTGCGCTTATCCCCAGAAGGGTTTTCCAGATACACCAGCAGGGCTCAGCTGAGCCTGGACCGGAGCCGCCACTGCTGCATCCTCCCTGCAGACGGAGCCTGCGTGCTCGGGCAGGTCCAGCAGCCCAAAAGACATCAATTATGGAGTCATTAAAACTCAGTTACCTCACCAGGCAGGAGTTAGGAGAAGAAAAGCTTGCTCTGGGAAATCAGCAGCAGCCAGGTGGGATTTTAGCAGTGCCGTGTATCTGCAGTGACTCAGGGAGCCCTGATTAGCTCCAGGCTTTCAAGAGAGAAGATTACCTTGTGTATGCTCCCTGTATTCACTTTGCCAGCAGGTTTATTCTGCAAGCAACATGCTGAAATCCTGGGAGAACGGGAGGGAATGGCTTTGCTGGTGCTCAGGGCTGAGCTTGCAGCATGGCAGAGGCTGGCAAGAGGCAGATTTCTCGGGGCAAAGGGCGTAACAGTGAATTTGTATGAATAAGGATTGTTTCCTTGGGACTGGCAGGGGGTTCCCATGGTGCGGCTGTGCCCTTCCGAGCAGAGTCCATCTTAAATGTCTCCAAGATGTCTCTGAGCAGAAGGAGAGGCCACTGGACCTGCCTTTGCCTCCTCCTCTCTGGCTGTGGAAGCCCAGTTCCCACAGCCTCTGCTTTCCCTGGCTGCCACCCACCCCTGCCAGGGTGTCCCCAGGCTCGCTTTGCTTTGGAGATGCCTCGGAGCCCCACACTGGCCCCAGTGCCCAGCCATGGCCTCCCCAGTGCGGAACAGGAGGAAACGCCCCCCCTTAACCTGATGCCAAGTTGACAAACAGGTTGATGCCTCCAGATCATCTTCAAGTCACCTCCTCTGGAGACACAGGAAAACCTGGCTGTCCCCGTGCACCAGGGCACTGAGCTCCAGACCATGTCACCTCCATGGTGCCCAAGGGGCAGGAGCAAAACGATACCTGGAGGCTCCCAGTGAAGCTCTGTGGGGTTTTCGGCTGAGCCCAGAGATGTTGCAGTCACCAGTGGCAGCTGTCCTTCCTGCTCAGTGCCGAGATCCCATCCTGGAGGCTTTGCCATATCACATGCTCTATTTGTGCTTCACATCACTTGATTTTAGGAGCTGCCATTGCCAAAAAACGGTGTGGGGATTCTGTGCTCCTGTCGTGCTGGCACCTGGGGAGGGCACGAGTTTCACTCCCAAGCTGGATTTTCTCGGTTTTCCCTGTAGGGGCAGCAGTTGCCTTTCAAGCCAGCCTAAAGGAAGGAAAAGATCTGTATTTTAAAAACGAACTCCTGTTCCCAGTGACTGCAGCTCTGATAACAGGACTAACGTCAGCATCAGCCTCTGCTAAGCGGGTTTAGCAGCTGTCACGTTGAACTCAGTGCTGCCTAGTGATTTGTGTCCTGTGTCCCCAAGCCAGCTCCATTCCTCAAATTAGCACAAAATCTATAAATCAAGCTTCTTTTAATGATAATAATAATAAAAAAGATATTATGGTTGTCCTGATCGAGTGCAGGAGATCTCCAGAGCTCCCTTCCCAAAACTGCTGCTGTCATGCAGCGGGTGAGGGAAATTAAGGATATGTTATTAGGGAAGGGTTCTTCCCCCGGAGGGTGGTGGGCACTGAGCAGGATCCCTAGGGAATGGTCACAGCCCCAAAGCTGCCAGAGTTCCAGAAGCATTTGGACAACACTCTCAGGGGCAGGGTGGAATTGTTGGGGTGTCTGTGCAGGGTCAGGAGCTGGGCTTGATGATCCCTGTGGGTCCCTTCCAACTCTGGCTATTCCGATTCTGTACTTAAAACAGAATAAATCTCTGTCTGGATCCCCTCATCCTTTCAGGGAAACACCAGATAAAACAGGTGGATATCCTCTTACCAGCTTGATAAATATATAGACTCAAATAAATTTTTAGGGCTTCAGGTTCTCCATGTGAGGACAAGCACCAAACCTTTTCCCAGCTTCAGGGCTTTCACAGTTTTCCCTGTAACAGCCTCTGGATACAATAAGCTGATGGTGCTTTTAGGAAGAAAGGAAACAAGAGGAGAAGCTGATGGTAAGGTTCTCATTTTGATGGCAAATGTTGGTAACTCGAAGATTTAACACCAAAGTCCAAGTGGAGCTTGAGTACATTACTTGAGTGGGATTGCAATAGTATAAACCATAGAAAACTCAGAATGATACAACCTCCTCACTCCTGCTGAGCCTGGACCCCTTCAGCGTGGCCACAAAATATATAAGTCTAAAAAAATGTAATTTCCACCACCACTAAAGAGAGAAAAGGCAGCTCAAAGCACGTTTGTGGCTCAGGCATTGCTGGGCTCAGACCTCCCCTCCTCGTGCCGTGGGTGCCTTTCGGAGGAGAGCATGGCAGAGGGTGTGTGGGAAGAAGGCGGGAGGTGGAGCGGCTCCCATCAAATCCAGCGGGAGTTTTGTGTGAAGCACAATCCCATTAGCAGTGTTATTCACGGGTCACAGCCCGAGGGCCGAGGGTTGAATGTGTTTGTTCTGTAAATTGGGCTAATATTGTGAGGAGCATAAAAGAGGATGTGTAAATGTGTGTTTGGCCTCTTGCTGGTATTGGAGATCACAGCAGAGAATTGTATTGAATTCCTTGAAATTGTATTAGCTCGGAGCCAAGTTTAGGGTAACTTACAGCTAGGGAAGGCTTCCATGTCATTAATAACAACCACCATCTTTTTAATGCTTAATACATCAGAAATCAGAGCAAAAGAAGTTTTGCTCTTGATTTGGAATGAGTCAGCTGGAACAAAATGGAATCTGAAGCCCCTCGAGTCGGCCAAGGCATGAGCTTTGTCCTGGGGAGTGCTGTGACACCCAGGTGACCCAGCAGGCAGCAAAGGGAGAGGCTGCACTGAGTTTTTTGGATAAAAATGCAGATTGTGGAGATGGCATCGTGAGAGGTCACCCAAAGCTCAGGTTAACACAGCAGCCTCACCCTAAAACAAGCTGTGAGTGGCTGAAACACCTCTCGTTAGATAGGCTGTGCTGGGGTCTAGATTTGGAGCTGGGGATTGTCCCAGGGCTATACCAAATGCTACTGCCAGTGTGGTGGTGGCTTCACTGTCAGACCTCCTGGCCATCCTTCCCTTTGTTGCTCTCACTTTTCTGGTGACATCGCTGGTGTCTGTTGCCTCTGTCCTGGCTGGAAACAATTCTTTCTGCAGCAGCAATTTGATTTCCATGCTCAGCCACCACCAGGTGTGATATCACCACTGTAGGAGCACCCTTGGTACAAGAAGGATTTATTAGACATGGTTAATAAGCACAAATAGTTCCTCCAGTGTCACCCAGTGTCCCGTGTCCCTCAGAGCTCAGCCGTGTGCACCAAGAGTTGAAAATGTCCTTCAACACCCATTTAAATACACAGCAGTAACAACCCAGGGCTGATAATAATAGTCATGTACTGAGTACTAAACCAGGGGAAAGCTGGTTCCAGCTGAGTGTGGCATGGTATTTTTGATGCAGGAAGGGAGAATAATTCCTGTTGGGTATGTACATGAATGCAGATGTGATTTGGATGGCACGCACAGGACGTTTAGAAATGGAAATCTCATTATCCTGACAGTAATTCAGGACTATTACAGGGAAGCTCAGGGTCTTTAATCAGTAACACTGTATTAGCATAACAGAGTTACTGGTGATAAAGTAAAAGATACTGATTAAAGAGCATTTTTCTCCACCTAAGATCTGCCACTTACTCTGTCCAAACACATCAGTGGGCCAAATCCTGCCTTTGATTTGCTGAACCCATCTCCCCAAGCCAAGGGGAGCACAGGTGGGTTTGCCTCCTGCCCTGATCTGCTTGGCAGCAGCAAACAAAGTCATATATATATATATATATAAATATATATAAATACGGTGACTGTTACCTTAGAAAGGTTCTTCTCTGGCTTATTTCAAACCCCACTGATGCTGAGGTAACAGCTTTATTATCTCCATGCCCTGGGGGCTGTTGTGCAAGTGTCCTTTCTGTAGGAGTGGGCATGAGGAGTCAGATGTAGAGGCCCATATGGAGCACAGAGCTGCTGCAGCATGGCTCTCCCAGTGCCACAGGGCTTCTCACAGCTTTTCTGCGTGTTTAACAGCCCATGGTTATCTCCAGCTAAAAATAACGTGCTCTGAGGCCTTGGAAGAATTAGCTGGCTTCCCTGAGCTGGGAGAAGCGCTGACTTTCCGTGTCAGTTCAAAGTTATTCCTGGGAATGAATTAGCCCTTGTTCCGACCACACGGCTGGAATGGGCTCCCTGACTCTGCTGCTGCCTCGGCAGCCAAATGCCAACCTGCATCAGGAGTCAGAAAGCAGCCAGGAGGAGATCTCTGACCCTGGCTGGCAGGATCCAGCTTTTGCAAAGTATGTTTTCCTGGTGCAAAATGTGCAGGGGCTTAAAATCATAATGGTGTGATAGCTTCAAATGCAACCAGCGTTTCTTCTGATTAAATAAACTCTGAGGAACACCCTTGTTCATTAGCAGGAGGATTTCTAATGGCTGCAGAAGCTGCAAAAGGATATTTGGGCTGCCATCAGCAGCTTTGGTAGGACCAGAAAAGGCAGGGCAGGATCTTTAAACACACAGCCCATTAAACACACAGACCACAAGTGTTTTGTTCTGTGTCTATTTAAATCGGAGTAAAAATACACCAACAACAGATTGGCTTTTAAAATATTCCATGAGATAAACAACAGCTTTGGCTAAGTCCAACTGAATGAATTTTACCTTATGAGAAGTTTAAGTAGTCTTGGAGGTCAGGGGAAATGTTAAGGGTGCCACAAGCTGAGCTGCTTTGTAAACTCGCTCTGCAGAGATAAGCAACATCAGTTACATGGAATCCTGGAATGGTTTGGGTTGGAAGGGACCTCAAAGCCCCTCCAGTGCCACCCCTGCCATGGGCAGGGACACCTTCCACTGTCCCAGGCTGCTCCAAGCCCTGTCCAGCCTGGCCTTGGACACTGCCAGGGATCCAGGGCAGCCCCAGCTTCTCTGGGCACCCTGTGCCAGGGCCTCCCCACCCTCACAGGGAAGGATTTCTTCCAAATACCTGATCCAAACCTACTCCCCCTGTCCTGTCACTCCACTGTTTGTAGTCAGAGGGTCTGCTTCAACCCTGAAGTTTCTCTCAGGCTGAAATTATAGAGGTGCTAAACCAGAGGCTTTATGAAAGGAACAAGCTGCAACCTCTTAGTGGAAAAGGGACTATTTTACAGTTAGTTAGAAGAGCCAAGTGTCACTTCTTTTTTATTTTAATCTTATTCCAACCCCGTGATTTCCCAAAAATAGACTAACTCACCAGGAACGTCACATTCATCTTGGTTCAGCTAATGATATTTATACTTTTATATTGGATGGGATTAATTTTCCTATCCTGTTAATGCAGCATGTGATCATTAAATACCTTTACCGCATGCACAGACATATATTTTCTGTGTCAGAAAGGAAAGCAACTGGCATTTTAAATTACTGACTGATAATTGTAGGTGGCTGTTTTCCATAGCGGTTAAGGAATTCCTTTCATTATGATAAATGGGTATAAGACTCCCTTTTTACACCGAATCAGTTCACAAGTGAATTTATTAGACAGTCACGGGTTGTGGGTCTGCTGAGGAACATTTTCCACAAAGGTGCCTGTGTTAATGTAGTGAATGTGTGTAACAGCACCTTATGGAGGGGAGGCACTGAAACTTCCCAAATCATGGGTTTGGGTACTAACACCTTGTACAACTAATGCTGCAGCTCACACCCTGCCAAATTGCACTGAGCCTTATTTCACATCCACAGCTCAAGAAGTGCAGGGAGTGCCTAAGCAAAAAAGAGATCCAGTGACAAGCACAGTTAATTATTATCCTGGCATTTTAAGTAAAAGGTTTTACAAAATCGATACGCAGCCATGCACCATTAACGTATCAACTGCAAAAGTGAATTCCAGCACGGGAAATCTGCCAAAAAGAAGAGATTTTATCCTGACAGGAGTGAAACAAACAGACATTCAGTCAGGGTAGATGTCAGGAAAGCCAAGAGAAATAAGAACTCCGTCCTACACAGCACTGTTTCCCCAGACATAAAAATAGTGATTAAAAAAGAGACCCTGCTGCTTGTGAAACTCTGAAGCCTCCTGAATGGACCAGCCCAGTGCCTTCAACAAAACCACCACAGCCCCTGTAACCTCCCACAGAAAGCAAGAAGAAAACTACTGGGGTTTGACCATGTTATCAGGCAGCACCTCCCACTTGGAGGTGGGAGCTTGTTTCTGTGTACAGAGGTTTGTTTCCTCAGCCACAACAACACAGAAAACTTGCCAGGGTCACTATTTTTCCTGTCAAATGGGAATTTGAGTAATACCTTCCTCTGTTTGGCTTCAAAGGAAGCTTTCCCGTCTCGTCCATTCAGTGTTGCACCGGTCCCTCATTCGTGGGCTGTTTCAAGGAGGTTCCTAAGCCCTCCCGGTGTCTGTCCTGGGGCTGCTGGTTTAGTGGGCATGGTGGTGTTCCATCAGAGGCTGAAGACCTTGGAGGTCTTTTCCAACCCTAACGATTCCGTGATTGTGTGATTCCATGGAAGGTGTGCTACCCCACATCCACCCTGAGCCCCCTGGCTGCAGTCTGGGGTCAGAGGCCATCGCTCCATCCCGTCACTACCAGGAAAGGTTTGGCTTTGACCTCTCTGTAACCAAACTGACCCTGCAAACACCAAGGATCCTGAAGAGGGGTAGAACATCATATTCATTGTTTAATTTTGAGTTTGAGTGGACTCTCCATACACACATAAAGAAAATAAGATTATTTTCATAGCTTTCTGCTTTCAGCACAGGACTCAAAGTCATTCCCAAAGCAGGACATGGCAACACCATTCCTCCGCCCTCCCTGTCTCCAGATCCGTGCCCCAAGCACTGTTGCACTGGGCAGCACTTTTCAACCCTGTGCAAAGAAGAGTAAATTACTTTACCTTAATGAATGGTAAACCCAGCCTACAACTCCGTTTTCCTTTATCCACGCTCACAGCGTTACTGACACGAGCTGATTCAGAGGGGCAAGCAGACAAAAGTTTTTAATTTGTTACCCCAGTCCTCAATGGGGAAGTGAAGGATTTTCCAGACAAAAGACTAAGACTCAGCTAGCCCCAGCTGAATGCCTCTTTCTGTTTGTTTGCCTTTTGTCTGTAACTGCTAACAGTGCTAAAAGAAAGAGCCTGACGACTGATGTGCTGCTTCATTCCCGTTAGTGGAATCTGTGCTCTGAAACACAGGATCAGCTGAGCCCTGGGCAGAGCTGGGAGCAAAACAACATCTTTCCTCTGCAAAGCTCTGTTTGCCACCAGCCTCAGCCTGGCTTCGGGTGGGGCAAAACCTTTCCGAAAGTGTAAACGGATGATATGCTTTGTTAGCAACCCACACTGCCTGGGCAGCATAAAAACTGTGCAGTGTCTAAGAGCCAAAACCAAACTGTGAGTGCAGGGAACAGATTCCAGTGTGAGTTACCAAGTGAGCCCTCAGTAACTGCACAGACAGCACCAGGCTGGGTGGTAGTGTGGATGTGCTGGAGGGCAGGAAGCTCTGCAGAGGGATCAGCACGGGCTGGGCCCATGGGCTGAGGTTCAGCAAGGCCAAGTGCCAGGTCCTGCCCTGGGCTCAGCCCAAGCCCTGCAGCTCCAGGCTGGGGCAGAGGGGCTGGAAAGGGCACGTCGGGAAAGGCCCTGGGGGTGGACAGGAGCCCAGGGGTGCCCAGGGGAACACGAGGCCAGAGGCCCCTGTGCTGTGCCAGCCATGGAGTGGCCACAGGCCCAGGGCAGGGCCCGTCCCCTGTGCTGGCCCTGCTGAGGCACCTCGAGGGCTGGTCCAGTTCTGGACCCTCCCGGAGGGGCTGGAGCGTGTCCAGGGCAGGGAACGGAGCTGGGGAAGGGGCTGGAGCCCCAGGAGCGGCTGAGGGAGCTGGGAAAGGGGCTCAGCCTGGAGAAAAGGAGGCTCAGGGGGGCCCTTGTGGCTCTGCACAAGTCCCTGACAGGAGGGGGCAGCCGGGGGGGTCGGGCTCTGCTCCCAGGGAACAGGGACAGGACAAGGGGAAACAGCCTCAGGCTGGGCCAGGGGAGGCTCAGGTTGGGCAGCAGCAGGAATTTCTGCATGGAAAGGGTGCTCAGGCCTTGGCAGGGGCTGCCCAGGGAGGTTTGGAGTCCCCATGCCTGGAGGTGTCCAAGGAAGGCCTGGAGGTGGCACTCAGAGCTCTGGGCTGGGGACAAGGTGGGGATCGGGCACAGGCTGGGCTCCATGGGCTGGGAGGGCTTTGCCAGCCTCAGTGGTTCTGGGATTCTGTGATTCTATGACTGTATGACAACTGGGATGGACTGCCCTTGCTTCCATAACCATGATGTGCCTTTGGCATGGCTGCAGACTTTGGGGAGGATAGAACAAGCAGCTGTCTACCTTTCAGCACCAAAGGGATTGGGAATTCATTCTCCATATTTGCTCCTCGTCTTTTGTGAGTGTATTGGCAAGTACAATAATTTCCTTGGCTTCCTAATGCCTCACCATCTCTCAAGGCTAGAGGAGATGAAAGCTAAGCTTCATAAAACAGGGCAGTGAAGAGCATGGAGAGAAGCAAAGTAAGCAGCAGTGAGTTGTTACTTCCATGGAAAAAAGTAAACTGACAAAAGTTAACTAGTCCAGATAAAAAAGAAATTTTGAACAGTACTTAAATTGCCTCCAAACTTCTTGAAATAATTCCCTAAAAACCAGCCTAATAGAAGTTAATGTGGCCTTGGCTCTTCTAAGGGTAAATGAGGGTGGTCAACATTTTTTTAAAGAAAATCTTCTGAACAGGAAGACAAAATGTAGAAGGGCTTGAAAAGCAGTATCTTGAGGCTAATTTACTGCCTTAGAATTAGGAGAAATGTTACCAGACAACATTTTGTTTACTGAATCTATTAAAAAGCTGCCTGGGTCATGAAGAAAATCTTAGATGACTATGGTAATTTTAGAAAGCTGCTGACCAGCCGTGACTGTACATCTGCTGAATAACTTGGCAAACTGCCCCTGCTTCCAGTCCTTCGTCCTGAATGATTTAACAAGATGTGGCTTTGAATGCAGTGTGATACAGTTGGATTCGTCTCATGCCAACTCCTGACACTGAATTTTCCTGAAGCTCTTTCAGAGCTTTTCCACCCCTGTTTTCCTGCAGGGATGGATGGCACTGGTCAGGGGAAGTCACCCTATTGTCATGACTATAACATCCCTGTTGTCTTGGGCAAGAGCCGGGTTGTAAAAAAGAGTGCTGCAGGCTGGAACCTCTGGTTGGAAGCAGAGTAGAAGAACGGGGGACAGGATGGAAACATCCCATCTCACCAAGCCCAGTGTCTGCCATCAGAGGCAGGCAAAGCACCTCCTTCCTCTCACCGAGATTGCCAAATTCACCTTGAGGTCAGCTGGGTCATTTACTGCTGGAAGGCTGCTCCCAAAGAGTCCCTTTCCCGCTGAGAATCCTCCCGATGTCCGGTCCATGGTCACTCATGTCTGGTTTGCAGCCCTCTGAGTGCCCTCTCAGAAGCTGTGCACCACCCAGCAGTGCTCCCCTGCAGTCCTGCCCGTGGGTGGCTGTGGCTGTGGCCACCTACAGTGGGGAGTGTTAATCTCTCCCCATCTCTTGATAATGTCACTTCTGACCTGCCTCAAACTCCTGTTTGCAGTTACGTGGCTGTGCCACAGTGAGGGCTCACAGCTGCCTGGAGATCTGCTGGTCTGTTCAAGCCTTTCCCTTCCTCTGTCTTTCTGAGCTGATGAGTTTGCAGCAGAAGTCCCTGCTTGCTGCAAGAATTTCTCACCGTTAAACTTCATCCTATCTCTGACTTGCTCTCTGTACTGGGGCACTGTCAAGCTTTGTGCTGTCAGCAAACTTCCTTACCATGGGCTTCTTTTGACCATCCAAGCCCAAACCCTATCTGACAGAACCATACTAGAAAGAATGGCACTGGACTAATTAATTAATTGCTCTTCCCAGTTCATAGAATCCCAGGATCCCAGAGGCTGGAAAAGCCCTCCCAGCCCATGGAGTCCAAGCTGTGCCTGATGCCCACCTTGTCCCCAGCCCAGAGCTCTGAGTGCCACCTCCAGGCCTCCCTTGGGCACCTCCAGGCATGGGGACCTCCAAACCTCCCTGGGCAGCCCCTGCCAAGGCCTGAGCACCCTTTCCGTGCAGAAATTCCTGCTGCTGTCCAACCTGAGCCTTCCCTGGCCCAGCCTGAGGCCATTTCCCCTAGTCCTGTCCAGTTTTTTCATGACTCACTATTCTGAATAGTCCCTTGCCTTTAGCATGCTTGAATCTTTGAGCTTTCTTTGTGCCTGTACTTTGGTGAAAATACAACCCAGAAATTTACCTTTCCATATATAGAGCACAGGTCCACATAGTTTCTGTAGTTTCTGTCCTCCTCTTACTAATGTGGAAAAAGAAACTCTTATTTCAATTTACTTTTACCCTTGGAAAACCTAGTTTGGCTGGATTTTGAGGCTGTCTGAATTTATCCCTGGGTTTTTGAATCTCCAAGCCATTCCACAGCCTGACTGTTTTGCTGAGTGGGGTCATGTTGCTCCAGAACTGGAAGGGCCTGCCATGTTCCAGAAAGGCAACCACATAATTATGGGGTGGCCACGCTGACGATGTTGCCCACACAGGGTGAAGCCACACTGCAAGACCAGAAACTCTGCTTGCAAAGAGGTCAAACCACTTAGGATCCCCAGAGGTTTCTGTGTTTTCTGGCAGAACAGGCCATGTCACAGATGTTTAAATGTTGATGTGCCAGAGGGGAGCATGTGGAGCACTGAGGGTTCCCGAGAGCACCGTGTCCCCCACATGTGAGCAAACAGGACTGATATCCCAAGTGCTAACTGGAAAAGCAGAGTGGTGAAAGCCACAAGTGCAGAGGAGTGAGCACAGTTTTGGAGATGTAGTTGTGCTTAGGGTTGATTGAGAATGGGCTTTCCCATCAGCAATTGGGCAGTGGCTCTGCCCTAATTACAAACCATTTAGACAAACAAGCCAGGTAGGAAAGCAGGCCTGGGAAAGACTTTGACCCCAACCTCAAGGGGGTCACACTGAGCAGCTCCAAACAGCCACCTTTGCCAATGGGAGGGAGGGACCAGCGGGGTGATCTCCACACCAAGAAGCCACCATAGACCTCCCAGTGACAACTGTTGGCATATCCCAAATTGGAATGACCTGCAAGCCAGATAGGAACCAAAAATATTAGGAGATGGTCTCTCTCTCTCCATTAGGACAACATGGATGAGATCTGAATTCAGCCCTCTCTGCAGGAAGCAATAATTGTATGTGTCATTCCTTTTCCAGTTCTCCGACTGCTAACCAAAATGTGGCATCAGCTATGGAAAAATCCATCACTTTCCTTGTGAGAATAAACTGCTCCCTGCTCACATGCACAGAGGGCAAAGGACTGCCCAGAAGAGCAGAAAGTGCCTCTGAAGAGTCCACACTTCAAAAGGAGCAGCAGGGATGTGGCAGTGCCCCCAGATTAAAGAGGTTTGGCAGCCAGGGTACAAAAGTGTGTCCCCAAATCAAGCATCACTCTGCTGACATGGCTTTGCACTGGTGAGCTGAGATGTGATGCCAACTGACAGAGGATCAAGAGCCTGGGGTTGTGGATGCCTCCATCCCACCCAGCAGCAGCAACAACACAGCTTTGCCTGCTCAGCAAAAGCACCAGCTGCTGCATGTGAGCCAGGGAAGTTCAGGGGGAAGAGGGTCACCCTCCTCATGGGAGACAAGGTGCACAAGGAACTCCCAAAGGTAACCTGCTGGCACATCACCTCCCACTGTGAAGGCGTGACTCAAAAGCAGGCTGAGTTGCTCTAAGCCCACACTCTTCACCTCCTGAGTCTCCACCACACCCCTTCGCCTTCCTGCCCCTCTTTATGCCATATCAGACTCCCCATCAGCTCATGTCTACCCAGCCCCACTCCTCATGCTCAGGGCCAGGACAGGGACACGCTCACGGAGATCTGCTCACCCGGGCTGCTGTGTGTGCCTTGGCTGAGCTGAACCACTGCCAGCCTGTTCTTGTTTGCAGGGCTCATCCGCTTGAGAACGATAAAGTTGGGGTGTCTGGAGGATGCAGTGCCTTGGGATCTTGTTGGGTTTGCTTTCTTCCCTCATGTTGGAATTCACTTGATTAGGGAGAATAACTAAAACCAAATGAATTGAGGACATTCAGCTCTGGGCCACCTAGGTCAGTGCAGACTTTGGTCAGGAGGTGACACCAGCATGGGGCTGGGGTGTCCCCACAGCAGCACTCCTGTGTGCCTGACTTCCCTGCTGCTTCAGGTCTGTGAAGCTCAAAGGCTGACAGCAACTAACAAGGCCAGTGCTGGTGCTGCACCTGATCAGGGCAACCCCCGGGATCAGTCCAGGGGATGAGCAGATGGAGCAGCCCTGGAGAAGGACCTGGGGGTGCTATGGGTGGGAGCTGGGACCCAGACCCCCCCGTGCCCTGGGCTGAGCCCCCAGCGTGGGCAGCAGGGGAGGGGAGGATTCTGCCCCTGTGCCCCTGTGCTCAGGTGACCCCACCTGCAGAGCTGCCCCAGCCCTGGGGCCCAGCACAGGGAGGGAGAGAGCCCAGAGGAGGCACCAGGATGATCAAAGGGATGGAGCAGCTCTGCTGGGAGGTAACGCTGGGAGATTTGGGATTGTTCAGCCTGGAAAGGAGAAGCTCCCAGGTGACCTCACTGTGGCCTCACAGTGCCTGAAGAAAGTCTGAGAAAAGATGGAGAGAGACTCTTTACATGGGATGGACTGCCAGGACACAGGGAATGGCTTCCCACTGCCAGAGGGCAGGGATAGATGGGATATTGGGCAGGAATTGTTCCCTGGGAGGGTGGGCAGGCCCTGGCACAGGGTGCCCAGAGCAGCTGTGGCTGCCCCTGGATCCCTGGCAGTGTCCAAGGCCAGGCTGGACATTGGGGCTTGGAGCAGCCTGGGATAGTGGAAGGCATCCCTGCCCATGGCACATGCCCCTGGGTTTGGAACTGGATAATCTTTAAGGTCCCTTCCATAGAATCACCCTTCTGTGATTCTATGATTATTTCCCCTCCTAAAATGATGGCTGCTCATCAGGTAATAAGGAATGGCTGCCAGCCAGCAGGAAGAGATCCTTGCTTAGAGATCAGTTCCTTGACAGTGAAGGAATGAGGTTGCATGAGAAGGAAGGCAGAACACAAATTTAGGGGCTGACACCTTTCCTCCCTGGACCATGTAATTAATATCACTGGGTTTAAAAGCATTACAGAGAGAGTTGAAACCATTCCTCACTTGTACAGCTGCAGGCAGTGAGTTCTGTACTATGGGAATTACCCCAGTGCTCAGACTGGCAATGGGAGCACTTTCTTCATTCCTGGAAAGACCAGCTAATGGCATACACTCAGCTGGGGACACGGAAAATTTGTTTTCTCTGCCCTTTTGCTGCTGAAGAAATATGCTGCCATTAATGGCAATTACAGGCCACCAAGGCACGGGGGAGCAGGAAGGGTTTATAAGGAAAAGGGTGTTTTCATAAGAGGTTGGTGCATTCACCTTCTCAGTTGCATTTCGAGTATAGCTCGGTTTGGAAATTGATGCACCTCTACGGAAAATCCATAGATGAAGCAGAAACAAGGAAATTATTCAGGACAGGACTATTTGATTGCACTGCAAGAGAACAAAAAAATGCTGCTGAATGGAAATGTGAGTCATGAACTAAGCACCCTCAGCACTGCCAGGCCTGAAGATGTCAAGAAACAAAAACAATAAAGGAGAACAGAAGAAAGAACAATCTGATATCGTTGCATTTGGAACAGACATGTTTGTAAATGGTTTTGGCCGCCAATTTAGATATAAAGAAGACACAAGGACCAAAAGAATAACATCACAGTACTTGTGGAGGGTGAAAATGGCAATGTGGCTGTTGTGTAAATGCTTTGTCCAGAGTTTTGGGATATGAACTGGAGGTGTTGTACCTCCTCATAGAATATCTTATTGATAATATTTTCCCTGTCATAATAGAAAATATCCTGTGAAACCGTTCAAAATACATATCTGAACAATTTCGTGGGGTGCAATAGGATGTGATGAATTAATGTGACGTGGTAGGAGCAAGGAAGGATCCAGTGTGGGATAACTGTCTGCCCTTGACAACTCAAAACATAGAAATCCTTTTCTGGAATGGAAACTGGATCACACACCAGTTTTTAATTAATTACCTTTTAACTTCATGTTTACAATCTCTAACAAAAAACTCTTTGAGTTCTCTTTTTCTCCCTCACACACAGCAGCTCATGTGCCACGCTGCTGTAATAGGCAAAATCCTTTTCCGACTAAAACCAACTACAGGTTCCCCACAGTGAATAATTATGCAGATGATGGAATGGGTATTTTTCTTGGTATTTTTAAAATACCCTCAATAGGTTTCAAAGCAACACTGCAGGTAGTCTCATGCTGGTTTGCTATAAAAGATGATAAGCTAGAAGTGATTTGTGGTAGATACGTCTAATATAAACTAAATGAGCCACAGGAAATGGGCTGAGTAGCCCTGGACAGAGTCACTGGGAGACAGCTGAGTCACACTGCCCTGCCCTAACAGGGAGAACATAACTTTGCCCAGAAGCTTAGACCCCTTACTTATCCCCATATTTTCTTTCCCCTTTCTCTTTCAGCATTACAGGCTTTGCCTACCCTGTTGGAGCCTTGGCACACTCTTGCATTACCACTTTCTTTTGGATACTGAGGAGGTAGGAGACAGGTGAGGTACACACTTTCCAATAGAATTTCAATAGTGGACTAATTAAATCATGAACATTTATTTACTCACTGAAAATTCTCAGCTGCAGAAGCAATAGCCTGACTGTGGAGGCAGGGAGTAAAGTCTGACTCCGTATAAAACACAGGTCTCCCCAGGATGTGCTGTGGGCCAAAAGTTCAGCCTTCCTGTTGAGACTGGAGATGTTTCTGTTAACCACAAGCCTTGCTTCTCCTACAGATAACTGTGTTTCCTTAGCTACAAGCTGTATCTATTCAGTAGTGAGGGTTTAACTGAAAATGGGTATAATCAGCATGGGGATGTTTTGCTAATGCTTTTGCCCAAACTGTTTTATAACCCGATGTGTCACCACTGCTGCTCAGGCTTTTCCACAGGATGCCTCTTTTTATTCTTTGCTTTTCTAAGCCTCTCTAAGCTTTTCTGGATAGGTCATTACAATGCCATCATTCCACGCTGCCAGCAGTGCCAGCGGGATGTGATTGAGTGTCTGCAGGGAGGGCTCTGAGCAGGGCCCAGGCTCTGCTCTGGGGCCCCAGCAATGGCACCAGAGCCAGGGCAGGGCCTGATGCCAGCAATTCCCCCTGCACAGGAGGCACAACTTCTGCCCTGGGCAGTGCCCAGCCCTGAACAGATTGTCCCGAGAGCCTGTGGGGTCTCCTCCCTGGGGCTGTTCCAGAGCTGTGTGCACACAGTGCTGTGCCCTGTGCTCTGGGATGGCCCGGCTGGAGCAGGGAGGTGCCACCAGGTGCCCACTGTGCTCCCTTTGGCCTCAGCCAGTCTGGGATTCTGTGACTGTAACCAGTACTGGTGGCTCTCTGGACACAGCTCCCAGCTGAAAGCATCCCTGGCTGCAAACTTCGTGCTCCTGCTTGTTTTTACACAGCTGCTTATTTCTACCTTCTCTTGCTGGTAGAGTGTTAAAAGCAGTTGGACTCCTCTGAGGAGGCTCAGGGGCGTCTTTATCACTCCACAACTCCCTGACAGGAGGGGGCAGCCAGGGGGGTCGGGCTCTGCTCTCAGGGAACAGGGACAGGACAAGGGGAAACGGCCTCAGGCTGGGCCAGGGGAGGCTCAGGTTGGACAGCAGCAGGAATTTCTGCATGGAAAGGGTGCTCAGGCCTTGGCAGGGGCTGCCCAGGGAGGGTTGGAGTCCCCATGCCTGGAGGTGCCCAAGGAAGGCCTGGAGGTGGCACTCAGAGCTCTGGGCTGGGGACAAGGTGCAGATTGGACACAGCTTGGACTCCATGGGCTGGGAGGGCTTTTTGAGCCTCAGGGATCCTGGGATTCTGTGGTTCAATGATCTATGTGTGTCCCTTGCAACTCAAGAGATTCTATGATTCTATGGAAAAACCCACATGCCCCAAGCTGCCAACCCCTGCAGCAGCCACCTGCAATCCCTTCTCAACATCACTACCTTACTTTGAGTGCAATCCAACTGCTTTTAGCAAGAAAAAGAGCCAAAACAAGCTGTGAAAGACCCTTCTTGGCTTTGGTCACCCATGTTGGAGGACAAAGCAAGTTCTGAGGGGAGCTGTGGCCCCCAGCAGCATTCCTGGTTGGGGATGAATTTCTGCCATGAAGCAACAAAGAAGAAAATGTACCAACTTTTTAAAAATCTAACTAAGACAAAGCTTCTCTAATGATGGAGATATGCACATCATAGCTGACGTTTTCACAGAGCTCTGAGAAACAGAGATAGCTTTAAGGTTTAGTTCCACATCCTACTTGCCCCATTCCCAGCATGGCCTAGGTCCAGGGTTTTGACTGAAGTGGTCTTAATATCTAGCTAATTTAAATGCTAATCAGGTTAATTTGATGAATAAAACATTTCAGGGATTTGTCAGCAAGTTTCTACTATTGTTTTATGTCAACAGATAGATTTTCTATAACATGACTCCAAGGGACAGCACCACAGTCTCTTCCTAGTTGAACAAGGTGCACTTTTGGTAATAGTAAACCTTAAGAGTTGATGATACATTGCACAACTGCAGAGAAAAAAGAAGAGCAATTTTAAATTTTTCAGATCTAGCACATCTTGGACACTGACCACCAAGAAGAAGGTTAGGTTGTCCTGAGTCCACCTGCTTCACGGGGCTTGCTCTGAGTTTTATATACAGAGAAAGACAACGTGCCTTGTCTCTGCCTCTCTTTCCCTACTGCAGTTGATCCAGTTATTCTGCCTGTACAGAGGAATTAAACCATTCCCCTCGTGTCTGACTGTGTATTGACTTTTTTGTTTTTACTGAGCTCCGTGAAGTCAGTGAGGCTCCACAGAGGCAAAGAAGATGCAAAAATAGGTCAGAGAGCTCATGGCTCCCCTCAGGGCTCCCGTCGCCGCTTCGCCTAGGTACGAGTGGCCCGGGCTGGGGCGGGGGAAGCCGAGAGGGGTCGGGTGAAGCTGTGATGGAGCGGGTGAAGCCGTGGGAGGACTGGAGAAGCCGTGAAAGGACTGGAGAAGCCGTGACAGGACTGGAGAAGCCGTGCGAAGGCATGCTCAGGCNCCCCGCCGCGGCCGCCCTGGCCGCCTGGCCCATGTGGTACGAGGAGAGCCTGGACGGGCGGCTGGCGCCGCAGGGCCGGCGCGACATGGAGCAGCTGGCCCGGCGCATGGCCGCCCGCTTCCCTGCGCTCTTCGCCGCTCGCCGCCGCCTGGCGCTGGC
>VZRQ01004578.1:222048-232461 GCA_013397975.1 Machaerirhynchus nigripectus | reverse complement strand
GGCGCCTCCCGGGTAAGCCGCTCTCCTCATGCTGCTCCTCGTCCTGCAGCCGGCGAGCGCGGGGCTGAGCGGCTACTTCGGCACCAAGTCCCGCTACGAGGAGGTGAACCCGCACCTGGTGCGCGACCCGCTGTCGCTGGGTCCCGCGGCGGGCGGATCGCTGCCCGCCTCCTGCGCTCCGCTGCAGCTCCGCGCCGTGCTCCGGCACGGCACCCGCTANCTCCTGTGCCCTCCCTGAGGGAGCGTCGTGTGCTCTCTGGGAGGCTAGGAGAGTTGCGCATCCTACCTGAGGGATTCGCGTTTCTTCCCTGCAGATCCTGCACCTTCTGTTCGGGAGCCTCATGATCTCCCTGAGGGACTGGGAGAGTCTCACACCTTCCCTGAGAAAGCCCCCTGTGTTTCCTGAGGGGCTGCAGAAGCCCCATGAGGTGTTCCACTCCCTCCCTGAGGGACTCCTGTGCCCTCCCTGAGGGAGCCCCATGCCCTCCCTGATGCGCTGGGGGTGTCCCCCACCCTCTTTGAGGGAATTCTGTCTCTCCTTGAGGAGTGCTTGTGGAGGTACTCCCACGCCATCCCTGAGGGAGCCTGCAGTGCTCCCTGAGGTGGGTGAGGGAGACCCATGCCCTGACTGAGGGACTCCTGTGTCCTCCTTGAGGGACTGGGGCAGCCCCTGGGATTCCTGGCTCTCTCAAAGGGGATGGGGGTGCCTCACACTCTCCCTGAGGGATTCCTGTGCTCTCTAAGAGGGGCTGTCAGAGTCCTGTGCCCACTCTGACGGAGCTCTGTTCCTCCCCTGAGGGACTTCTATGCCCTCTGAGGGGCTGGGGGAGCCTTGATCCATCCCTGAGGGAACCCCATGATGTCCCTGAGAGGCTGGGGGACTCCCGTGCCCTTCATGAGTGGCTGGGGGAGTCCCACACCCCCCACACACCTCATGATGCTCTCAGAGGGGCTGGGGGTGTCCGCTGCCCTCCCCGTGGCCGAGGGAAGCCATGAGACTAGTCCCGCCTCCCCAATGCCCAGGTTGATGGGGACCCTGCACCCTGCGTCCCCTCCATGGGGGCACAGCTGTGGTGGGCAGACTGTCCCTTGGAGGGTGTCCTGGTGTCCATGTGCTGGTACCCCTGGGGATGGTGGTGCTCCCCCTGATGCCCCCATTTACTTTCAGAGGTGGAGGTTGAAGTGAACGACTCCCTGATGCGGTTCTTTGATCACTGTGCCAAGTTCGTAGCTCTGGTGGAGGAGAACGACGCAGCCATGTGCCAGGTGAACGCCTTCAAACAGGGGCCCGAGATGAAGAAGGTCCTGGAGAAGGTTGCCAGTGCCTTGTGTTTGCCAGTGGAGGAGCTAAATGCAGGTAAAGAATTCCTGTTAGAGGTGGCTTCGGCTCCAGGTCTGGCCAAGAATGACTTCCAAGATGTGTAGTCATGCAGAGTGGGTAATTTAAAGTGGCTGTGAATTGGAGACGCAGTCTCTAATTAAGTGCATGAGACTGGAAGTCTGTGTTGGTGTTGCAGTAATGAATGATTGTTGGTTAGTGGTCAGAAGAAAAAGATGTTTGAAAACATCTTTCCTGTAGATGAAATCAGCTTTACCTGGTTTTGGAGGTATTTGAGTGGTTTAATTTTGCTTTCTGGAGCAGGTGTAGCTTTTGTGGAACCCATTATGACTCAAGCATGTAAATGACCTGAGGAAAAGCAGCCGTCTGTGTGGTAACTCACCTGTCCAGAACAGAGGTGCTGGGTTTCCCTGTGTGGTCAGGTGGTGGGGGAAACCCCCCCAAAATAAGTGTTTCTGTTGGGATCGCAGCTTTAGGGACATGCTGGAAACAAAGTTCAGCATGGTGCTGCTCATACTCAGCTGGCTGATGTGGAAGGAGTTGCCCAAGACCTCACACCTTCCCTGTGTTGACTCTTCCATCCTGTGTGGTTCCACCAGCAGCTGACACTGATAACACATCAGGAGATGGGCAGCATTTATTGTGCAAGGCTCTTGTTTTCCCCTTGTAATGACGTAATGTGAAGAGCTTGCAGCCCAAAAGTTGGATTTTATGCAATAATTCTGTTCAACTGCGTATTTTTGATGCTTGGCCTTTGTCCTGCCAGTTATTTACTGGGCTTTATTGTTTGCCTTGCCAAACAGTAATTGCAGTTCATTTTAGAGGTAAACTGGGATGAAGTTGCTGCTTGTGTAGCAGTGGTTTTTCTCTTGCTTGTTTGTTGGATTTGTTGCAGATCTTGTTCAAGTGGCTTTTCTCACCTGCTCATATGAGCTGGCTATAAAAAATGTGACCTCCCCATGGTGTTCACTCTTCAGTGAAGAAGATGCCAAGGTATGTGGGGCTTGGAGCAGCCTGGTCTGGTGGAAAGTGTCCCTGCCTGTGGCAGGGGGTTCGGAATGAGATGATCTTAAATGGCCTTCCAAGCCAAACCATTCTATAGTGTGTGTTTTTCACATGATAGAATCACATGATAAAATTCACTCCAGGGCACATCAAATGATGTCGGGCCTCTGAGACTCTGTTTGGTTTTGGGGACTATCCGATCTCCAAACCAAATAAATGCCTGTTAATAAAACCCAGTAGAACCCAGAAAATGAGAAAAATGTTTGTTCCTCTTCTTTCAAAATTGTTTGATATAACTTTTGATGTTCAGTAAGGCTCCCCCAAGGCTCTTAAGGAAATTTGCACCCCTGGGAAAAGAGATGTTTGCATAGGTAGGTGTTTGGCTAAAGGGTGGGCATTTAAGGAATAAGTGGTCTCCTCTCTAAGAGGATCAGGGTCACCATGGGCTTCTGCTGAGACCTGCCCTGTTCAGTGTTGTTATAAATAACTCAGCAGGGAGGCGGGAAAAGACTTTGATGCCAGAATTGTCAGGAAAGAAGCAAAGAACAAGGAGAGCGCCGTGTCCTCTTGCATAATTCCAAGGCACAGTTCTGTCTGTCTGAGATGTGTGCATGTCTCTGGAACAAGAAAACAGACAAGCTGAGCTCGAGGTGTGGGATGGATTCTATGGGAAGAATGATGAGCCAAAGGCAAAATCAGAAGTGCTAAAAAAGCAGTGGATAATGGTTGTCTTGTGATGTGCAGCACCTCACCCGACTGTGAGTGCAGCCAGATGCTGAATTTAGTGGCTCTTTGGTCTAATCTGTTGTCTGGTTTTATGCTGAAGTGGTTTCTGCTGGAGCCTTGATGTTTGGGGTTGTTTTTGTGTTATTGCTTCGGGCTGTGGGCTTTTTGTTTTCCCTTGGTGCAATAATAAAAACCTGTGAGCTCTGACTTTAGGTGCTGGAATACCTGAATGACCTGAAGCAATACTGGAAGAGAGGATATGGCTATGACATCAACAGTCGCTCCAGCTGCATTTTATTCCAAGATATCTTCCAGCACTTGGACAAAGCAGTGGAAGAGAGCAAAAGGTAAATCAAAAGGCTTCCGTGCTTTGGTATGAGCTTGCTGTGGTCAATCCTGAGCTGGATTTCATGTGAATAAAAGTTCAGTACTTTACTTCCAAACATGGCAACATTTGTAGAGTTAGAGCTAGGAGAATTTTAACGGCGAGAATACAGTTTTAACTGGAGGAGTATTACTTTAAATCTAGAGTATATTTTTTACTTTCATGGGTGTTTTTGTGCTCAGCTAAAGTATTTCCATCTTCTAACTTGCTGATCCACACAGGCTTTTAGGGGACAGCCAACTGCTGTCTGATAGTGGTGTTCTCTTCCTGCACAGTTTGAGAGGAGGCATTGAGTTTAAACAGTGAGCTTTTTTTTGTTTAAAATGTCCTTGTTAAACGTTTTTTGCTTAAATGTTAATTTGCAACCTGTGCGCATTTTCCGTATGTAAACTGAACAATTGCAAATTCATAGTTAATAATCAGTCACGTGAATTAATACCTTAGCAGATTTGTATGGAAATTTTATAAAAGTACAGGATATCAAGGATAGGGCCATACGATTGTATAATGGAAGGAGAGTGATCAATTTTGTTCCCTTTTCGTGTCATTTCCTCTTTGAGCAGTGACAGCCTTTCAATCTTTACGTTACATGCATTAGTTGCAGCTGTTCTCTCAACTGCATACAAAACATTCCTGTAAGTTTAATAATAACAAAAACACCCAAAAGCTGTAGTTGGAAAAAAGAGGTACAGATGGAGATTTCTGATTTATTTGGAGCTGAATCAGCAGTTGCTAAACTTGGAGGTGGGAAGAGGTGTATGAGGCAGAGCTCCCAAGGACTGTGGTAACTTCGTGTCTTTCAGCATTGGCTGTGGAAGCTCAGCTGCAATCCCTGGGACTCTCGTGTTGTTTTGCCATCACAGAGGGAAGCAGGCAGTGAGTGTAAAGGATCAGGACCCTAGATCTTGCAAAATTCCAAGCTGGGTGTGAGCAGTCTTCAGGATGAGCATCATCCTAAACAGGAACCAGAGAGCTGAGGTAGCGAAGTGCCACAGGAATGTGTTACTCCCTTCCACAACGGCAGGCGGCAGTCGTAAAGCACTGGAGACCTGGGAGTAAATTGGGTTGGGTAACCTGGAGCGGATGTGGGAATTACCAGGGCCACTGTCTTGGAACAGCTTGTCTCCCTTGGAATGTAAGGAATGGAGGTGCAGCTAATCCTGTTTCATCTAGGGAGAGAGATTTATCTCTTTTATCTATGGAGAGAGACATCCTGTGGCGGTGTGAGAGTACAAATGAAAACAAGCAAACATACAAAGAAAAAGATATGCCAGTCTCTTATTCCTTTTTATGGGTATGGTCAACTTCAAGGCAACAGGTATTTTTGCAATATTTTTGCAGTATTTTCAGAAAATGAACTTTTGTGAGGATGAAATGTCTTTCAGTGGAATGTTGTTTCAATTTAATGGTGTTTAGCATTGATTTAAAACTGACTGCTTGCTCTAAAAATTTAAAAAGAAGACATTTACTTCCAGGGCATTATCTTTGCTCTAAGATCTCTTTTCTTTTTGGAAAGCTTAGCTGGGGATTTCCAGAAGTAGAAAGGGAAGCATTTCTGTTCTGGGAAGAAGCTGAGGGATCTGGATTATCTGTTCTGCTCCAGACTTGGCAGTGGAGAGCAGTGTTGGTAAAGCTGTGTTTTTATAGCATTTTTTATGCGTTTATGTTCAATAGCTTTGTTCTGTTTTCATTCCCAGTCACAGTGACATTAAAAAAAGAAAACCTGTTTCTTCCATGAAGTGATTGTTGCCCTTGCAATCTGCTCACCAAACTTAGCTGCCTTATCAAAGCTTGCTTTTATTTCTTCGGTGGAAAACCCCTCCTGCTGATTAGTCTAACCTTAAGAATATGATGACGGTGGTAATAAATACCTGTTGCTAATTAGTCCCACCTTCAATTTGCAGTGGAAAATTTCAGATGTTTTAGGATCTTTCATCATGTGAATTCCAGGATAACTCTGGGGTTTAAACTAGCAATATCTCTTCTGGGTAGGTCTTGCTGTACAGCAAGATGGTGTTAAAAGCTGTGAAAGGGATTTTCACTCTCTTGATTGCTTTTGGCAACTGCCCCCATCCAGAGAGCTGGTGGAAAGGTGGAATATCTCTTCAGGAACTTGTGTCTGATGTAGGATTTGTCAGTAGTTGTACTAATGATCACCTCCTGTTAGCATGGTATGTGGGCCCTGTTCTTCTGCACCCCAGTAGCAATTAAGTATCAATGTCTAATAAATATTAATTCTTTAGTAGAAAGCATCTATTCCTTGAGACATTACCACAGGCTCTGTAGACCTTTCAGGACCATGTTCCTCCGTGCCTCCTTACCAGTCTGGGAGGAAGTGTCATGATCACGTTTCTACGGAGAGGTTGGAGGCTGGGACTCCCTTTCTTCCATACATGTTTTCTTAGTTGCAAAAATATAATTAAATGTATCACAAGGGATGTATATAAAATGAAGCAATTTTCACTTAGGAAATAAAGTTTGGTTAAAAGTTTCACTTGTTCCATATCAAACCCATATGATTTTCTGTACTGCAATGGCATAGTTGGGCAGTTGTCTTATGTCTTTGCAATTAGAAAGTGCTTTATGGACTCAGAATTGTGTTTTTTCCAAATCTGCGTGCTAGGAATAGAAAATAACTAGAGAAGTGAGTGGAGAATTACTTCACTGCTGATTTTCCCAGCAGTTTAATGAACAGTACTCTGCCCACAGGAACTCTGTGTGTTGATGAGAAATCCAGGGTTTTTGGAACTTAATGCAATATGAAGCTGCTCATCTGATTTTAAAAACCTTTGCAGCTGCACACTTCGGCAGAGGTGGATTTGCAAATCAGTTGTGGCACACTTTAAGCATATTCATGAAAGCTGCTGTCTTAGACTTTTCATTTTTTTCCTTCTAGTTTCAAATATTTAACATTAATATTTCCTGCTGGTGAAAGAATATGAAGTACCTGTTATAGCTTGTACTGTCCAAATGGGTTACCATAAGGCTATGGAAACTGGGAGGATGCTTTGTGCAGCCATCTCAGTATTTACAGTGTATACTGCTAATACCACCCTAGATGCACATCTGCATTGCAAAGTATTTGGTGGTGGTGTCCTCTGAGAGAGTAAATGGGTCCCAGGGTTTTTTTTAAAAAAAGGACTTATTTGAATTTGAATATGGTTCAAGATCAACTGAAGGTGATCTTTGTGAGTTACGCCACAAAGCTCTACAGTAAACAGACTAATTTGGCAGTTACCAATAATTTATTGGTAGTTTTTATTGTTCCATGTAATTTGCCTTCCTCTTTGTAGGTCAATTCCCAGCACAATTGGTAACCTTTCAGGAGTCATTTATTGCTGTGCTGTAGTTGCTCCTTGCAAATCTATGACTCAGTACAGAGGAATACAGTGGATGATCTGAAACCACAGTTCAAAACTCTTTTTATCGTATGTATGAAGGGAACTGAGCAAAAAGCTTCTATGTATGCAGTAGCAATGAAATAATTAGATTGAAAATCCCCTTTTGCTTAAGTTCAAAACGTTCAGTCAGTTTGTTTATTAAAACTCATTCACTGCTGCTGGGATGACTTCCGTTAATAAACAGTTGGTGTTTCAGTTGGCAGCTCTGTATCATAGTGTATGGCTGGCTTTGATTACTCCATCTTTCAAAGGTGGGACTTCTGACATGACTAAAGGGAGCTTCTGGGGAAGCCAGAGGTGTGAAATTCTCCACAAATCCTTGTGGCACATTCAGCAGCATCCCTGTGTCTGCTTTTCTGAAGTGTGTGTATTTGCTGACTTCTCTCAGGGAGCTGGGCAGCCCAGGGGATCTCCCCTGGGAGTGTGGCTGTTCACCTGTCTGCCCAGAACTAGAGACTTAAAGTTTCTTGTGCCTTTCAGACTCCCCAGCATGTTTTTAATCTCACATTAATTAGTTAATACATGCTTGCTCAGGATTGATCTGAGAAAGCATCTCAGCAACTTTTATAGAGTCGTACCCTTTTATGTAAGAATGAAAAACCCAAATGAAATAGTGCCTGGGCAAGTAACAGGCAAATGAACTGGTCTGACCAGTGTCCACTTTGGGCAGGAAGGGTTTGACAAGTGGCGTGGCGCTCTTGGTTTGGTTTTGGCTCATGATGGATCCACACTGAGCATCAGCGTGGTGCTGCTGCAAATCTCTGAGGTTTGAAACAATGGGAGAGGTGGAATCAGCCAGGAAAGAGCTTTGGAAAGTGCAGCATCTCTGCAGTGAAACAAGGAAGCCTAATTAGCTCAGAGTGATTAAGTGTTTCAGGACTAGATAAGAGCCTTTTAATCAGGATTTTTAATGAGTTTTGCATAGTCCAGTCAGCTTTTCAAGGTTGCCTTTATCCTGAGTGAGCATATTATTCCTTGTTGCAATTCCTTTTCTACTTTATCTTGCCAGTATTAGTGGTAGCATTTTGTTGTGTTGGTGCTGATTCCGGGAATGATTGGCTGTCTTCTCTTGTACTATTTATGGTGGAAGTTTTGACATACAAGGACTTCAAATATTTTGACAGATTTTTTCAAACTTTTTTAAAATTCTTTGTCCCACTGGTGATGACCCTCTGAATATCACCACTGTTAAATGTTTCTGCTGCCCTCTGAGTCCCACCACTGCGTTCCCTGATCTCTGCTGCTTCCTGGTATGTTTAGGGTTTGCCCAGCTTTTTTTTTTTTTCCTGAAATCAATCACAGGGAGAAGTGAGAAGGATGAAGAATTCATCCCATAGTTGAAAACAGGTTTTGGAGTCCTGTGATCTGGCTTTTTTATTAGGGAGAAAAGGGACAGAATGTAGTCTAAGCTTTCTTGTTAAACAGGTGTCAAAGCTTACCTTCTTTGCAGTTGTTGGAGGGATTTTTATGTGAGGTTTGAAGGTTGGCCAGTTGAGCTTTGCAGCAGGAAATACTTCTTCTTATCCCACTATTTCCTGGGATCTGGGTTATTGCTAACTGAAAGTCCAGTCAGTGCTTAGGAAATAAACTTTGGTTAAAGGAAGTTCACTTTTTCCATATGGAAAATGAACTATAAGTAGTCCTGGGAAGAGTAGGGATGATCTGCTCTTGAGGATGGGTGAGCTGATGCAGAAGATTCAGGGTTAAACCCAAATCTGAGATCCAGGAGAACTAAAATTTGCCTGGATGATAAATGCCACTTCTGTGCTTCTCCACGATGCTTTTTTTTCCCCCCCATGGTAAGGCTTGGCTTTTGGGGTTGTGCTGCTGAATTGTTCAGTACTTTCTTCATTTTCATCTGTAGTAAGATTTATTTAAAAGGTGGAAAAAAAATAAAATCCATAAAACCCCAATGAGGGCAGTTCAGGAGCTGGCACATCTCTCCAGGGAACCCTGCTTGTGCTCTGCCTACTGAGAGCCCCTCCTGCTCATTTGGAAGTGCCCCATGAGATGCATATGAAACCAATCACTTTCAAACAAGCTCCTCATATTTTATGGCAGAGTTTTATGCACAGTCCCTTTATCTTCCTTCAAAGGTGGGAATGAGATTTACTCAGTGGCCTTTCCCAAGCCATGTTCTAGTACATAAAAGGGAGAGGAAAACTGGATTGAAATATCACCAGCAATTGCCAGAGTATGATGTTGAGAACTTTGATGCTTCCAGCAAGATGCTGAGTCATTGCTCAGCTGTGAGGCAAATTGAGTGTGGAAACATCAGGCCTGCCAATAATTATTTTATTAGCCTGTGCTACTCTTTATCAGTGTTTGTTGCTTGTTCTGGCTTTATCAGAAATGCAGGGGCAGTGGTAACCTTTGCCTGTGTGTATTCTTTGAAAAGCTAATCTGTCGTCATTTTCCCCACAATTAAAAATATTGCTGTTGAACCTTGATGGCCATTTTGATTGTCATTGCTGGATTATAGGAGACCACATCTGAGCTGGAGTCCTGACCCTGGAGACTGAACAGGGAGTGCTGGAGCAGTCTGGGAAATCACCGGTATTACCAGGCATGCTGCGTTAAAAAGGCTGTTGAGAACTCAGGATTGTCGTATCAAGAAGCAGTTTTAATCCTCGTTAAACTAATCCAGTGGGATAGCTCTGAGTGGGAGAGGTTTGTTTTGCCTTCCAAGGCTGTTTGGCCTGTTGGCATGAGGATTTCATGAAACTAAAGTAGGTGAAGGAAAAACCTCAAGTCACACTGAGAATGAGCACCTTGTTTAGTCCTTCTTTTGTTACTTCTTCCCTTGTTCTTAAAAACTTTTCTTAAAAACTTGCCTGTGCTATAATTTGTTTCCCGCTTTGCAAACATATGCCTTGCTGGTTTTTTTATGATTTTTTTTTTGCTATGTTTTTTTGTGATTTACTTCTGTTTCAACATTCCTGCTTAGCATCAGCTGGAAAGTAAAGCCAAACTTCGTTTAAAGCCAGCATTGATAGCCAGAATATTACTTTTTTGGTTTTGTCTTAGCATTTCTGAAGCCTTTTTTGAGTGGTGGGATGTGAAATCCATTCCCTGTGGAGTCAGTAAGGCCTGTGTAGGGTTGTTTTGGAGATTCTAGCAGCATGTTTACATTCCCAGCTTCTTTCTTAGTTAACAAAACCCAGACCACCATGCAGCTGGGATGGCATGAAAATACAAATAATTAAATAAGGGAAAAATAAAAAAAAAGCAGCTCTAGGAGAGAATCAGAATTCCAGGCCAGTCTTGTAGAAATAATGCTCCAGACTAGTACTGCTGAGCACTTTGATACACCTGAGAAGCGTTAGGAGGACCCTCAAAAAGGAAAACATTCCTCTTGGAGCTCTTGGGAGGGATCAGCAAATATAAAATAAGGTGGTCTGGTAGCCACAGTCATGATTTCCAAACATCTTTCTCAACAGGCTTCCTTATCTAAAGAAATTAAGCCAACGGAGTTAAGGGGGAAGGTCCTTACATGGGTAAAAAATTGATAAAATTACAAGAAATGGAGGGTAGGGACAGCTGATTGATTTTTTTTT
>VZRQ01004578.1:204999-221988 GCA_013397975.1 Machaerirhynchus nigripectus | reverse complement strand
TTTTTTTTTTTTTTTTTCCCCCCCTAGAAGAGATAGAGCTGGAACGATCTGACCTGCTCAGAATGTTGTAAATGACCCAGCAAAAAGAGGTGACAAGTTCAGTGGCACTGCAAATGTGGCAGTTTTATTAAAGATAAATAAGATTAGGTGTTTCTATTAGGTAGATTGCAAAAGGACCTGGTGAGACTGACTGGGCTGGAAAACTGCAGAGCTGTCAAGAAATCCACATGGGGAAAAATGATCTTATCACCTGTTGGATAGAATCTGGGAGAACTCAAACTCAGGAGCTGAGTTATGAGGTCATTGTAGCTGTCTGGAGATATCTCAGACTTCAGACATTCAGGGTTTGGAGCAGCCTGATCTATGGCAGGTGTCCCCAGTGTGGCAGGGGTTTGGAATGAGATGATCTTAAAGGTCCCTTCCAATCAAAACCATTGCATAATTCCATGTTGGATATCAGGAATTAAGCAGAGAGCTCATGGGTGTAGCATGGATTTATGATGTAGCTTATGGTTCATGAGTATTGTGCATTCTAATACTCTGATCTAAAGGGATATAGCTCATGTGGAAAATTGTGGAAGGACTACGGTAGGATTTCTCAACTTGGTAAGAATACTGCTGCAAAGCAGTGAGTAGTAGGATTAAATGGGATGTGGCATCTACAAATAAGAAAAAATGAAGAGCAATGCATGAAGCTGTGCAACTCCTTGCCACATGCTGCGTGTGCTAGAAACGCACGTGGATTTAAGGAGAGATTTGACAAAGGAATGATTCATTACCTAGAAGCCACCTCTGGCCCAGGAGACTTCTGAGCTGCAGATTGCAGGAGATCAAAGAAANTAAAGAACCTGGACTTGTGCGGGGGCCAAAACTCCCGCAATCTGTCTTGCCGCTGTGACAGGAGGGATGGGAATGTGTCCTAAAACCTAAAAATACTTCCCTGCAAGTGTGTGTGGATGGGAAGGATACACATCAGCTGTTCAAATGGACGAGAGAGGGAAGGGAAGAGAAAGGAATTCGAGGATCCAAAAGCTTTACAATTCTAAAATGATTGAAGGGGTCATAAATAGCAAGGGGAGAACATGGACAGGAACACTGATTTTGGAGGAGCTGGAAGAGTGTGGTGAATGTAAAGCTCTTGGCGGGCATAGGTGGAAAAAAATATAATGTCCTCCACAGAGAACCTTTCTGTAGTTTGAATGCTCCTTCTTTTGAATGGAAAAGAGAGGCAGGGTTTGGATATGTTTTTTAAGGGTTGTTTTGCCTAAGGGGAGAGTCTGAGAAGTGGAGTCAGAAGGGCTCAGGCCCACCAGGAGCATGGTACGAGGTGTGTGCCAGACTGCACAAACACCATGGCTACACTGAGCTGGTAGGGCCCATCCTGGCCCAGCACTGAATTCCTCATGAGCTGATGGAAGTTCCAATCCACGGGCAAGTCTCCCAGTTAACCATTTTTCCATTGCTTTGGGTTGGAGCGGGGGAAACGCCTCCTTTTCAGACCAATCAAGATGTCTCCTGAAAGCTAAACCTGTATTTACCTGTGCTAGATAAGTGACCTGGGCCACTTGGAAATGGTCCCCAAAAGCCATCATCCTTCTCTGGAGCAAGGGTCACATTTTCCTCTTGGCTGGTGCTTCCCTGGCACAGCAAGCCAGCTCTTATCTCTGCTTTGGCTGAGCAGCGTGTAAGCTTTTGTTACATAAAACCTTTTGTTACATAAACTGGCCTCATTCACGGTAGGAGTCAGTGGCTTGATTTACTGACCTGTTACTGAGGGAGCATCATCTCCTTCTGGACTGCTTGGTGTGCTCAGGAATTAGCAATAGCAGTATTCCTGCTGGTCACTTGGACTGGTAGATATGGGAGGGACAACTGTTCTTCATCACTGGATCACTGTCTTCAGACTAAATTTGCTAAATGCTGATGGTGATTTGAAGGAGACTCTCTCACATCCAACGAAGGGCTTGACTGTGTATGTGAGCTCCGTTCCCTTCCCCGGACATGCTCCAGCCCCTCCAGGGCTCTCTGGCCAGGAGGGCCCAGAACTGGACACAGCCCTCAAGGTCCCTCAGCAGGGCCAGCACAGGGGATGGGCCCTGCCCTGGGCCTGTGGCAACCCCATGGCTGGCACAGCCCAGGGGCCAGTGGCCTTGTGACTCCCTGAGCTCCTGTCCAGCCACTGGCACAGCACCCCCAGGGCCTTTCCCAACGGGTCTTTTCCAGCCCCTCTGCCCCAGCCTGGAGCTGCAGGGCTTGGGGTGAGCCCAGGGCAGGACCCGGCACTTGGCCTTGCCGAACCTCACTATGTTGGCCTTGGATCAATACTTGGATGAAGTTTAGGAAGCTGCATTTAAAGCGTCTGTAACAGACTGAAATTCCCAAACAGGTTTTTCTCAGGAGTAACACAAGTTCAAGGTGTCCTTCAGCCGTGGCTGCTGTGCAGTGTGTTGCTGTTTTGTTTTAAAACACAGGTCCTGCTCATCCCTTCTGCTTATTTTCTCTTGTAGCTCCAAACCCATTTCTTCGCCTTTGATTGTCCAAGTTGGGCACGCAGAGACCCTCCAGCCCCTGCTTGCCCTGATGGGTTACTTCAAAGATGATGAGCCTCTCCTGGCCAACAACTACGCCCAGCACACACAGCGGAAATTCCGCAGCGGCCGCATCGTGCCTTACGCAGCCAACCTGGTGTTCGTGCTCTACCACTGCGACCACGTGAACGCCTCCCAGGAGGAGTACCAGGTGCAGCTGCTGCTCAATGAGAAACTGCTGTCCTTCCATTACTCCAACGAGACCACCTCCACCTACGCGGACCTCAAGGACTACTACAAGGACATCCTGGAAAACTGCCACTTCAAAGAGGAGTGCGAATTGCCCAAAGTCAACGTCACTGCTGTCGATGAACTGTGAGGGAACGAAACAGAGCAGGCGTTCTTCAAATTGGTCTGGGTTCAGTTCCACAGGCGTTGGGAGCAAGCGCTTTGGATGGTTTGCTGCTGCTGTGTTGACATTCTAACCTTGCAGATTTGGGGGGTTGTCTCAGCTAGGTGCACTGGTTCTCTGTTGCATAAGCAGAACTGCAAAAACAACTGCTGTCACGGGGAAGTTGTAACAAATGTGTGATGCAAGACACAAGTACCTGTGTGTTTATATGTACAAATAAGCTGATTTCATTGGTCAGTGCTGTTATGAATGGGCCAGAGATGGATTTAAGAGCTGGGGCAGCTTCTATTTTATTGGATCAGAAGGTGGTTGGACTGATTCAGTATTGCTTTGTGCTGCCTGTGTTTCTAGCTGCTGTTTTCCTGTGCCATGCATGAAATACTTCAAACTTTTTTTTGATCCTTTTCCCAAGCTTCTGGAAGGGAGAGGGTGCATAGCTCTTCTCTACAGCTGCACAACTTCTGCCTGGACAGCACCATTTCTATTTTGGGCATTTTAAAGCAGGAGGAGCTCCTGCATGCATCACCAGCTTGAAAAGGGGCAAGGAATTAAAAGTCTTAGAGTAATCATCGACCCATCCTGCATAGCAAGTTATTCTCCAGGGTAAGTAAATTACCTTTCAAAAGAAGTAGGGAAAAAATTGAGGGAGTGGAAAGTAGCCACTCTTCCTTTAAGGTGCTCTGGGACATGCAGCAGTTGTTCTCTAAGTACTCTGTGTCCTTTCACTAACACCATCCCTTTCTAGTGTTACTTGGGCCACGGCATTCAGGTTAGGCTGTGCCACGGCTCTGAACATCTTGGTCCTGGCCAGGTGCTGACAGTTTTCGTACCAGCTCTGGTTGGAAAGCACCTCTGATGTCTCCAGCCTCCTGCTTGAAGTGGAATTGTTGCTAACTCTAAATCCAGGTTTTTGAACTGTATGAAGATTGGGCTGAGGCTTGACTTCTGCTAACTTTGGGGCACCAAACAAGCTGCCCCTTATGTAGGCCTTATACATTTGATGTGCCACCTTGCTTTTGAAATGCAGCTGGTTTTAAAGAGGTGAATGGCATAGAAAGACTGGTGGTCTTTTAAAGCAACTGCACTTTAAGTAGGTTCCCTTATTCCTGAAAGCTGGAAAGTATTTTAGAGCTCTGCAGCGTGACAGGAAAAGGAAAGCTGCAGGTAACTGACGAGAAATTAAGTGATACAAAAATTCCTTCATCACCTGCAAGGGAATGGCTGTTTGACCAAGTTGCCACAGAGCAGATGAGGGTGTGGATTTATGGTGCTGGTAGCTCTTGAAGTGTGCACTCTCACCCTCTAAGGAGTGTTCAGAGCTCACCCTGTAAAGTGGGGATTAATTTGCTGTGTTTCCTGGGCAGGAGGTGAAGGGTTGGAATAAGTGATTACCACAGCATAGCCTGCAGCAGTTGAGGTATAAATGTCTATTGTGTACCTGCTAAGTCCTTTTTGTAGGCTCACCCCCGGAACTGGGAACTTCTTTGATGCAAAAACAGAAAAAAGTAAAGCCAGACTCCCAAGCTGAGGAGTTACACTTAGTGTATGATTTTTTTTTTTTAATTTTTCCTGAGGATTCAGCTTCTTGTCACTTTTTTCTTCTTAATATGCCGTGTATAAAATCACTTCAGGTTTACATACCTGTAAGTTAAGGAGCAACTGAACACCTGCTTTTTGCTGTTGTTCTCTTAGTTAAGGGCATTTCCCTACCTGTGGTTGTAGGGCCCTGTTTCTTTAGTGCACCACTTGCTGCAGAGATCACTGAAGATACTGGTTCAGATATTTCAGCACTTGCCTGTGTTAAATCTGCAGCTCTTTCTGAAGCTGGGAAGATGGCTAGGGAGGAGTTTAGTGCTGCAACAAGCGGAGGAATATAGGTCAGGATAATTGTCAGCTCCTGCATATGACTACTGCTCAATCACCTTTGCATGTCTCCTTTTACACATGATCCTACCTTGAGACTAAGTCAACTAATGGTGATGGTTGTGATAGATCCCAGTTAGGAACTTTATTGCAACATTTGAGTCAGGCTACAAAGAAATGAGCCTTTGTTTAAAGGCAGTTAAGTTTGGAAATAGCAGATATGAGAGTGAGAAAATCCACCTTCGAACAAATATTTTTTTCTGTGAGTCAGTGATGATTCATGAGCAGAAGGGATGAAAGCCTGACTGTGGGAGATGAATAGAGGATTCTGTTGTCAGTTCAGCAAGACTGATTTTAAGACATCATATTTGTTAAAAGATACATCCTTCTTCCTTATGGAGGGACGAATACATTGCACTTGACTGCTTTTTTGATTGTGTGCCAGATGTGCAGGAACCAAAAAATTCCTTCTATTATGGAGTACCCTTTGTTTGTGCATTAGCAGCTTGATTGTATGTTTAAATTCTGTGGGGGATTCCTCAGAGGCTGTTCCGTATTTCACCTTGGAACACAGGTCTCTCATACCCCCAGTGTAACAGATCTCTCTTCAGTGGCTGTCAGCAATTAACTGGAAAGGAAAATGTGCTGTTGGGGCTCTGATCTGTGCTTGGAGGATGCTCTGACTCACTCCTTTGGCAGAATTAGAGGCTCAGTGTGGAAACCTTGCACCATTGTAGCACTATAGAAGTGTTGGGACATGTAAATACTCCAGGCACTTATTCTGTTTCTTAGCACTGGGGAGGTGACTTCACTCTGATCCTTTTATCTAATAAACATAGACCTTTGTTTAGATACTTGAAAAAAGGAAACTAAAATGGATCAAAATACTTTGCCAAAGCTGGGCACTAGCTCAGTATGCAGTGTTTGATCAGGCTGCCACATCTCCTGGCAGTGCACATTCCCACATCCTGCAAAAGTCCTGCAAGACAAATAATGCTTTCTCCTCCTTCCTGTGGCTCTGGAGGCCTTATCTCAGTCATCTGTCAAGGACTCTCTTTGCAACCTTCCTGAAACTGGAAGCTCTCGCTGATGGAAAACACCAACAGTGTTCTCGGATGCTGGCCTTCAGTACGTGTGAAGTACATTTTAATTTGTTAACTGTGTAATCTTTCTGGCAAGTGAATTTTTTCTGTCTAGTAAGAGCTGCTGTTGTTCTGGTTAGCGTGGAGCTGTCAAATGCAGATTTGTAATGATCTGGTACTAACTGGATGAATTTGGAGAACTTATGGATTTTTAGTGCTGTGAAATAAAACTTCACACTTTGTTCATCTCTGTTTTCTGAGCAGCAGGAATGACACGATCTTTGGTATCATGGTTGTGTTTTGCTTCAAAATACACTTGGGAGGTTGCTGTTACTTGTGTTGGTGTCTCTGATTATTTTAAGGCATCAGACTTCTTGGTGGTTAATAGAAAGTTACTTAATTAGGTTTTTACTCTCACATTTTGAGTGGACTAAAGATTAACTCTTGTTTCCAGGAACCCTGGTATAAAAAGCAGCAACAATTTTCTGACAATGTTTTTGCAGATGCAAAAAGGGTGTGGTGGCTGGAGTGGCATCATCTTCGATCAAGGGCTGTTTCTGCATTTTCTGTGAAGATGTATTAGTCTATGAGACAGCTGGAAATGGAAAACAATAGAGGATGTTTTGTTTAAAACGGGGAAAAGCCCCCCAAATTGTACAGTCACAGGCAAAGGAGTGAAATGCCTCTCAAATTAAGACACCCACATAGAGCCTTTGGGGGAGGAACATGATCACCACCATCCATCTCCTCCTCTCCCTGTTTTTTGGGTCTATAATACATTAAAGAGTTGTTTGTTGTCTTAGCTTTTCAAAAGGAAGTCAGTATTAACAGGTGCTGCAGAGGCAGGAATAATGGCTTATCTTTAAATTGTTAAATTCTTGCTTTCTTGGGCTTTAAATTACAGATTATCTTCTGACCTGATTGGCCTGGAGTGAAGGTCTTGTGTCCTGCAAAAGGTCGTCAGGCAGGAGCCTGGGAAGAAGAGTCACAGCCGAGTGCCAGCGCCTCGGTGTGCCCACCCTGTGAGCCAGGGAGAGTCAGAACTCTCAGGGTTCTGGGGAGGCTTTTCCTTGTCACCCTTCCTGCTCTCCTGAATGTGCTGACCTGAGGCCAGCTGTGCTTGCATCACCTGCACTGTCAGGCACCGGGGAGGCTGCCCTTGGCTCTGTGTGCAGGGGGTTTCTTTGTTTGAAAGCCCTGCCTGTGTTTTGTGTTGCTTTGCCTGCTGGGGGTGTGGGTGCATTTTGGCTTTGACACACTGCCACCTTCAATTGCTTCTTCGTGAAGACTCAGCAACTCCTTTGTATCCAGTTCAGCTTCTGAGTGCTGGTTTTCTGCTTCATTTCTCAGGATTTGTGGTCCAGTAAGTAGAAAACTATTTCTAAATTGCTCTGTTTCTGATGCTGAAAATGTTTTTGAAGAGGGTTTTCGTTGGCTGTGGAATACATGCCAGGCCAGAGGTGGATGCTGCTTCCAGATTTGATACAGGGAGATGTTTGTAAAGGCTGTGTGACTTTATTCCCTCCCTTGTTTGCTTCCAGAAGTGGAAAATGAAGATTATAGATAGATAATTGCATTTACAGCTATTTTTTCTTCTCCAGCTTCTTTCAATACAGTAAAATCAGGACTGAGGAGGTTCAGGCTTAACAGCATGTGGGGTTTATGGTGGTGGACTCATTCATTTATTTGATTTACCAATTCCTTTGAGAAAGGGTTTAAAGGGAGCATTGTTTTTCTGCCATTCTGCTGAAAGGTTAAAGCACAACTCTTACTGTGTTCAGTTAACAGAAGCAAATCCCTCATCTTCAGGGAAGGGATTATTGTGGAAGGAGCAGTATGGAGGGAGCAAGGTGAATTTTGTATTATTTATTTAGGAGTCAGAAAAGCTCTGCAGGCTTGTCCACAGTAATAACCTGTAGCTCTCAAATGCTTCCCTGGCTGTGATAACAAATCCTGAACCTCTTACAGAAACAGAAAAGGTGCCCAAGTGATCCTGGAGAGCGCTCCAGAAAGAGGATCCGGGTGGGATCAGGCTGAAGGTCCTTCAGCTTGGTGCCCTCTGGCTTTTGGTGGGACATGGTGCCTTGAGTATAGGGACAGAAACATTCCGCATCCACTCCTGCTTGTCGCTGCAGGGGTTTCCTGAGCTAAGGAAAGTGGATTTGTGTTCAGCTTTATATATTAAGGAATTTCTCCTGGTGCTTTCCCAACCCAAAGGCAGGATTCTGCCCCTCTGCCCTGCTCAGGTGAGACCCCACCTGCAGAGCTGCCCCAGCCCTGGGGACCAGCACAGGGAGGGACGTGGAACTGCTGAAGAGAGCCCAGAGGAGGCACCAGGATGATCAGAGGGATGGAGCAGCTCTGCTGGGAGGAAAGGCTGGGAGAGCTGGGGGTGTTCAGCCTGGAGAGGAGAAGCTCTGGGGTGACCTCATTGTGGCCTTGCAGGGCCTGAAGGAGCCACAGGAAACATGGAGAGAGACTCTTTACAAGGGCTGGAGGGACAGGACACAGGGAATGGCTTCCCAGTGCCAGAGGGCAGGGATGGATGGGATATTGGGCAGGAATTGTTCCTGGGGAGGGTGGGCAGGCCCTGGCACAGGGTGCCCAGAGCAGCTGTGGCTGCCCCTGGATCCCTGGCAGTGCCCAAGGCCAGGCTGGACACTGGGGCTTGGAGCAGCCTGGGACAGTGGGAGGTGTCCCTGCCCATGGCAGGGGTGGCACCGGATGGGCTTTGGGGTCCCTTCCAACCCAGACCCTTCTGTGATTCTGTGATTTGCTTGGCAGTGGGATGTGGTGGATGCTGGAGCTCAGCTGGAGCTTTGGGAAGATCCAGCTCCTCTCATTTGAGTCGCCTGCTAGACTGGAATTTCAGCCATGTTTCCAGGAGCTGTGATTTGAAAACAGTGGGAGCTTCCAACATTCTCAATTAGCAGAGTTAGTTACCATATGCAAATAGTGAGGCTTGGCATGTGTTCTGGAACAGTTCTTGTGATACAGATCTTGTTTCAGTGTTGTCTTCCTCAACGCCAGCAATTAATCCCATTCCTTGGAGCACTTTTATTGGGAGAGAAGTTAAACGCTTGACCTCTTTGCATCCCACTTGTGCTATTTGTGACTTTGATTTTCTTTTCCCCACATGGGAGGGTCTTATCTTGCTTATTTATTCCTTGTGCTGAAGTTACTCTGTTCTTCTCATTGCTACTTTGATTTTTGGCTTGGTTTTACCCCATGCCTGTAGATACATTTCCTGGGCGACACTTGCACACACTGTTCGAGGTGAGGCTGTGCTGTTGACTTGAAAAGGAGTGAAATGATAAATTTTGTAAACTTTTCTAGGTTTTTATTTCACGCTTCCCCCACACAAAATAGCATCCCAAGGATGTCCTCTGTGTATGATGTATTGCTCCTTCTTGCTATTAATGCTATTTGCTGCTCTCTGAGGATTTTGGTTGCCTAAAAATACTTCTGAAAATTGGAACAACTTTTCTTTCTAATATTTATGAACGTGCAATATCCTGTATTTTTTAACGATGGTAGTTTGAAATGAATAATTGGTTTGTTAGAATAAGTATACAAGGGATGAGGTAGAGGGAATATTTTCAAACAATCAGATAGTTCTGTCCAAAGCACAGGGAGGTGGCTCTTAATCCTCTGTGATCCCACCTTTGTGCTGGATCAGCCAGGACAGAGTTGGCTTTCTGGGCTGCCAGCACACACAGCCGGATCGTGTCCAGCCTCTCACCCACCTATTAATGTAAAACCCAACCCTCTAAGCTCCAGTTCCTGGTTTGCATGCCAGAAGAGAGATTTGAAGTCCTCTGGGGTTTGGTTTTCAGCCTGTAACTTTACTTGCCCTTTATCTGCCTGTTTTGTGTCCTGACATAGTCATCGACCTGCCTGATGCCTCTGGAGATGCCACTTGCATCTCATTTCACTCTTTGCTTTGCCAGATCTGATAAACTGGTCCCTCTTCATCTCTCCTCCTCACTTGACTTCTTTCTGGTGTGTGCTGGCTCATTTCACTTCAGTTCTTTTGAACTTGAACGACCACAATTGTACTTGGTTTTCCAGATGAGGTCTAACAAACAGCTTGCTGCTGGCAGGGAGACCTCCCAACCTTTTTTCTTGGGAAGGTTAATCATTAGGCCAGGGAGGTTTTTTGTATTTTTTTGGTTGGTCAAGGGCTGTTTTCTGTGTCTCTGTGGAGGTTTTGTGCTCTGGTTCCCATCTTCTGCTACAGAACTTTCTCACCAGGTGCCGCAGGTCAATTCTTGCATGTGGATTTGCATAGAACAAATTTGGGTTTTTGCAATCTAAAGAGAGTTACTAACTGTATCCTGCATTTCTCTATTTGCCTGCATGCCTGCTGCTTTTATTTTCCAGGATCTGCTTCCCCAGGGCCTTGTGCTCCCAGCCCTCTCAAGCATGAAGCATATGCAAAGTCCTGCTGGGACTTGGCTTTGCAGGAAAGCCTTTGGGGTTCAGATTTCATCTCGCACAACCCAGAATTGTCAGACTGTTCTTCAGCCCTCGTGGGCCTTGCTGTGGCCAACAACAGCACATCTTTGCTCTGCAGGGAATGCAGGCTCTGCCCTGAACCCACCAGCGAGGATGTTTGGGTTTACAGGGGTTGGTAATGCCTGGGGATAATTACGAGGTTCCCCCTTGGCTTTCTTCTCCTGGGTTTGAGGTCAGGTGAGATGGATTCTCCAGTGTTGCCATGGAGCAGATCTCCCCTGTCTCCATCTCCATCCCTTCCAGGCAGAACTGGGAGCAAATGCCATTCCCGCCGTGCCGTGGTCTGAATGTCCTGTGCCCCTGTGCTGTGTCCCTGCTCCGGCAGGAAAGAGGTGGTGACTCAAAGGGGTTCTTGGTAGGCTCAGGTTCTTTTTTTTCTTTTTCTTTCCCCCCAGGAGGTGCTGCATGCGTCCATCACCCAGCCTTGGGCACAGGGCTGGAGTTGGGTGTCAAAGCCAAATCTGGGCTGTGCTCAGAGCTTCCAGCTGGATGAGGCAAGACAAGGAATTTCAGAGGCTCATGTGACCTACTTCTTAGCTCTCACACACAGCCTGCAGAGCAGAGACCTGAGCTGGAGCACACAGCTCTGCTGGGAAATGAGGAATTGCTTCCATCCTGTACAGCAATGGAGAGCTTTCAGGAGTTTTGAACTCCATCACGGTTATTGGGCCACTTTGCCCAGAGAAGCTGTGGCTGCCCCTGGGTCCCTGGCAGTGCCCAAGGCCAGGCTGGATGGAACTTGGAGCAGCCTGGGACAGTGGAAGGTGTCCCTGCCCATGGCAGGGAGTGGCACTGGATGGGCTTTGGGGTCCCTTCCCACCCAGGCCATTCTATGAAAATCAGTGCTTGAATAAAGCACCCAACACATGTCACAAGTAGTAAATGACACCCTGATTTTTTTTAAAGTTTACCACCTCTACCTCAGAGTGGCTTTTCTATGAGAGTGGTAAAAAGTCTTCTCTGGATTATTCCAAAAATAGCAGAATTGAGTTTGAGTTAACCAGGAAAAGTTTCCCTTCACATGGTTTCCTGTACGAACAGTCACTTTTCTTAGCTGGTGGCAGCACACATCTGTCATGGTCAACAGCTTGTCTGGAAATGTGTGTGACAAATCCCGCTAGGAAATGGCACGGGGGAAAAGTACTAAAATCCAGTAGTGTATTGCAGATCCTAAATCTGTTCCTGCACAGGAGTGAAGATGGGTGAAAACAAGTGGGGACTGTGGGGTTTTCCCTGTGCTGGCTGGAAAAGCGCTTGTTGCTCCCACTCACAAGTGCCTGGAGTCTGGAGATGGAGGGATGAACAAGTAGGAGCTGCTACCACACACAGCTGGCTGCTTTCTAAAAGGATTAGGATGAAATTTGACTTCAAAATGTGATAGGAGCTGACTTTCCTACCTGCCTGTGCTTGTCCAGCTCTAACACTGCCTGGCCTGGAGAGGCTGGATTTTAAATGGGCCCTTCCTTAACTGATTCTCCTTTAGTCATGACTGCCCTGGTGGCAGTTTTAGCCAGCCTGGTATCTTTGCAGATATCTTTGGCCTTTTCTTCTGCCAGCCTGCTCTTGGAAGAAGATGTACGTGGCTTCTAATCTGACTTCCTGAGTTCCCAGATTACTGTAACGAAGGTGAGTCTGAAAAAATTTCAGGAGCTGAGCTCTTTATTCTAGTATTGTAAAAGGAACAAGGTAGGGAAATGGGTCAAAGTCTGTGATAGGGTTAAGAAATCACATAGGGCAAAGGCAACAGACCTGTAGTAGATAATTACACTCAATAAATAAATATCTTTACTGCACTATGGCACACCACAAAAGGATAAGAATCCTTGTTTTGCTGCCAAAGAAAGATATTTGTAAAGTTGATATTCCCTTCCTTGTAGAATGTTGTCCAGACCCTGCTAGGGATATATATTTTATATGTTACATATTTTATATCTTGCAGCTGTGGTGTGCAAACAGAATGAGGTCTGTCTGCAAGTGGGAGCTGGGATTGCTCTGGCTCTGCAGGGCTGCAAGGGAAACCTCTTTGGTTTCCCAAAGAGGCACTGCAAGCTTATAAAGACAGGCAAAGGGAAAAAGAGAAATAGGAATATAGGAAAAGAGAAATAAGAATAAAGAGGTGAGTGAGAAAAGCCAAGGACCCCTGTGAGAACTTAGTTTACAGATCTGGTGGGCAGAAGCTGATGCCCAGGAAGTTGCACCTGAACTTCTTCCCTGGGCAGTGCCCAGCCCTGAACAGATTGTCCCGAGAGCCTGTGGGGTCTCCTCCCTGGGGCTGTTCCAGAGCTGTGTGCACACAGTGCTGTGCCCTGTGCTCTGGGATGGCCCTGCTGGGGCACGGAGGTGCCACCAGGTGCCCGCTGTGCTCCCTGCAGCCTGAGCCATCCTGGGATCCTGTGCTGAGCAGTGCTCAGAGGCCAGGACACTTTTGTACTCACTCTAAAAAAGAGAATAACTCAAGCAGTTGTGGGATTATATTTTTGTCCACCATTTCCATAATGGTTATGGGGATTTGGTCCATATGGGCTGCTTGTGTGGGATGCCATCCCCACGGCTGCACTGGGAACTTTCAGAACTGTCAGTGCAGATCGGAGAGGGTGTGGGAAAGCAGGATCCTGGTGGGGAGCAGGAGTGGTTGTACCACTGGGGCATTAAAAACCCAGCCTGGCAATCCTAGCTCTGGGTTGTTTAAAGTGAGCTCTGCAGCACTGTGAGAAGACCAAAGTTAAGTGCAGAGCTTGTTCCTGGCTTGGGCTCCTCTGTCCCATTGTGAAATCCTGGCAAACAGGTTTTGAACTTGGTTTCTGGCTGGCTGTGGCTGTCCCCAGCAGCAGTGGGTGTTGCCAGTGCTGGAGGCTTCAGTGGCTGATTTCTTGTCACTTCTGGAGCTCTTGTTCTCTCAAACAGCTTTCTGAAAGTTGGGGATGATCCTGTGTGTTTGAATTATAGAAAAAGGAAAGGAAAAAATGTTTCCTGTTCTCATTAAAGTCTTAATTGCTGACTCCAGGAGGTAATGCCCTACCCTGTATCTCTGGTGCTTCCAGCAATCTGTGCTTTGCTTTCATGGCTTATTTCTGACTTAGCATCTCACAAGTGAGGCTTTAGGGCTGCAGATCCACCCTTGGCTTATACGCAGAATTCAGCCCCTTTGTGCAAAGGGTGAAAGGTGAGGTGGATAAGCTGGAAGTGCCTGTTGGGGCAGTTCAGTGTCTCTGGTATCTCTGCGGGCTGATGCCAGAGGTGTTACGTGTGTTCACTTGGGGAATATTGAGATTTCAAGTGTGCTGATCCTAATGTATTGGGGACAGGATGAGCACAATTTGTCACACTCCCAGTGACTGAAGGATGCTTCATTAACTGGGGTGACAGCCTCCTCTGGCACTATGGAAAAACAAAGCCATAGAATCTGAGAAGAAATGGTGCTGAAGGCAACAACCGTGTCTCCATCCCTTGAAAGTCTAAGCAAGGCACTGAACCTTCATCTGCAGGTTCCCCAGTGCTAGAAAAGCAAATAAACAAGAGCAGAGGCAACAGCAGTGGAGTGGTTTTGAGTGCAGGGAGTAGTGGAGTGCTTTTCCACCTAGCAGTCATCAAATAAGGGAATTCCTGCGAGAAGTTAAGAGCGTAGTTGTGCAAAGTCAGAGACAGTGACCTCCCCCCTTTACCTGCCATGTGAGAGAGAACTGCAAGGCACAGCCCTCTCTCTCCTTCCATGGCACTTGACCTGAGGCTGCAGCACTTCTGGGGCTAGTATCTCAGAGCAAAAAGGATGTGGCCTCTACATTTCCACCTCTGCCACCTTGTAGGTAGCAGAAGGTGTTGGTGAACTTACCACACTGGTCGTGGCCAGCTTGTGAACATTGGCGTGAGTGTTGCTGGGGTAGGAATTTTGACTAAGAAGGTGATTTGGAATGGGGAAGATGGATGTAGCAAATGCCTCACAAGCAGCTGCTTGCTGGGCCTGTTTGGGGGAGTTACATGTAGATTTTACCCTGTTAGTGTAACAGGTTGCACAATGGGCTCCTAAGAGAGCTTTTTCTCTAGGGATTTATTGTCTCTGAGAATGGGGTGTCAGGGCAGTACAGACTTTGCAGGAAAATGCTGAATCCAAGTGCACAAGGGCATAACTTTCTTTTGTCCTTCCCAGTAAGGAGAGGAACAACAGTCTCCTGTAAGCAGAGTGAGAATCCCCACAAATAAAAATATTCCCTGTAATCATAAAATCCCAGAATGGTTTGAGTTGGAAGGGACCTTAAAGCCCATCCAGTGCCACTCCTGCCCTGGGCAGGGACACCTTCCACTGTCCCAGGCTGCTCCAAGCCCCAATGTCCAGCCTGGCCTTGGACAGTTCCAGGGATCCAGGGGCAGCCCCTGCCTGCTTTGCTGGGATGCTGCTGCTTTCCCTGGCTGTGTGAGGCTGAAGCTCTGGCTCAATAGCCCAAAAAGTTCTTCACTGAAAACTGAGTGTCACTAATTTGCCTGTCTCTTGAGGTAAGCAACTAGATTTTTTTTCTTTCTTGTTTTGTTTCTGATTGTTTCATCAGTTACTTCCTTGAAAAGCCCCACACAAATTGAAACTTGTGGCAATAGCCACAACTAAATATAAATATATTTAGTTACTATAGTTTAATGTAACAAAAGTTCATGCCATTCTTTGCATTGTGCTTGGGAAAAATAGGTGAAAAACTCTTGGATCTCTTATACATGAAATATTATTTGCTCAAATTCTCAGGCAGGTTTTGGGCAGTCAGTTTAATTCCTAGAAGGGAAATAACTTTGAAGTTAGAAGTGAAGAATGATGCAACAAATGGAGATAATGTTGACTAATTTTCTGTCTCACCTTCTGTCTCAGATAGGTATCTAGGGGAAACATGGTGGAGGTGTTACATGCTCTGGATGCTAATTTTTCTGTTACATTGTAACACTAGTTTTCTGTCTTTCCCCCTTCCTTTCCACAGCTCACGTTTAATGAAAAAAGTTGTTTTCCTTCAAAAATGCCCCCTCTAGAACTGATTGTGTCAGGCCAGGATGGTTTAGAGTGGTCTGTTGTTACAGAAGCACCTCTTTTTGTCTTTTCTTCTTCACAAACCCCTTCATGCTGCTCCTTGTTCTTGAGTAAATGTGTTTCCCTTCTTGCCTTGGTCTGTTGGGCACCTTTTCCCCCCTTCTTCTTTACTGAAGGTACAGAAAGGCAAGGTAACATGGGAAGGGTGTAAAGATGGGAATTTAACTGTACCAGGATGGACTTTTCCAGTGGAGATGGTGTTCAGGCTTCTTTCCCTGTTCTTCCAACCTTGCTAGGTTGTTTCTGTGGCAGAAATTTAATCTGCTCTTAATTGAGAAAAACAATATGAGGAAAAGCACGGAAGGAGCGATGCTAAAAAGCGACCCTGGTATTATTCATCTGAGTTAATCCCGAATGTAATGCCGTGGGTTTAACTGGAATTACACTGGGGATTAGTTCCGTTGATAGCTGATCACACTCTAATAGCTGCCTGGCTTCAGGAGTTGGTTGAGCAGGTGCTGTTGCCTCCTTCCAGCCCCATTCCTTCACCTCCATGTTTTCCCACAGTTGGGCCCTGTTCTTCCTTCAGCAAGACCTCATTTGAGGAACCCCATGTATCCTTTCACTGCTCCCTTGGGGTTTCCCATTATCTGTTTTAAGAGTTCATCAGGAGAATGAACCTTGGGGAGCTTTGCACAATCCCAACACCTTTTTCCTTTTCCATCGAGTGGCTTCGCTCAGGGCTCAGTCAGGGCATCAATGATTTTAAACTCTGCTGGAATAAAGGACAGAGATGAAACAGGAGTATTCTTATGGACTGCTGGTGATCATGTGCTGAACAGGTCCCAGGAGCTGCCCACAGTAGGCTCAGCATGCTGGACATGGAAGGAGCACTTGCTCTTCTGGGCACGATGAGAAGTGAGGTATCTCCTCCTAGAGGAGAGGCAGCAGAGTTGGCACAGCCATCCTTGTATCCCTGGGATGGATCCGTGGGTGGACAGGTATGGAGCAGGAGGCAGTGGGCCTGGAGGATGAGTGCCATGCCGGATGGGACTGTGCACCCTCAGGTGTAGAATTACCCACCCACCAGGATCTTCCTTCCTCTATCCCTGGCTCACGGGCCGTCGCAAGGTTGTACTGTGGCTTCCCTCCACCAGGACATTGCCTGTCCTTTCTTTTGTTTCAGCAGAGTTCTGGGATCTGAGCTTTTCCAGCAGTGGAAAACTGAGGATTTGGGGCAAAGCTGTCACTCACAGGGTTTCTCTTCCCCTTACCTGCTGTGCTTTGTTTGCTGGGAGGCTCCTCTGTGTTTCTTTTCAGCTTTTTTGGTATTTTGGCCAAACCCTCACGGAGCAGCCTCCAGCACTGCTTGGTTTTAAACATTTTTTTTATCATCGTCATCCTCTGGAGGTACGTTTTCACCCAGAAGTGTTGTGTGGGCTGCTGTTCCTCCTCCCTCTCCTTGGAGCCCGGCCGCGGCAGGAGAGCCCCGGGCGGTTCATTTTGGGGCCCTTTCCTGCGGGCGGCTCTGCCGGGGCGCGCCGTGCCCGCGCTGCCCGCTCCTCCGGGGGTGGGGGCCGCGCC
>VZRQ01004578.1:185258-199180 GCA_013397975.1 Machaerirhynchus nigripectus | reverse complement strand
ACCAAGAGCTGTGCCTCCGCCTGCTTCAGGGAGGGGAAATGCTGAGCAGCTACTAATTTAGGAAGAGCACAACATCCTTGGTGCTGACTTGAGCCAGGGTTTAGGCAACCCTGCGTGCACGCGCACATTAAAAGCCCGTCTTGCAGCTTGTAGGGCTCAGAGGCACAGGGAGACAGGGCAGGAAAATTTCATCCTCCTCTAGTCCTCAGCTTGGACTTGCCTCCTGCAGCTGGTTTTGTAGGGTGGCAGAGCAGTAAACACAGCCCTGTCTTCGTCCAGCAGAAATTCTGAGGGCGCTGAGGAGATGCTGGGTGAGGGGAAGGTCTGTTTGGCCCCATCTGTCATTTCCAGCAGCAGCCGAGAGTGGGAGCCAGGAAAGAGTTTATGGCTCAGGCACCAGTGCATTGCCCCCCTTTCTACTGATTAATAACCTGAGATACCAGAGGCTGTGCCTTTCCTCCTGATAGTCCCTCATGAACTTTCCTTCCATGAATTCATCGTAATGATTTTTTCCAGCCAAGTGAACTTTTGGCCCACCAGGCAAAGTTCCCCCATTTAACTGTGTCCTGTGTGGTGCTTCTGGCCAACTTCCCCTACGTTCCTTCCTGCTGCTGCTTCTGCACTTTGAAAACCCTAAAAGAGATGCTGAGGTGGGGAGAGGTCTCCTGTGGCCTGCTGGTGACCACTGACCACTGCAAAGTCAGGAACATGGGGCACAAGACACCGGGTTCCAGACTGGGCATCCAACCTGTGGCAGGGAGAGGCACCCCGTGGCCACGGCACTGAGACCCCACCAGCCTGGGCTGGAGTCCAGCTTTTCCCTTTCATCAGGCTGCCACCAGGTCCTGGAGAGGAGAAGCCTCACAGGAGGATGAGTTCATTTACAGAATCCCAGGATCCCTGAGGCTGGAAAAGCCCTCCCACAGGGGCCTACCCTGTGCCCGATGCCCACCTTGTCCCCAGCCCAGAGCTCTGAGTGCCACCTCCAGGCCTTCCTTGGACATCTCCAGGCATGGGGACTCCAAACCTCCCTGNCCCCCCTGAGCCTCCTTTTCTCCAGGCTGAGCCCCTTTCCCAGCTCCCTCAGCCACTCCTGGGGCTCAAGCCCCTTCCCCAGCTCCATTCCCTGCCCTGGTCTCAGAAATAGATGTATTTCACACAGCTGATGAAGCTGCTTGAAACACAGATCCTCTGTAGCTCCCACTGCTTTTGAGACCACTGGAGCTTCTCTAAAGACAGAGGATTTCTTTCCTGAGAGGGATACCCTGGGCATGTTCAAAGGGGTATCTTATCCCCATGCCTTCGAGAGCTGAGATGGGCTCAGTCTCCAGAACCAGATTTCGGAGCTGTCCCGGGGATGATGTTGGTGGGGTGGGATGTATCTGTGCCAATGGCCGGAGGAGCAGGACTCATATGGCGTCTCTGCCCAGCCCAGGCTGTGTGTGTGGTTGTGTCCCACGCTTCAGCTCAGTGCCCTGGCACTGCACTCCAGCTTCTCCTTTGTGGGGTGCTTGGAGCCGGAATCCGGGCATGTTTTCGGGGACNCCCAGCTCCCTCAGCCACTCCTGGGGCTCAAGCCCCTTCCCCAGCTCCATTCCCTGCCCTGGTCTCAGAAATAGATGTATTTCACACAGCTGATGAAGCTGCTTGAAACACAGATCCTCTGTAGCTCCCACTGCTTTTGAGACCACTGGAGCTTCTCTAAAGACAGAGGATTTCTTTCCTGAGAGGGATACCCTGGGCATGTTCAAAGGGGGTATCTTATCCCCATGCCTTTGAGGGCTGAGATGGGCTCAGTCTCCAGAACCAGATTTCGGAGCTGTCCCGGAGATGGTGTCGGTGGGGTGGGGTGGGATGTAGCCGAGCCAATGGCCGGAGGAGCCTGTGGCTCGCCAGGACTCGCGTGGCGTCTCTGCCCAGCCCAGGCTGTGTGTGTGGTTGTGTCCCACGCTTCAGCTCAGTGCCCTGGCACTGCACTCCAGCTTCTCCTTTGTGGGGTACTTGGAGCAGGAATCCGGGCATGTTTTCGGGGACAGGGTGCCTGTCCTGCCACTCCCGGGGCATGTACAGGGCCATATTTACCAGAGAAAACCACAGCCCACTGATTAAATTCCCAAATCTCACATTCAGGAGGGGGAAAAATTATTTACATGTGGATACAATTTTACGTGGACACAATTCCTGCCTGGAAACCTTTTTGATACCGAGGTTAATGTGTAGTCAGAGTCTGTACCTTTGCCCCTTTTCCTCTGGTCCCTGCAATCTGAGGGACTGATACTCGGTTTCCCATTTCCGTAACCGTATCTTTTTCTCCAGAGGAAGGTAGAGAAGCAAGGCCTTGTGCTCTGGGTGGTTTTCCTGGCAGGCATCAAACCAAGGCAGTTCTTCTGCAATGTCAAACCCATTGTTTGCAAAAGGAGCAGGGGCCCAGCTGCTCAGGCGGGTTCATCTGGGGGAGATCATTTTGCAGAGCTGCTCTGAATATTAAAAACTGGGCAACCATGGAGGGTTTCTTGTTTAGATTGTTATTTTTGTCACTGCCTGACAAAACGCTTTGTTTGTTAAATATTTGTTGCCCCTGCAGCTGTCCCTTGAGAATTCAGGAATGAAGACAGCGAGATTGTTTTTATAACATCTGTCCTGGCCTTGCAAGTTTATCCCAAAAATGTAGGAGCTCAGGATGAGTCACTGACTTTTCTGCATCGAGGAAATGAGAGTAGTGACATCATCTCATTCCGAGATAAGGAAACGCCTGAGCTGGGAGCCCTCAGAGAGGCAGATTTTAGTCCCCAACTGCTGCTTGGGACTCACAGTGTAGAAATCAGCATCTGATTTGTGAAGTTTACTGGAAAATGAGCCTGATTTTGTTGATTTTCTTCCCTTTCTTTGTGCCAATGTTGTATAAAACTTGATTGTGACAACACCAGCCGTGCAAATCTATGCCAAGAGAAAAATATTTGAACTGCCATCAGCAAATAAGGTCTTGCTAAGAGCTCAGAAATTCTTGTGGCCTAAGAAAACACCACTTCAGCTTAACAGCAGCTTGAAAATCTCGTGTTAGTGGGGTTTGGCATCTCCAACTGTCTGTCTGCAGGCTGAAAGGCTGCTTGTTTTGGGGCACTGGGATGGCTCAGAAAACCTTAAGGTTTTCTGTGTTACGTTCCTGGCAGGGCCCCGGTGGCAATGCCAAAAGGAACGGGCGGTGAGTGCCAAGGAGAGACTGAGTCTGCTGGGGCTTATTCAGAGCACGGGGTGGAGAAAGGGATCCCAGCCCCGCATCCTGCCTGGCACAGGGAAGGCTGGCAGCCCCTCAGCCTCGGCAGGGGTTTGGGGACACAGCACTGTCACTGCTCTGCTCAGTCTGCAGAGAAAACACAGTGCTGCTTCTGCTCACCTCCAGGCGCTGGGAAAGGAGACTCATCCCTGTGCAGGGAACAAGGGGACACCAGCATTGGAGCAGGCAGGTGGTGGCACAGGAAGGTGGTGGCACAGTGGGGACACCAGTATGGAAGCAGGGAGATGCTGGCGCAGCAGCATGGGAGCAGAGAGGCAGGCACANAGGGACACCAGCATGGGAGCAGGGAGGTGGTGGCACAGCGGGGACACCAGCATGGGAGCAGGGAGGTGGGCAGTACCAAAGATGTTTGCAAGCTCCCCTTCCCCATGTGGGCCTGCATCCCGAGAGGTTAAACAGGCAAAATTCCCAGGGTAACTCCACCTTGCTGGGGTTTTCCCTTGGGAAAGAATGGGGTTGGTTTTGAAGATTTTCTGCCTTAGTCCATTAAATGAATGTTTGGGGAAAGTCCACAGGTTTTGGGTTACAAGAACTAAGTTGGGATGTGAGAGATGCCAAGATTTCTCCATTGTATTTCAGTATGATTGTAATCAAATCTTTGCTTCCACAGACAAAACCCCCCTTTTTCCTCTCTTCCTCCTTTTCTTTGGAGTATCAGGTTTGCGCTTCTTCAGCAAACGACTCTTTTACAGGAGGTTTTTTCCCCCTGGTTGCTCATGGATACGGTATCACCCTTTTGCCAGAGCAGCCGTGGTAGAAGAAAATAATTTTTTAAGGAAAAAATTGATAAACGTAACTTTTATACATCAAACGCAACTGGTAGGAACGAATATTTTTAATATTTTTTTTTCAGTATGCTGGCAGGAATTGGGAGGGGTTTTTTAGTGATAGGTTAGTTCGCTCTCCCGAGGCTTAGGCAAGTGTTTGACTTCAAACTCAGAATCACAGAATCTCCTGAGCTGGAAGGGACCCACGAGAATCATCAGGTCCAACTCCTGACCCTGCACAGGACACCCCAATAATCCCTCTGTGCGCTTGATCCCACTGCTTGCCTGTGCAAGCCAAGGCTTGCATGACCGTTCTATCACTTTAAAAGTCCATTCTACCATTTGTAAATAGGATCAGCTGAAAACATTTCGAAAGCCTCTATTTTTATTTTGATCTAATTTTTCCTTCCTGAGACATGTCCAGGCTGCGGTACCGAAATAGGGTGTGTGTGGAATGCTTGACTGGAAAAAAATGAATCATATTCCTGGTGCTGGGAGCTTGCCCTATAAATAAAAAGGCAGCTGGGGGAGTCCTGACCCTGCCCTGGCTGTTGGGTCAGGGTTTCCTCGGGGCCCTGAGCGCTGCCAGCTGGATGCTGGTCCTGGTGCTGAGTGAGCCGGACTTGTGAGTAACGTGCCCTTCGCAGCTCTGGGCTGCACAGCCCGGCTCTGCTGGCGTGATCCGTGCTTCCAGGAGCGAGTCCCTCATCCAGAGCGGGATGCTGCTGCAGCCTGCCGTGCGCTGTGGCTCCTGGACAGCATCCAGCTCCGTGCCTGTGCCAGCTGCAGCAGCCAGGGGTGAATTGAGGGCACGATAAGGACACAGGCTCGGACCTTATCGGCCACCGCGATGGCCGGCACGGCTTTCTGGTGCCACATCTCCTTCTGCAGCCTCACAGAGCTCTGCCTGCTCTGGGTGCCTGAGCAAGGGTTGGCCTGAGGGTCTTGTGTGCGCTCAGGGGATCTCCTGAATGTCCTGCTCAGCTCCCATCTGTCCTTTTTTTCCACCGCTTGGCTGTGGAATGTGACACTTGCAGTTGCTCCCATTTGTGATGCAGCCATGGAGGTGCTGGTTAAAGAACTGGGGATGTGGAGGCAGGAGGAGGTGTGGCCCTAAGGACCAGAGTTAATACTTGAATTCCTAGTGGAAGATGGCAAAACATCCACGCAATTTGTTGGGACAACCCTAAACCCAAAAGGGCAACTGAGCTTGGGAGGGTCTGTGATGAGGAGCAGCTGAGGGAGCTGGGAAAGGGGCTCAGGCTGGAGAAGAGGAGGCTCAGGGGGGCCCTTGTGGCTCTGCACAACTCCCTGACAGGAGGGGGCAGTGGTGGGGGGGGGGTCAGGCTCTACTCCCAGGGAACAGGGACAGGATGAGAGGAAACATCCTCAAGTTGTGCCAGGGGAGGCTCAGATTGGATATTAGGAAATATTTTTCATGGAAAGGGTTGTAGAGCACTGGAGTGGGCTGCTCAGGGGAAGTGAGGAAATCACCATCCCTGGAAGTGTTCAAAAAACACGTGGATGTGGCCCTTGAGGACATGGTTTAGTGGTGAACACAGTGAGGGTGCTGCACTGATGGTTGGACTTGATGATCTTAAAGGTCTTTTCCAACCGTAACACCTCTGTAATTCTATGATTGCAAACGGTTTTTGTCTGTTGCATTTTCTATTAGATGTGCAGTGGTTCTGCTCCCAACAAACGTCGGTGATGTCTGGCAGAGGCCCCACAGACCTCGTGCTTTTAACTGTCAGATGAGAGCAGAAGATGCTCCCTGATAAGATCTCGTTGAGTAGTCGCACATAATTTATGTGGGCAAGCACAGCTACTCCCTCTCAGGGCCACTTACTTCAGGAGGAGCTGAGGTCACTTTTTTGGATGCTGTGAACTGAGCAGTGGTGGCTCTCGGAGCAGAGGACACTGCTGGTCCCTGATTTCTGGCAAAACTCTCCTGTCTCAGAGGCCCCATCCCTTTATTCAGGTGGATGACTCAGGAAAAACCTCCTGGCTCTGGCTGCAGCCTGCTTTCACACAGAGGGGAGCATCTTGTCCCACCAGGGTGGTTGATGGAAAGCTTGTTCCCTTTGGAAACTAAGCCAGGAGACCCTTGACAGGCAGCTCAGTCAAGCGTGATCCTAAAGACAGCCAAGATCTTGGTGTCTCCCTGTCTGCCAGCCTCATGGACAGGTTCAGTAGGAGACAAGACCAAAAGCAGAGTTAGGATTTGGTTTCTTGGTCGGCCACAGCCTCAGTCCAAGGTTTGGAGCAGTGTGTTTATTTTCTTCTCATTTCCTGGATGAGGTAAGGCAGGGTGGGCTGAGCACTGAGCTCATCCAGACAGGGCCAAACAGCAGATTGCCAAGGAATGGGGAGAGTGTGGCAGTGTCGTCTGTCTGGCAGGGGATGCTCAGCCCTTCTTTGGAGATGCTGCTGGGACATTTATTGCCTTGTTTTGAGCCTTGTTTGGGGCTGAATTATAAGTCAGAAGTTCCTCTCCCAAACCTCATTTCCTTGACCCAGACTATTCCCAGACATGCTGACCAGTGTCCTAAATTGTCCCTGCTTTAGGGCCCAATAGCCAGGTGTAGGTGTCGTGCTGATGATTGGATTATCTACTTAAATATGTTTGATGTGCAGTGACAGAGTTAAACCCCTGATAATCAAATCAGTAGGACAGGCCTGCATCTGATTAAACCCCATCCGTTGCTTCCTTCTGCCTCCCAACCACCCCGCAGGATCTGCTCTTCCTAGGCAAAAATCTCTCCAGGATTTGCTCTCAGGCCATTAATGATCAGATTTCCTGGTGCCCTCACCCCCTTCTGCCACACTTCAGCTCTGGCTTCCCAAGCCATGTCCCAGCTGGTGGATGATGAGGTGGGAAGTTGGTCTTTCCCACTGAAGAGCCCATTCCCAGCCAAGCAAGCTCCAATACCAGCTCAGGCTTAGGAAGAGTTTCCCAGGAAGTTTTTGAACAGAGCAGAAAAATCTGAGGGATTTGGTACCGTCTGGAGCTCCTGGCAGGTGGGAGAGGTGTGACAGTGTTGCTGAATTACAAAAATGCCCTCAGTGGTTCTTTCCCAAGCTCCCAAAGGTGCCAGTGTGCAAAATGCCAGCTCTGAGGTGCTCACACAGTGCAGATTTATGGCACAGCAACCTGTACTTAGAACAATCTCCTTACCTCAGCCCCGCAGGAATGTGCCAGATCCTGCATCTTCCCCAGGCACAGACGTTATCATGGCTCATCTCCTGTGGGACACAGCCTGAACTCCTGGGGATGGGAGAAGATTAATCCATGGTGGCGCTGCCTCACCTTTGCGAGCTCAAAGTGTTCAAACTTTTGACAACCCCCTGCAAAAAAAATCCCACAAAAAGCAACAAAATGGAGCAAACCACAGAAACCAAGTCTTGCGCTATTTATCTTTTATTCTCTGAGTCACAGGATATGTAGCGTTTGCTCACCTTTTCAGGGGCAGGTCTAGAGATGTTTTGGGTTTTTTATAGAAGCACAGACTGGTTTGGGTTGGAAGGGACCTCAAAGCCTACCCAGTGTTACCCCTGCCATGGGCAGGGACACCTTCCACTGCCCCAGGCTGCTCCAAGCCCTGTCCAGCCTGGCCTTGGACACTGCCAGGGATCCAGGGGCAGCCACAGCTGCTCTGGGCACCCTGTGCCAGGGCCTCCCCACCGTCACAGTGAAGAATTTCTAATGTATAACTAACCTAAATTTCCCCTCTCTCAGTCTGAACCCATTCCGCTTGTCCTGTCACTCTGATAACGGTCCCTTTCCAGCTTACCTGTAGGCCCCCTCAGATACTGGAAGGTTCTGTGAGGCCTCCATGCAACTTCTCTTCTCCCTCTCTCTCCACATATATCCAGGGTATATTTATATCCTTGTTCCCTCCTTGTTCTTTGCTTTGGACGCCTCATCTGGAACATCATCCTCGCAATTAACAGGGTCTTGTAGATACTTCATGAGGAAAATTCCTTGTGGAGGTGCCACTGCTGGAGCTGCTGTTTCACCTGCAGCCCTGCAGAGACCAGATACTGGAAGGCGTTAGGAACCACCAGAATTAGGACGCACCAAAATTCAGGCCTGTGGCTCGGCGTTGTGCTGGTGCCTTTTTTGCTTGGGAATGCACATGGACACATCAGGGGTTGTCTCCTCTGCCTCCCATCCCACCGCGTGCCCAGCCCGGTGCTGCTCCTGCCTCAGCTGCAGCTCTCGTGTTACACAGCCAGCAAATTAGCACCTGAAGTTGCTCTTGTTTTGCAAGTCTGATTAAAATAATAGGTGAGTCTGTCTGCGTTTGAAGCCGTCAAGAAGGCAGGGAGGGTGTCTCTGCCCAGACTCCGTGTCCTGCCCGCCCGCGGGGGGATCAGTCACCTGGCAGTGCTCCCACAGAAAGCCTCTCACCTTCTCCCTTCTCCCTGCTGGCACAAAGGCATCACCACCAGAAACACCCTGGGCAGAGGCAAAGAGCCTCCAAAAAATCAGTCTGTGCTGCTGAGACAGAAATCCAGCTCACACCAGAGCACCAGAGTTCACCGCGCTGGCTCATTAATGAGTTTGCATTTCTCTCCCATCTGTTTGTCCCAGCAGAGATTTCCTTTTGCACTGAGAGCAGCAAAGGTAACACAAGTGCTTTGTTCTGCTTTGTTTTCTCAGGGATCCACCAACGTGGTTTACCAAGCCCATCATGTCAGCAGGAGTAAGAGAGGCCAAGTTGTCGGCACCAGGGGAGGATTCCGAGGCTGCACAGTTTGGCTCACAGGTATTTTTATCTGGGTGTGAAAGCGTGGCCTCACCTGCGAAACTCCATGAGTATGGCTGGGAGGTGGGGATTTGGGATCTGCAGGAAACATCAGCATTCCCTGTGAGCTGGGAATTGCAAAACATCTCCACGTGGGAAACACAGACACGCGGTGCTGGCGCAGCAAGATGTTCTCCCTGGCAGCTGCTGCCCATAACTAATGTTTTTATGGATTTCCCAGCTGCTATCAGGCTCCTTTGAACATGTCAGAGGCCCTTGGGGGTAGCACTTGTTGTTCCCAAGTGTGTAGCTGAGGAAGCCTTGGCTCAAATCCAGCCAGTCTTTGGCAGTGGAACCTACCCAGGGCTGTCCAAAACGCGGATGTTTTCATTCAGGAGCGGCGGGAAGTTTATGGGGACACGTAGGTCTGCTGTGTTTGAGGCAGCACGAGGCAGTCACCTTGTCTGGAGAATAAACACTCCCAGCCACAGAGTCAGGCTGGAAGCAATCCCTTGCACTTGGTTCCTTGCCCTTCTCTTCTGCCCTGAAATACAAACTCATTGTTTGGGGATTAGGGGCTGCCAGAAATGCCAGTTGCATTTCTCATTTCTAATATTTAGACAACTCTGTCTTTTGCCAGCTGTCCAGTTGTTCCTTTGTTTGTTAAATGTTGGCATGTTCTTAAGCTGCTGGAGGACGTTGAAGGACGTGCTTGGAAGGATTTGTAAAGCCATGCTGATTTGCCTTCCTGTCACTTTAGATGGTGGATGCTGGATTAAAGCACATTTCTGTTTTGTGCTCCTCCTCCATTTCAAAGTCCCCAGTCTGCTTTGATATAATTTCTGAAGCCAAAAACCCTACCCAAGGCAATTTCCTTCTTTTTTGGAATATTACTCAAAAATACTGTGTTTGAGCTTGCCTGGCTGTTGATTATTCTTTGAAATATGCACCTAGAGAAGGAGGCAATGAGGGACCGTTGCTGCTGGTGCCTGTCCCACCCCACATGGTTTCAGCAAAAGCCTCTCCTTGGGTTCAGAATGGGAGAGCAGTTGGCTCTCCACAGTGGGAGCAGGGGGAGGAAGATGCTGAGAGACTTGGAGCATCCTTTCAAACCTCTCCTGCTTCCTGGTACCTGTGTGTCCCAGCACAGCCCCCTGAGAGGCACTGCTGGGTTGGACCTCTGCAGATGTTGGGCTGTAGATGCTTTTCTCACGGCATTAATGCCATCCCTTCAATAAGAAGGGTTGAAAAGGGCTCTGTGAAAGATGAATCCAACCTCCTTTAGGAAGGAATGAGGCAGGGAACTTCAGAGAGAAGGAGGAGTTTTGCCACTGGTGTCCCAGTTACGCTCTCATTTTCACTCTCTTGACCTCACACCTGACCGCTCACTTTCCTGCCTCTGCCAGGCCTTTCTGGAGCTGGCAAGACAACCATTGGCTTTGCTCTGGAAGAGTACCTGGTGGCTCATGGCATCCCGTGCTACTCCCTGGACGGCGACAACGTCCGGCACGGCTTGAACAAGAACCTGGGCTTCTCGGCGCAGGACCGCGAGGAGAACATCCGGCGCATCGCCGAGGTGGCGCGGCTCTTCGCCGACGCGGGGCTCGTCTGCATCACCAGCTTCATCTCCCCCTTCACGAAGGTAAACCCCCCTCACCACAGCCTGCTCTCTTCTCAGCTTCCGCTCAGATGGTGAAGATGTTTTTTATGGAGAGGGTTTCCTAAATCCGCCACCGGGTGCTTCGCAGAGCACCGCTGACACACAACCACACCCCACCAATGTTTGGAGGGCAGTGACCTCGCTGAAAAAATTCAGTGTTGCAAACTGATGAAAAGCTAAGAGGAGTTTAAGGTCTCCCTGCTGCTAACATTCAGGAGGCAGCCAAGAGTCAGAAGCAACACAGAAGCAGCAGCCTGTCCTAGAGCTGTCACTGCTCTTTTGGAGGAAGACTTGACTGCGATTTTCACTTCCGCAGCTGCTGTTATCAGCCTGATGCAAGCAGTTCCTTTCCCCGTAGAATCACAGAATCATTAAGGTTGGAAAAGACCTCTAAGATCATCGAGTCTGACTGTTTTGACACAGGGCAGATAATTATCCACAATCTAAAGTTCTGCTGTCCTACCTAACGAAAAGATCTTGAGGTTCTGCATGGGAAAAGCTGAAAACAGATTGAAGTTGTAGATATTTACAATTTTTTTAAAGTGTCTTTAAAGAAAAGGAGGGAACTGAGATGAAAAGCCCTTATTAGAACTAGTGTAATCTAGAAGAGAGATTAATTTACCTGTGTCAAAATCCAGGGGGGTTTTTTTGCTGCAATTCAGATTTTTCCCATCTTTCTTCTACCAGGATCGTCAGAATGCACGGAAAATTCACGAGGCAGCTGGACTTCCTTTCTTTGAAATCTTTGTGGATGCCCCTCTAAACATTTGTGAAAGCAGAGATGTGAAGGGCCTGTACAAAAAGGCGAGAGCTGGAGAGATCAAAGGTATGGAGGAGTGAGATCTTATTTTGCCTTTTGCTTTCCAAAGCTTTGGATGCCCTGTCCTGGCAGTGCCACACGTAGGGGTGGGTTTCTAAAGGCCCTTTGTAGTGCTCAAGAGGATCCTGTTCCCCTAGTCTTACTGTCACAAGTGTCACTTGTTGTACCCAGCACGGTTGAATGCCCCCTGGTTGTTTGTACAGCATTGTTGGCTCCAAGGCACTGATTATTCTATTAAATAAATTTAATTTGCGGATTAATTGTCCGTAGGATTCACGGGGATTGACTCAGAGTATGAGAAACCCGAAGCTCCTGAACTGGTGCTGAAAACAAACATTGCATCTGTGTCTGAGTGTATCCAGCAGGTCGTGGAGCTCCTCCAAGAACAGGTAGGTCACTTTTATGTCACCACCGCTGGCAGCTTTGGAACCCAGCTTAGGGACATTGCCTGTAAAAACCAGCGTGTTACAAGTGCTGCCCGTCTCTGCCTTTCAGAACATCGTGCCCCAAGGCTCAGTCAGGGATGTTCTGGAGCTGTTTGTGCCTGAGGATAAACTCAGCAGTGTCCGGGCTGAGGCAGAGACGCTGCCAGTGGTGGAGATCACCAAGGTACTGTCACACACGGGTTCTGGCATTATTTAGCTGCTCCAAGGGTAGAAGCTTCCAGGAGGATGTTGCCAGAGGGGCCTCTGTTCCTCTGATGGCCCCGACCTTTTGTGGCTGTGGTTTATGGTGACCTGAGGTGGGATCCTGATCCTCAGCCATTTTCTGCCACGCCTCCACCCTGTGCTGCAGGAGGCCAGGGCTGCCAGTCTCCTCTGCTGTGTTCATACAGCCCCACAAGTTCAAACTGCCAGAGGGCAGGGATGGATGGGGATATTGGGAAGGAATTGTTCCCTGGGAGGGTGGGCAGGCCATAGCACAGGGTGCCCAGAGAAGCTGGGGCTGCCCCTGGATTCCTGGCAGTGTCCAAGGCCAGGTTGGACAGGGCTTGGAGCAGCCTGGGACAGTGGGAGGTGTCCCTGCCCATGGCAGGGGGGGCACTGGATGGGCTTTGGGGTCCCTTCTCGCCCAGACCATTCTGGGATTCTAAGCTGTGCTATAAAAGTGTGTCAGTCTGGCTTAAAAAGCCCCAAGCTACATCCCCTGTATCAATCTCCCCCTCAGGAATGTCCTGTATTTGAAGCAAAACAGAATGAAAATGCTGTTGCAGCAGAAGGGAAGGAAAAGCAACCTCTGAGCGTGATGTGGTGACAGGAGTGTGACCCCTCTGGGTTTGTTTTGCAGCTGGATCTGCAGTGGGTGCAGGTGCTGAGCGAGGGCTGGGCCACCCCTCTGACGGGATTCATGCGGGAGGCAGAGTACCTGCAAGTGCTGCACTTCGGCACCCTGCTCAACGGTACGGATCCCCTGCGCCCCCGTCCTCCCTCGTGTCACACCCCAGGGCTCCTGAAGGGGACCAGGGTCACCATGCTGTGGGCACGGCCCCGGCTTACAGCTCTGCTGCCTCGCGCGGTGCTGCTCCAACCTCCCGGCAGCCGGCGTGTGGCTCTTTTTGTGCTTGGCTGGACCAGGGTAAACAGAGGTGCAAACCAACAGCCAAGGAAGCAGGGAGGCTGCCAGGCTGAGCTGGAGGTGGGAGGAGAAGGCTCCTTGGAAACACGAGCAGAGCCTGGTTTTGCCCCCTCCACCCCATTTCCCTGCTTATCCTACATGGTAACTTGAGGTAAATCAGATTTCTCTATGCATTAGCAGCCCGGTAGAAGTGCTTCATGCCTGGAAAAGGCAAAAAGGGCTCAGGTGCTGACCATCCACAGCTGAGACTGCGGCACAGATGTCTCCACCCCCTTTCTCAGCTGTGGGTGCTGCTGCTGGGACTTCACTTGCACAGGGGGTGCTCACATTGGGGTTTGTAGACCTGGCAGTGATCTCTGTCCTCTGGGATCTGGGTGAGCAAGTCCCTTTGAGCCTTGCCTGCCTTCAAGAAGACCCTGTGGTCACACAGGGCAGTGATTTGCTGCTGTTGCTCAGATTTGGGCACCGTGCAGCAGAGGCAAAGCTCAGGACTGCTCACTTTGCACTGCGGGAGTGTCTGTGCGGGGCTCTGCTCCCAGACATGTTGCAGCCTTTCACCTCCTGCCCAGTGTGCAAACAGTGTTCAGAAGCACATGTCCCTGTTATCAGAGCCTCCTCTGTGGTCTTTGAGCTGCCTGGCAAGGTCACAGAGCGCCCTGGGATGGCCACGTTGCTCCAGAGCCCCGTACTTTGTGCTGGAGGCTCATCCCAGAGAGCATCTGGTTTTGGGGTGCCCCCCCAAACCTGCCACCATCCCTGAGCACAGCTCCTCTGTGGGCAGGTGTTCAGGGTTTGTAGAACTCTGTGGGGAGCAGGGACAAAGGCCAGGAGAGCAGTTTTGCAGGGGGATGAGCTCTCTGGAGCGAGGTCTGTGTAGCAGAGGGCAGCAGCATCAGTCCCTGGTGCCCCCTGTCTCCCGGGGGTCTCCAAACTCAGCATCTGTGGGGTCAGGCCCTCAGGGTGACACCCAAAGGGGAAAGAGAACACCCGGTGCTCTTGGATGAGCTTTGGGAAGCGGTGGAAGATTCGGTCCCAAGGTGTGGAGACTGGAGGG
>VZRQ01004578.1:171816-184690 GCA_013397975.1 Machaerirhynchus nigripectus | reverse complement strand
TTACAGCCATGGTCTGTTTATGATCCAGGCAGTCATGACGTGTGCCCGACACACACAGTCTGCACAAAAATCCCCGTTGTATAATTTCGTAATTACCTGCACTGGAGTGATCTTTTGTTACCTCCCCGTCCTGCATTTGGAATGGAGCCTGAAGATCCTCACTTTCAGCAGCATTTGTTGGTTTCATAATCCAGCTTTTTTTTTTCCCTGTGCTGGCTTAATTGACTGATCATTATTAATATGATTTAAAAGTATGAAGTTGATATTGATTGGATCCCATGTGAATATAATTATGATTATTCATGAAGATTGCTGCCTGGCAGACAAATGATACCCATGGAAATTGAATTGAAAGTAAATGCAAATATTTTAATAAAAATTGAAGTAAAAATCTATATCATAGTCAAAATCCTCAAATTAAGACTCTCAAGGGTGCAAACTGATTTCAGTCAGATCAGAACAAATTGAACCAGTGATTTGTTTGTGACTGGAAACCCATGGAAGAGACCAATTCTTCTGTATTAACATCGGGACATCCAAGGAGAAATAGGAGGACCTTAGTGGAATACTGGGAAATTGGGAGAGTGGGGATAAAACCAACAGGATTTCAAGCTATTTAGGGACAACACTGAAATTAGAAACTGCATGTGCACTTACAGACTGGTACAGAGAACAGATTAAACATGGGCAGTGCAGAGATGTGCAGGAGGAGGAGTGGCAGCATAGAGATTGCCAGAAAAAAAAACCCAAACAAAAACCGAGTGTGGTGCTGTTCTCCCTGTCGGAGGAGGCAGGCCAGGAGGTGTGCAGGGAATGGGGTGCTCCAGGGAACACCAGACTGGAGCCATCTCCATAGAGGTGGTTCTCCTGGAGGAGAAGGCATTTTCCAAGCACATTTAAAGTCTTCAGTTATCCAGGGCTGCATTTTCCAAGCACATTTAAATTTTTCAACTTCACAAGCAGCTAACGGAGAAGAACCAGGGAGAGCACAGGAACTAATGAGATGCTCCAGGTGTCTTGGAGACATCTCTGACCCTAAGATAAGCAGCTCTTATATTCCACTGACATCACTATTTATTAGCAGCGCAGAGCAAACTGCTGCAATACCCGAATTTCCACGGAAACCTCCGTTTACTGCGCTGTTTACTGCGCTCCCGGTGCCCGGGGCTGGCTAAGATTCCTGTCCGTGCAGGACATGCGGCGGCCGGAGGGTGTTCAACTCCTGTCCCTGTCTCCCGGCAGACGGTGTGGTGAACCTGAGCATCCCGATTGTGCTGCCGGTGTCGGCGGAGGACAAGCGGCGGCTGGAGGGCAGCGCGGCGCTGGCACTCAGCTTCCAGGGCCGCCGGGTCGCGGTGCTGCGCGGCCCCGAGTTCTTCGCGCACAGGAAGGAGGAGCGCTGCGCCCGCGTCTGGGGCACCACCTGCCCCCGCCACCCGCACATCCAGGTGGGCTCGGCCCCTCCCTGCAACGGGGAGCCCGGCCTGGGCGGGGGGAACGCGGGCAGCGGCTGGAGAAGTGAACCTTTCCAAGGTTTTGAGGGCGATGAGTTTCCTGTCTGTGCTCCCAAGCCCAGCTCCTTGCTGGGAACCATCCCATCCCGGGCAGGCAGGACGGGATTTATTGGCTCTTCCTTACAGGCAGCCAACAGGGTTGTTGGATTTCTGCAGCTCCTGTCTTCCCACTTATTCTGCGGCGGCACAAGGAGCATCATCCCTCGGAAAGGGAGAGCTCCGCGTTCCACGCAGCACTTTGAGCTTTCTGCTTTAAAAAGCTACAGCTGTGTTAGTTCTTTCCCCTCCCCTAAAATGGCAGGTGTAATTAATCAGCAGCAGGGGGTCACCTTGCAACAGGCTCATTCCTCCTGCGTATTCCCAGGAGGAAAGAGCCGAGCGGGAGGTGGAGGAAGGTCTTGTGCCCTCCCGTAGGCTCCCGGCTGCCAGAAGAAGAACCAGGGAGAGCATGGGTGGGGACTGCTGGGTGGCTGCTGCCGCACTTGGCGAGGTTTTGCTGCCCAGGACATTCAGTTCACGTGGTCACTGTAATGATGTTTTCCACTGGCGAGAAGGGAAGGTTGTCCTAACAATGGGGTTGAGACTCACACTTGTCAAATGAGACTGGGAGAGGGAGAAGGAGGAGCTTGCTGTCCCCTTTACACTGAAGGTGTGTGTAATTCCCAGATGGTGATGGAGAGTGGAGACTGGCTGGTTGGTGGAGACCTCCAGGTCCTAGAGAAGATCAAATGGAACGACGGGCTGGACCAGTACCGCCTGACCCCGCTGGCCCTCAAACGGAAGTTCAGGGAAATGAATGCTGGTGAGTGCCCTGGGTTACACCAGTGACAGGGCCCTTCCTGCCCCACCTGGCTCCAGGAGCTTGCTGAGATCCATGACTTGCTCTCAAGCTCACTGCACTTCCAGGTCACCTCTGGATGCTCCCAAAATGGGGCTCTTTGGGGGGGTGAGCAGAAAGGAGAACCCAGGGCATGGCACGAAAAGTGGCGCAAGGCCTCCCTGGGCAGTGCTAGTGATGGGCTGTGTCCTCAGTGGGCTGCTCTGAGGGCTGGGAAGGGCTGAGCATCCTGCTCATGTCCCCCTGGCAGGTCAGAGCCTGTGTGCACTGACATTCTTGGCCTTCTCTCAGCTCTCTGTCCCATCCCATACAATCCCAGAATGGTTTGGGTTGGAAGGACCTTAAAGCTCATCCAGTGCCACCCCCTGCCACAGGCAGGGACACCTTCCACTATCCCAGGCTGCTCCAAGCCCCATCCAGCATGGTCCCAGCACACTGGCAAGGGTCAGACAGCCACCCTCGCTTTGGGGAAAGAGCATTGGCCCTGCTGAAGGTGCCACTGAGCTGGGGGAGGTGACAGATTGCTTAAAACATCGGGGAACTCAGTGAAGGTGTCCAGTGCTGTGAACAAACATTGCAGGAGAGCTAATACGGCTGAAGTCAGCCCCAAAGGAAGGATGTGCAATGAAAACAACCTTGGCAGGGTGATGACACACTCACCTGAGGTGTTCAGGGCCTCACTCACGTGGAGACAGGGCACACACAGGTCTCTCGTGACAGACAGGGCACACACAGGTCTCTCATGGCTGTGTGGAAGCTCAGAGTGTGGAAATGAGGCCTGTGACCCCCCGATCGTTCCCTTCCAGATGCCGTCTTTGCATTCCAGCTGCGCAACCCCGTGCACAACGGGCACGCCCTGCTCATGCAGGACACGCGGCGCCAGCTCCTGGAGAGGGGCTACAAGAACCCCGTGCTCCTGCTGCACCCCCTGGGGGGCTGGACCAAGGATGACGATGTCCCTCTGGAGTGGCGCATGAAGCAGCATGCGGCCGTGCTGGAGGAGCAAGTCCTGGACCCCAAGTCCACCATCGTGGCCATCTTCCCCTCTCCCATGCTCTATGCCGGCCCCACGGAGGTAACACAGCCCGTGGCTCCCAGCAGGGCAAGGCAGGAAGCCTGTCCATGGGGGTTGTGCTCCAGCCTGCCTGTGCAGCTCTGGAAAACCCGGGGAAAGGGGCTGGAGCCGTGTCCTCACTCTCGGCTCCCCGTGTGGTTTGCCTGTGCTTGCTGCTGCAGCGTCTCCCACAGAGCTTGGCTCCGTGGGCTCCCATCCTCCCAGGGGCTGTGGAGGGCTGGGGAGAAGGGACAGAAGCAGGCTTCACCACCTTCTGTCAGTTCATGTGTGTCCCCCCCCGGGGTTTCCCTTCTGTCCCTAAAGCAGTGGGATGAAAGGGGCAGACGCTGAACCTCCCCTTGCATGTCCTGGCGGGCACCGCCCTCGCACGTTCAAAATTCAAACCGCCACCTCCGTTTGACCCAGCCCAGTTCCCCCATCCTGCCTGGGGATCCCCAGGGCCCCCCTTCCCCCCAGCCCTCAGTGCCTGTGTCCCTCCCTGCAGGTGCAGTGGCACTGCCGAGCACGGATGGTTGCGGGGGCCAACTTCTACATCGTGGGGCGCGATCCCGCGGGAATGCCGCACCCCGACACCAAGCAGGACCTGTACGAGCCCACGCACGGCGGGAAAGTGCTGAGCATGGCCCCTGGCCTCACCTCCGTGGAGATCATCCCCTTCCGCGTGGCTGCCTACAACAAGCTCAAAAGAGCCATGGATTTCTATGACCCCCAAAGGTAACGCAGCAGCGATGTCGCGGCTGCTTCAGAACCTGGGGTTTGTGGTCACCTCGGGCTCGCAGCTTTCCAGGGGAGGGGGAAAAGCCACGTTCCTCCTAAGGAGAGGAATGGGGGGAGAACGTGGGAAAGCCACCCGTGTTCCTCTCCAAGAGCTGTCCCCAGGGGTCCCGTGAGACTAAAGATAACACCAGGGAGGAAAAGCAGCACAGGCTGGGGGCTGAGTGGCAGTAGAAACACAGCCTCCCACAGCCGGGGAACTGTTACGGACTCTCTAGCTCCTCTGGGGCCTGTAGCCCTCGGGGATGGCTCGGGCCAGCTGTGCTGATGTCAGCTGTCTCTGCTCTGCACAGGCACGACGATTTTGACTTCATCTCAGGAACACGCATGAGGAAGCTTGCTCGGGAAGGGGAGAACCCCCCGGACGGCTTCATGGCCCCCAAAGCCTGGAAAGTCCTCACCACGTACTACCAGTCACTGGAAAAAAAGAATTAACTCCTCTCTCCTCCCTAGAAATAGCTGTGTTAGGAGTGAGCAATGATTGATTGATTCCCTATGACACAGATCACTTGGCATTTCCAATGCTCTGACCCTGGGCTTTTCCTACCTGGGTCGGACTGGATTTTACCAATCAGAAATACTTGGAGCCTGATCCTTCTCCCCCCAAAGCTGCTGGGAGAGTCCCCACGGAGCTGGAAGGGATGGGAGCGGGCCCTTCATTCCCGGCTGGCGCCGGGATGGGCACCGGGATCATTGTGGTGCTGCCAGGGCCACACAGCAGCTCCCAGTGCAGAGGGGGGACTTCAGACCAGGACAAATCCTGCCTGGAGCAGAATGAAGAAGTGCCTTTCCACGTTGTGCCTTAAAACAGTTTTTGCTAATAAACAGCAGAATCTTTTTAATGCCCTTTTTTAAAGGATTTTTTTAAAATCAGCTGTGACCACCGGCCAGTTCCCCATGGCTGAGCCAATTCCTTGCTGCTTCCTTGCTTCCTTCTTCCTGCTTGACCTCTCTGGTGAATCAAATCCCAGGCTGAGCATTCCTGGTGCTCCAAGTCCAGCTCTTCATGTGAATTGTGCTGTGGTGATCCCTGTGCTCACAGCCTGGCAGGGGAGCCTGTCCTGGGAGGCACCGGAAAGCCCTGAGATCCCCGGGAAAGCTCTGGACAGCAAGGAAAAGTCAGGGATGCTGTCACCGTCCTTTCAGGTGTCCTCCCACCTGGCAGGATGGGATCCCCTTTCCCTCTGCCCACATTCCTCCCATCCCAAAGGCAAATCCGAGGCACAACAGCAAAGACACAGCACGAGGTGGGGCTGGAGAAGCAGCTGAGAGGAGGCCGAAGCTCCTGCCCTCATCCACCCCTGTGTGGGTACTAGAGGTGCCCTGGTTTACTTCGTATCTGCAGGACGGGGCCGCTGGGGACAGCCAGAGGATGGCAGCAAAGCCCCTGGGCCCCCCAGCCCCGTGGGGTGCTGGTGCTGAGCCCAGAGCCCGGTGCTGCTCCCAGCTCTGGCTGTGGAAAGTCACCCCAGACCTTATCTCCCTCTCCACCCTCATCCTCACATGGACTTGGCTGCCGTGCCCGAGGCTTTTCCGATGACTCGCGGCTCCTCGATGACTCGGTGGCCTCCGAGGGGACGGAGCGGTGACACAAGAGCGGAGCTTCCCCGGGCACTCCAGGAGCCCAGGGCGGCCCGCCCGTGCCTCGGGCTCTGCCCGTGGCCAGCGGAGGCTGCAGGGCCAGGGCTGGTCCCGCCTTGCCCCCCCTGCTGCGAGCTGTCAGCAGAGGGACACGACCGAGCATGTGTTAGGTACAGCAGCGGCCTCAGCCCGTCATTTTTGCACCTGGCCTTCTCTAGCGGCTGCCCCAGGAGCCGTCGGGATGTATTCCCAAGGAATAGGAGTCCGCGTTCCTCTCTCTTGTGCTCCAGTTTGGATTCTGGATGGATCCACGCTGAGCAAAACCAACCCGCTGGATACTGTGAGCTACGCCCTGCTCTGCTGTGGTCAGGGCCCAGCGTCCAAGCCTTCATCCGCGACTGGAAAATATCCTTGCAGAAAGTCTTTTTGGGTGGTTTTTAAAGTAATTTTTTAAAAGTATTTGGAGTAAAGCTGTGTTTTACCCCAAGGCAAACGCTGCAGCCCCCGTGGGAGCTGACAGTGTACCAGCACCGGCCGCAGCCACCCAGGCCCTCTGGCAGGAACCTGGAAGCCAAAGGCAATACTCCCATTTAGGATTTTTAAGGAGTGAAACAGCCCTGTTGCTGCTCATCATAAAATAATCCAGTGTTGAACCCCCTCCCTCCCCCCCAGTAAATCCAGGTGGTCACAGCAAAGCGCAGATCTTGGATTGCCCTTTTAAACCAGCGTAGGGTCCTGATTACCTCTGATTAAAACCCGTGGGCTGGGGGTTTTATGGTCTATTTCTTAAAGACATGAGACTGGAATTTGTACCTCAACTGATGCATCTCATGATTTAATATATTCTGAACTGGATACTCTGCTATGAAACACCTTCAGTACAAATAAATATTTATACGTGGAAGCAGCTCTCACTTTGTGATTTTTGGGTGGAGCTTTGCTGGAGACTCGCTCAGCCTCGGCAATGCTGGGCTGGAGCAGCTGGCCCTGGAGCTGTGGGAGAGGGATCAGGCTCTTCCCCCCTTCGGAGAGGCAGGATCAGATGCTGAGAGTCGGACCAAACTGCTGGAGCCGTGCAATTAAAGCAGCCACATTCCAAAGCACGCCGCTTCCCCAGCCTTTCGAGGAAGCTGCCGGAGGGCTCGTGCTTTGACAAGGACTCCCACAGCAGCAGCAGCAAGAGTAGGCACGTAGGGAAGAGTTCTTGGAGAAGTGGAAATTGCACTGCAGCTGCAGTCGCTGCCCCCAGGAGCAATCAGAAATAACTCCTTGAGCCTCCTCAGCCAGCCCCGATGAGTTGCGGGCTGCAGGGAAGGGCGGCTCCGGCCAGCAGTGCCCAGAGCCGGGATTCTGGGCAAGGGGGCAGGGGAGCAGAGCTCAGGCAGTGACCAGAGGCTGCCCCCGGTTTTGCTCCTTCTCCCTCTCGGTGTGACATTAAAACCCCCTGAGGACACACTGCACACTCAATTAAAGCCAATTAAGAGCTGCCTGCGCTGGGGCCTTACCAAGGAGGAAGCAGCCTGGGAAAAGGCAGGAGCTGCCGGAGGAGCTCCCAGCCTGGCATTTCTGAGGTGCAACAACCCCTGAGAGGGGCGGGGAGAGCAGGCACTGAGCACACGGAACAGCTGGAGAACTTCCCCGGCACCGGCGCCACTCCAGCCTTCCCAGGGGCTCCAGGAAGCAGTGCCAGTGGCAGGTGCAAGGTTACTCATGGAATTCCAGAATGGTTTGGGTTGGGAGGGACCTCAAAGCCCCTCCAGTGCCACCCCTGCCATGGGCAGGGACACCTCCCACTGTCCCAGGCTGCTCCAAGCCCCAATGTCCAGCCTGGCCTTGGGCACTGCCAGGGATCCAGGGGCAGCCACAGCTTCTCTGGGCACCCTGTGCCAGGGCCTGCCCACCCTGCCAGGGAACAATTCCTGCCCAATATCCCATCCATCCCTGCCCTCTGGCAGTGGGAAGCCATTTCCCCTCGTCCTGTCCCTCCAACCCTTGTAAAGAGTCTCTCTCCATGTTTCCTGTGGCTCCTTCAGGCCCTGCAAGGCCACAGTGAGGTCACCCCAGAGCTTCTCTCCAGGTGAACAATCCCAGCTCTCCCAGCCTTTCCTCCCAGCAGAGCTGCTCCATCCCTCTGATCATCCTGGAGCCTCCTCTGGACTCATTCCTGGATCCCAGGCTCACCCAGAGCCAGCACTGGGCACTCAGCACTGCCCTCAGCCCCAGCACTGAAGTGCCTTGAGGGATTAACATCCCATATCCCGGACTTTTCCCCTTTCCACAGCCCAGCATTTCTGCTGTGCCTGAATCCCTGCACCCTTGTGTCAGACCACTCCTCATCTCCCACTGCTTTGTGATACAGGGAAGAAGTCAAAGCAATTATTTAAGTATTTTTAACCTCCCCTTCCCGTTTGGTTTTAAGGTTAAACTGGGACAAACTCAGCCCTGTGGCAGCACCACATTCCATCAGCATTCCAGAGGGCAGGACAGCAGGGAGCAGGCTGAGCTTAAGGGACACTGTCACCAGCCCCTGACACCGTGTCATGGCAGGGCTCCAGCCCTCCTTATTTCACTTTATTTTCCTTTGCAGTGCATTTGGTTATACATCATTCTCTGCCTCCAGTGCTTCCCTCACAGGCAGCAGAGCTGTGAACAGCGTCCCACCCCTGGGCTTTGAACAATTCCCTTTACAGATTTGGGGTCAATTAGTGCACAGTTCATAGCATTATATGAAAAAAACCTCAAGTTCTTGACTATCTCTGACAGTAACTTCACCAAAAAAACCCATTTTTGCCACTCACATTTGTAACCCTTGGCCTTTATCGCAACAGAACATTACAAGAATTCACCAGAACTGGTACCAGCAAGAACAGCACGTTGCTAAACCACATTAATAAGCCCAAACCCCATTCCCTCCTCTTTAAATTCACAGATCTGAGCATGGGACAGAGTCAAACATCACACAATGTCCCCCCCGTGCCTCAGGGCTCTGACACTTCAGGGGACGGTGCCACAGCGGGGCTTGCAGAGACTGAGGGAGCAGCAACTTCTCTGGACAGTGCACAGGAGCTCAGAAAGCCACGGCTTCAGAGAGCTTAGAGGATGTGGGGCTTTAGGACAGAGCAGGTGGGATTCTACTCTAACTGCTCACAGCAAGGGAAAATCAAAAATAAAACCAGCCTTCATTTAAAAAGCCTCCAAAAGCATAATTCATAAAAAATTAAAAGTATTCAAACATTTTTACAGAGTAGTTTACTATCTTGGCTAAATGGCACCAGATTTCAAGTGGTCATGTGGAAGAGAAATCAGTAGCATTTCAGATGTTGCTTTGTTCTAGAAGCAGTTTCTATCCTGGCATTTGCTGCTAAAAGGTAGAAGTGAACTGAGTATCGAGGAATCTTTCACCTCTACAGCTTCTGATTTGGTTTGCTTCAGGAAGTAGAAAAGATTTTCCATACTCAAGTTATCTACAGATTATGTCTGCATATAAAAAAAAGTGTGGCTATGTACAGGTCCTGCACTCACACACCCACTGGCCACACGCAGCCCGTGCTGGCTCCCGCCCTGCCCCGGGACCCCCCGCTCCTGCTGGAAGGCTCCAAGGGGTCCCTGGGGGACAGCACACGGGCACTCGCTCTTGGTCTGGGCCGAATTGTTCCACTCATGATCTGTGCTTCCACTTCCAGTTGGAACTGCAATAACTTAGAGGTTGTTGTATAAAAATTATTCCAGAACAGAACTCCCTCTGCCACCCCCGCTCCCGCCCCCCAACATCGGTGTTGCTAACTGATTACAGAAGTCAAACTAAACCACACTCTTTTGTCTTAATCAAATATGAGCCCCATGTCCAGGTTCTGCATGGAGACATCCTTGGATCTCCTCATCTTCTCGATGGCCCTGTGGAGATCCTGCTGCTGCACGGGCCGGATCTCATCCTCGTCGTGGCTGGGGAAGAGAGAGGAACAGCCAGGTGAGGGTCCAGGGCTGTGTGAGGGCTGTGCCACCAGTCAGCAGCCATCCCTGGGAACAGCAGCTCTGACACGGAGCCAGCATCACACTGGGATCACAGAACCACTGAGGCTGGAAAATCCCTCCCAGCCCATGGAGCCCACCCTGTGCCCGATGCCCACCTTGTCCCCAGCCCAGAGCTCTGAGTGCCACCTCCAGGCCTCCCTTGGGCACCTCCAGGCATGGGGACTCCAACCCTCCCTGGGCAGCCCCTGCCAAGGCCTGAGCACCCTTTCCATGCAGAAATTCCTGCTGCTGTCCAACCTGAGCCTCCCCTGGCCCAGCCTGAGGCCGTTTCCCCTTGTCCTGTCCCTGTTCCCTGGGAGCAGAGCCCGACCCCCCCGGCTGCCCCCTCCTGTCAGGGAGCTGTGCAGAGCCACAAGGTCCCCCCTGAGCCTCCTTTTCTCCAGGCTGAGCCCCTTTCCCAGCTCCGTCAGCCGCTCCTGGGGCTCCAGCCCCTTCCCCAGCTCCATTCTCTGCCCTGGACACGCTCCAGCCCCTGAATGCACCCAGGGATGGCTGCAGGCGTGGCAGACACAGAGGGATGTCACAACACTGTGTCACCAGCACTGCAGCCTGGCACTGACCACAGCAGCAGCAGGACTTGCTGGCTCAGGCCACCTCCAGCCTGGGCACCTTGGAACAACCACTCTTATTTCCAGAGCCAAAAGGAGTGGCAGGAACTGAGTTGTGGGGGCTTTCTGTGTATAGTGGCAACGCGGCAGGAAAATGGGACGCTCCTGCTCTGTGTGACCCTCTGCCCATTCCCAGTTCCCCAGGGAACACCAGGAACAGCTGCAGGTGTGCAGCAGGCCCCACGTACACGTCCTCCTCGCAGGCGTTGTTGACGTACTCCCGCACGCAGAGCAGCGCCGCGTCCCGGCACATCTCCTTCAGGTCGCTGCCCGAGAAGCCGTCGGTCTCCTTGGCCACCTGCAGCAGATCCACGTGGCTGTCCACCTGGGAGAGACCTCGAGGTCAGGCCACAGACACTCCAAAGCCACTGGCTTCGGTCACCACGACGAGCAACAATCCCCTCCAAGAGTTTTTACCCGCTCGGAGGGCACCTTCCTTTGACATTTTTGGGGAGCTAAATTATTCCCTTACTCTTTGAGCCTCCAAGTGGTTCACACCATTAAAGGAAAGTGATGTTTCAGCTCATCAAACTCTGCCGTTGGTTCAAAACCCCACACAAACCCCAGCCATCCCACTGGTATGTCCCATCCTAACCACGCTCCCGCACAGATCTGCCTGGCAAAATCTGGATCCCAGGAACAGCGACCCGCTTTCCCAGGAGCCCACACGAGTTTCTCAGAACCTGTTCCTGCTTTACACAGCCCCACACTGGGGGATTTAGAGGCAAAATGATGTGTCTGACTCGATGCACTGGGTTGGGCTGAACCCTTGCTAGCCAAGACCCCACGTTTATTCCACCTCTTTATGGAATTTCTGATTCCTTTCCCACCACGTGCACCAGTATTTCCTTCTCAAGAAATTAAAGGCAAACCAGTCTAATAAAAGGCTGAAATTTTGGGGTGACTTCTTCCAAGAGGAAAACTATTCCATGGTTTAAGGCAGGCAGGGAGGTCAGGACTCCCTCCCCCCGCCACGTGAAATCCAGGCTTGAGAGATCCAATTCCTCCTCCTGTGGGATAACCAATACAGGTTTCTTTATCTCCCTGAAAACCATGTTCGTGTGGCTGCAGTTCCCTGCCAGATGCTGGTGAGCTGCCATTTTTAGGCCTCTTCAAAAAGTTCAAGTTGGTTTTACTAATAAATGGTATTCATTAGGTTGGAGCTCAGCCTAGAGACACTTTGCAACATGAACCTGAAGGCAATTAGTGCTGCTGACTAAATCTGGGAGGAAGTTCTGATGACAGGGACCCCATGTCCTGCCACAGACACTTCCAGGTGTGCTCACACCTACTCCTTCCCCTCTTCTCTGAAGGAAATTGGAATTATGGATCAAAAGCAGCACTGTCAAAAGAAGTCATTCCTCTTTTCTTGACTTGTGCTAAGAGCTAAAGAGCGGCATCTTCTCCCTGCTTCACGAGGGCTTGAAATTTCCTTCCCTGATTGGAACATGATTCACCTTCACCTTTTTCAGAGAGAGAAATCTCTTCTCTTGTAACAGAACAAGCAAATGGAGACAGAAACGGAGTCACTGCTCAGAGGGGGTGATTCACCACCCAAGGCTGCTGCTCTGATGAAGCTCCTGCTTACAAAGGAGCCAACTGCAGGGCTTTCATGTGAAGCCACACCTAAACCCACAGAAGATCCCCAAGGTCTCAGCAGAAATGCCCTGGCAGATCACCTCAGCCTCCCTGCAAGGCAGGCAATGCTAAAGCTTATGTTCTGCAAGGCCAGAGCTGCACTGGGGGCAGCCGTGCAGCCATGAGCCACTCACAGGGGGCTACTCACATTTTCATTCTTCAAAATCAGCTTCAAGATCGCCTCTCTTTGCTTCAGAGCCTGAAACACAAGAGACTGAAGTTACCAGAGGACAAAAATAAACACCTGTGCCATCCCGGGCTTTCAGTGCCTTCGGTGCAGCCACTCGAGCTGCTCCCTCGCCCAGGACACGTGACACGCTGAGGAAACCTCTCCAGTGGCAAATTCAGTTGCACAGGTGATGCTTGGGAAATTCTAAACCAGATAAATCACCCACTGTGTGTGAGGAGGTTACTGAAGAATCAGCTGAGTCCTGAGCTAATCCTTCCTCGGAAGGTCAGACACAGGCAGCAAAGACTGGGTTTTGTGCCTGCCAAACCTCACTTGTATCATTAAAAAGGGGAAAATTTCCCCCACAGATAATCTGTCAGCTGAACAGTTGCTACTCTGTCCCCAAACCCACTTCTTCCATTTCCCTCTGCTTCGCAGGTAATTTTTCATGAGTAATTTGGGGGTTTTTCATCTCAAACTCAGTTAAAAAATCTGCAAGGCTTTCACCCCTGCCCGTGCTTGTTCCCAATCCACAGCACACGGATTATTCCACCTTCAGCAAGAGTCAGGGCCAGTCTGGGCTGATCACGAAACATAAAAACAAGAGAGAAGCAGGAAGTTCATAGCAGGGCTGTAGTGGGGTAG
>VZRQ01004578.1:159248-171781 GCA_013397975.1 Machaerirhynchus nigripectus | reverse complement strand
AGAGTTTTATTCCTCCAGTTTGGTCCCTGAGTTTCAGCAAAAAATGGATAATGATTTCTGCAGCCAAAGGGAATTCCAGCAGCCACAGCTGAACTCCTGAGAACACCGACACAAAAACGTCTGGTGACATCACCAAGGGTTCAAAGGTGACCTAAATGCCTGGAAAAGGATGGCAAGAGCAACATCAGAGTGAGGACAACCTTGTGACAGCTGCCTAACTGAAAAAGCACTTAATAACTGGGGCACAAATCATAGAACCATGGAATGGTTTGGGTCCTTAAAGACCATCTCCTTCCAAGCCCATCACGGGCAGAACAAACCTGCTTTGCCACACTGTCTGCTGTGGAAAGGCCTGAGCAGAACAGTCACAGACAAGCCCTTCCCAAGGTGCAGCATCCAAACAGCTCCAACCCCACAGGAGAAGGGCAGGGCTGGGAAGGTCATGCTGTTGTTTCTCATGGTGGTGTTTCAGATAAAAGACCCAAGAGATCAAAACTTCACCTTAAAAAGCCGAGTTATGGACATGCTTCAGAAATCCCTAAAAGCAGCTCAGCAGAATGCAGCTGAAAACCCCAGAGCTGTGGATTTCCTGGCTGGTGGGGCAGGGCAGGCAGCACTTACAGGCTGGTTGATGTGGAAGCGGGTGGGCATCCTCCTCATGATGGCAGAGTCCAGGTCCTGGGGCCGGTTGGTGGCTCCCATCACAATCACCTGTGTGACACCAACAGACACCACTGAAACCAGAGCTGGGAAACATCCACAGACTGGGAATTTCAACACCAGCCACGGAGTCTCCCCCACTTCATCAACAGCATCGACGTTTAAAGAAGTTCCATAAAGGTTTCCTGGCAGTGATCTCAGCAAGGGCAGCTGGAGAGAGCCCTGGTGCCACAAATACCACCTGGGGGGAGATTTCTACACCAGTCCAACTTGAAAGTTCAAACCCTAAGAAGGAACTTAAAACTTCTGCTTGTGATGTCACTTTTAGTTCCTGGTGGAATTTGAAAGGAGATGTTTCAGGAAGGCATTTAAAAACGTGGTGGTTTTGTGCTGTGCTGAAAAAAGAATCACAGAAGGTTTGGGCTGGAAAAGACCTTAAAGGTCATCTTGTTCCAAGCCCTCCATGGGCAGGGACACCTTCCAGGAGACCAGCAAGGCAATGGGTTCACCTGGCAACTTTCACATGCACTCAGACGGCGTCTTTATTGTTTTAAGCATTAAAGAAAGCATTCAGTGACCTACAGGCAGCAGTGGGTTAAAGGTGCCCAAGCCAAGCCCACCACCAGCACCATGTTTACTGGGCTGCAGCCAGGTTCTTAATTCCAGAACAAAATTACTCCCCACTCACAGCAGCCTGGCTTTCCCACTTGTTACTCTGAGCTGTGCACACAGCAAACACCCAGCCAGGAGAGTGAAGAACGTCAGGGTGATTCATCTGGGCTCCGGGGGTTCCCTGCCGTGCTCCGGCCCAAAGGCCGGGCACAGCAGCTCCAGGAGCGCTGGCCAGCAGGGCTGGTGGCCCGGCAGAGCCACCCTGCCACCTAGAGGCACTGGGATTGCTGGCTCGGGGATCATCCACACTTCTCTGGGCAGGATTTCCAGCCAAAAGGCACATTTTCCACCTGCCCCGAGTTCCTGCCAGGCTCCAGATCCATCCTCAGCAGGTTCCTACAACAGCTGAGCGTGGCCTGGAATCAACATGTGGAATCAACACACCCACCTCAACACTTGCAACTCCCTCCAAGCATTTGGCATTCTTGCATTTCTTAAAAAAGCCAAATTCTGCTGAACTCAAGGGACCCCAAATTGTCTCACTGCAGGGAATGAATAATTTCATTTGCTCCAAGGAATTGTCAGTGTATTGGGAAAAAAGGTAATACACAGTGCTTGGAAGATGGTGCTGATTTCTAGTGAAGGGTTTATACCACTGGCGTTTTACTAATGGGAAGGTTTAAACCTCCTCCGTTTATATATGTTCACTGTCTTCCACTCATTTTTGGGAAAAATCAGCTGAAAAACATCTTCAGCACAAGCTTGGGAAAGGAGGAAAAGCAGATTTTACACAGCAAGAATTACTGGATGTCAATGCATTGGAAATGTATGGAAAAATACACATTAAAAAGGCTGAAAATTTTCAACTTGGATAATAAACATCTTTTTTAAGGGCTTTAAGAAGATCATCCCAGGTGACAGTTCAGAACCATGCCATGGAGGCTTTTGGCTACACTCAAGGCATTTAGAATCTCAGAATGGTTTGGGATGGAAGGAACATTAAAGCCCCTCCCATCTCATCTGAAAATGCCACTTTGTGATTAAAACCAGAATGAGCACTAAGCCAATCTCCTCAGGAAGAACGGAGATCTGTGGATACACCTCCCTTACTCCCATCATGTGCTGGCAACCACTGCCAGGTAAAACCCTCTGGCAATCCCTGCTCCCCACACTCGGGCACTGCTCCCAAGCGGCTCCGTGCGCAATGTCCCAGCAGAGGGAATCACGTCCCTGCTCCCAGCACCCTGAGCACTCACCTGGCAGTTGTAGTCGGTGTCCAGCCCGTCCCACAGGCTCATGAACTGGGCTTTCATCATGGCTGTGGCCTCGTGGTCGGTGCTGGATCGGTTCCGCAGGAAGGAATCTGTGCCAGAGGAGGGAAGCAGTCACTGCCAGTCCAGTTCCTCGTGGGCTCACCCGGGCTGCTCTCTTACCTTACAAACGCATTTTCAATCACCAGGCTCAGCAAACAACCAGTGCTGCTAAGGGAGAAAGCGGCGAAGTGGAACTGCCCCCATTCCTAAGACCCCCTTTTAAAGGACACTGCACAAGTGTGCACCCACCACAGGAGACTGCCCCACATCTGGTGCTCCAAATTTTCACCTTCCTGGATTCAGGGATAACAGCCTCCCCTCCCATTCTTCAGCCTTACCAAACTACTATTCCAGAGCTCTCCTAAACCCATATTTTATTTCCCAGGATGTGCCCTGACAGCAGAAGCACTGAAGTGTATTTGCTGCTGGGTTTCCTTGTGAACCAAAAATAAGTTGAAACTTGTTTTACTTGTAAATTCCTCCACTGCCACCAGGAAAAAAGACATTGTTCTTCCTAATGTGCCACCATTACCTTACAGTCCTATTTCTATTCCTTTTCTCCTTTCGCCAATCCCATTTCTCTAACTGAGCCTTCACTCTTTTTAAGGAAAAGATGACAGCGGATCCATACATCACTGAACCTACAGTTTAACGTCACTCTGCTATAGCTACTGATAAAAAAGGAGATTTTTACCTATTTCATCAATAAAAATGATGGATGGCTGGAGCTTTATGGCCAGGGAGAAGACAGCAGCAGCCAGTTTTTGGGATTCCCCATACCATTTATCAGTCAGCGTGGAGGGCTGGAGGTTGATGAACCTACACCCGGCTTCCTTGGCTGTAGCTTTGGCAATCAGGGTCTTCCCACATCCAGGGGGGCCGTAGAGTAGGACTCCTGGAAAATTCACATTGTTAATGCTTTGGTAGGACAGGCCTGGGGGTGTCCAGGCTCGCCAGGCTCGTGTTTGATCCAGGTCTCAAAAGGTAAGAAACCAAAGCAAGGAAACACAATGCCATTAAATCAGAGGTTTTAAGATAATCCCTATGAAATCACAGCTCAGAACACCCAAAGACAGGAATGGTGAAACTGAGAGGAGACATCTGAAAGATGACTGGTTTATTGTCCCTGCCCATGGCAGGGGGTGGAACATCATCTTTAAGGTCCCTTCCAACCCAAACCAGTGCATGATTCTATTTTATTCCATTCCCAGGCCTAGAAAGGTTACATAAAATTAACCCCTTTTTATTTGCTGTCAGCATCTGACAGGCCTTGTTTACAGCTACCTTCAGTCCTGCTAATAAAACTTAGCACAGAGGAGTGAGAAAAGGAAAAATCCATCCCAAAACAGACCCCGCGGACATTTTAAACAAATTACCCACAATTAAACATGACATCTTCTATTATTTTTCAAGTTGCCAGAGGGCAAGAATTGACAGGAGTGTTTTTCTAACAGAGTTGTAAGGAAAACAATTTAAAGAGCAACATTCAGTCAAAAGAGCCCCAAATACAGGGAATTATTAAAGTTTTTTTCTCTGTTTATGTGAGTGATGACCACAAACATTGTTACTCTGAAGCAGTGACTTCCTATTAACACACAGCAGAAGCCTCTCATAAAACTGGGGAGCTGCCCTGGCTGGAAAGTCTGCTTTAAAAAGATAAATAAAAAAATCATTTTTTCCTTCAGCTTATTAGATCATGGCACTCATGTAATTTTCCAGACAGCTTCGGTTTGTGACTTACACAGAAAGTAGCCTGGAAAAACTAAACCAGCTACCAAAGTTCTGCATTTTCCATCCCTTAGGACACAGGACTGAGGTGGTCACAGATCCAGGCAGTCATTAAGAGCTCCAGAAATCAACATTCCAGGGAGCAAAGCAGTGAAGATAAACTTGGGTGTTTTGTCCAACACTTTAGGTTAAATATGGCTGTAAGGATTTCAGCAGATCCAACTTCTGCTTCACTGAGGAAAATTAATCTGCCACCTGCCAGTTTCCTCCCTGCCTCAAAGCTGTGCAACCCAGCTCCAGAGAGAATCAAAGGATCTCCAGAGGAAAAGTGGGATATCTCTCTTGTTGAATGATAGGAATTTTCTAGGAGTGTCAAAGCTGTAGAGCAGAGTTAGAGCTCAACCCTGCCAGAGGACAACACGGGGTGTAAAGAGAATAAAAATGACAATTTAGGCATTTAAAAATGCAGGATACATGGATTTAGGTTGCCTGGAGTGACAGGACAAGGGGAAATGGCTTCATGCTGACAGTGAGGAGGTTTGGATGGGATACTGGGAAGGAATTGTTCCCTGGGAGGGTGGGCAGGCCCTGGCACAGGGTGCCCAGAGCAGCTGTGGCTGCCCCTGGATCCCTGGCAGTGTCCAAGGCCAGGCTGGACACTGGGGCTTGGAGCAGCCTGGGACAGTGGGAGGTGTCCCTGCCCATGGCAGGGGTGGAACAGCATCAGCTTTAAGGCCCCTCCCAACCCAAAGCATTCCACGATTCTGTGATTAGTGCACCAAAATGGACCATCAATAACCAAAACCCAGCTGCTGTTTCATTATGAAGATGAAACTTCTTCACCAAAGCAGGAGAAAAGGGAAAACCTGAGGGGTTTTCCCTGGCAACATCCTAATGGTGCACTTTGGCCTAGCAACCCACTTCCTCTTCCCTTTCTGAGGAACTGCACCTTTTATTTTTTAAATACCAAGGTATAAATCCATCACATTCCCTTCCTACCTTTTGGGGGCTGTAAGAGCCTGGAATTCTCAAACAAGTATTTCTTCTTGATGGGCAAAATGACAGTGTCTTTCAAATCTGTGATGACATCGTCTAAGCCTGCAATATCACTCCAGGTGACCTGAAAGGGAAAAACAGTGTTGGGAACAATCAGCATCGATCCTGCCAAGGAGGAACACCCACCACCTTCCAAGCAGTGCCTTGAAAATAAAAGAGAGAAGGGGCTAAAAACCTCTGCTCTCAACAATGCAGTGTGAGTTTTCAATCACGGGAACATTTCCTGTGTATTTCCACAGATGTGTAAATAATGTAATCCAGAGCCAAAGGGAAATTTTCCAGGTCTGAGCAGCAAGAGGAGCAGGGAAGTTGCTTACATGCATGCTGAGGGGGTCCACCAGGTGGGCAGCAATGCTCATCTCGTACTCAGTCAGCTTGACATTCTTCACTCCTATTTGCTTCATCAGCTTTTCAGCCTGGGGGAAACCAAACACCAAGAAAGCCAAGGGAAAGGAACGGAATGTCTCACTCAAAAATCAGCTTCTCTAAAGAACTCCTATTTGTGGTTTGAAAAGCTTCTCCCTAAGAGGCTAAATCCTGTTTTAAGCAGAAGGTTCTGCTGTTTCCTAATGACTTTGTTGTCACTTGAGTGAAACCAAGTCAGATGTCTCAGTTCCCATCAAACAAATCCTGGGGCCCTCACGTGCCCAAATCCACAACTCCTCTGTTATGACCTAAGAACCAACCAAAACAAGCCTTAAAACACAGAGTGTGCCCCCCAAGGCTCCACAGCACTTGGAGAGATTCCCTTATTTTCACATGAATCAAGGAGAGATTAATGTATTTTTCAATTCCCAGAAGCCAGTCAATTTCTAATATGTATTCAGTGGGTTTTCCCTAATTTACAAGGAAAACTCATCCATTGTGTCAACACACTTGCACAATTCAGTTTCTACTCAAACTCGCAGTAAATCCAGCAAGGTTTTGGGATAGTGCAGCCTCCTAGGTAACAGCTGGCACTGGCACCCATTGGGAAAGTTGGTTTTCAACTAAAAAGCTCATTACAGAAGGAAAACCACCCAACACAGATTTAGGGTTGCTCGAAGCCTGTGAAATTCTTGTCAGTCAGAAACCAAACAAAAAAAGCTGCCACATTTCCAAAGCCAACCTTTGACTTTCGGTTCTGGACTCCTCTAAAGCTTTTCCGGGGCACAAATCGTTCCTGCTCAAGATAAGGAACGAGGCTTTTCACTATTTTCCCTCCCCTTTCCAGGGCATTCTGACTGCTGGTAGAGGTCTCTGTCACTAAGTTGCCAGAAATGCAGAGCTTTTAAGTTGTCTTTTAAGTTCAGAATTAAGTTAGCTCTGCTCAAGGTTTTCAAAGGCAACCAAGAGACTGATGATTTAAGGCCACTGCTGCTCAGCAAAGCTGTCAGAAGCAGGAAAGGCACCAGGCCCACAGACTTGCTGGAAATCAGAGCCAACAGCAGCCTCCAGACCAACAGCTTTGCCACCACTTCAAGCTAGAAATTGCCATTTGTTACAAAACTGCCATTTGTTACAAACTGTAATTTGTTATAAAACACAAGCCCGGAAAAGACCAACAGCCTAAACCCTGAGACTTGACTAAAAAACTTCAGCTCCCCATCAGCACACTCCTCAATATCCCCTGGAAACACTGCGGAATGGAATCCTACCTGCTTCTGAGCTTCCACTTTCTGCTTCCTGGTGGGGTCAATGGCATCCACCATCCATTTGATGGTGAAATAGGTCACGGCCCCAAAGATGGTCAGCCGGAAGATCAACCCCACCACCTCGTTCCGGCTCAGGGGCCGTGAGAACGCCTCGGCGTGGACCATCCTCCTTCCCAGCCCTGGGGAGGACAAGGGAAGCACAGGGAGGGACAGAAAGGAGAAAATCAGAGCTGAAAACGCATCTGCCTTGTGTTCAAGTGTTGTTTGATAAAAGGTGTTTCCCAGGGACTTTGGGCAAGGGCATTGAGTGCCAGGACACAGGGAATGGCTCCCCACTGCCAGAGGGCAGGGATGGATGGGATATTGGGCAGGAATTGTTCCCTGGGAGGGTGGGCAGGCCCTGGCACAGGGTGCCCAGAGAAGCTGTGGCTGTCCCTGGATCCCTGGCAGTGTCCAAGGCCAGGCTGGAACACCGTGGCGTAGTGGAAGGTGTCCTTGCCCTGGCAGTGGGGGGAACTTTAAGGTCCCTTCCAACCCAAACCATCCTGGGATTCTGTGTTCACAGTGGGCATGAAGGTGACATTCCCATTAGGACTGAGATTTTGGGACTGCTATTGACCCAAGAATGCTGAATCCTGGAGCCAGGGAACTCCATTCTTTAACGAGAGAGGTCTTTTCCCTAAGAGGAAGTTTACAGGAAAGGCACCTGACTGCCACATTAGGGAGCAATCAACCGCTTGCATTTGATTAAAACGAGGTTAAGAGCTGGAGCCTGCACCTGGCAGGATGTATGGGGAGTTATTAATATCCCTGGAAACCTGAAAATGCTGGATGTGGCACGCAGCTATCCAGGGAAAAGCCTGACTGCTGCATGAGCCAAGCCCAGAGAGCACAGCACCTTCAATCTTGGGAACAAAAGGCACGAAGGAAAGAACTTTCCTAAAACACTGGAAAAATGACTCGTAAAATCAGGGTCCACGTCCTCCTCAGCTGGTGGGGGGGATGTGCTTGAGAATCCCCAAATCACTCCTTGAGCACTGCCCCATTTTCCTGCTGCAAGGGCAAAACCAGCAGCAATTCCTCTGGCAGCTCCTGACACTCCCTGGCCACTCTCCAAACCAAGCTGGCAGCCAGGGCAATGCTGGAGCACCCACAGCCAAACTGTCGCTGGATCCCCCTCCCCAGGGCAATGCTGCAGCACCCACAGCCAAACTGTCCCTGGATCCCTCTCCCCAGGGCAACACTGCAGCACCCACAGCCCAATTACCCCTGAATTTCCCCTTCCAAGCCCATGTTCAACTCAAGACCCTGCCACACCACTGATGCTGGAATGTGGAATCCCACTGAGGCTGGAATCGGGAGAAGCAACATTTCACGCTGACCAACAGCCACCAACACCTCTTGGCTATATCCCAGTTTGGATCACTGAAACCACTGGGTTTGGAGGGTTTTTAACTCTTGGTTCCCTGTTTAGGCAGGTAAAAATCCAGTCTGTCACTGTGTCCACCTGCCTGGAAACCAAATGACATTCGCCTGCTTAGGGATCTAAGCAAGTACTCCAGTGCTGGAGAATTCTGTGTGTCCTCGCCAGCCTAACTTATTAGAATAAAAGGGCTCTATAGTCACTGAACAAGGGAAACACCTCCCCAAAAACCCAGTGCAGAAACCTCCTTCTTATGCAACCCATGCCCTGAGCGCTAACCGTAAGGAAAAGCTTGAACAGGAGAGAAATTGAAGCGTAACCTCGCCGAGCAAAGCCCTGATAACACGCAAACGCTAAACCCTGTAGGAACTCAGCGTTTCTTTTCCCCGAGGCGAGGACACACCACTCCCGGCCCGCTGCGGCTCCGCGCTGCCCGTACAGGCGCAAAAGGGAAACCAAAAGCGGCAGCGGCGCCGGTTTCTGTTCCGCTCCGAGGGAAATTGAGGCACTGCCGGGAAACCCTGGCCTGCCCCGGGCCCGGGGATCCCCGCAGGGCCCGCCCCAATGCGGGGATCCCCCCCGGTGCCGGGCAGCCCCGTCACAGGCAGGGCCGGGCCGCGCCGCCCGTGACCTTCCCGCCGCCCGGCAGGTGCGGCGTGGCGGGGCCGCTGTCCCGCCTGCTCACTCACCGTGCGGCGGCTCTCCGGGACTCCGGGACACGGGGCGGGACGAGCAGCAGGAGGAGGGGGAGGAAGGCGAGGAGGAGAAAGAGGAGAAGGAGGAAGAAGCGGAGAAAAAGCCGGCAGCAGCACGGAGGGCCCGGCGCCGTGCGTCCGGCGCTTCTTCCGTCCGTGCGGCGCTCGCTGCCCCGCCCGAAGGTTCCGGCCGGCGGCGCCCCGCGCGGAGGTTCCGCCCCCCCGGAGAATGGGCAGCGCCAGCCTGGAAAGGGTTGGAATGAGCCGGGATCGGCCGGAACGAGCGTCAGCGGAACGGAGCGGAGCGGAACGGAACGGCTCAGCGCGGCCTCACCGGCACAAGCCGCGGGCACGGGCTCCGGCTTACAGCGTGTAGTGACAGTGGGAACTCCACGCCCTCCCCACTAACACACACAATTCATGTAATGTAATACTGTGTATATATACATATACAACATGCTAACAGAAATATAAAATAAGACATATAACATATAAAACATGCATTTATACACACATTCTGTATATATGGATATAATTCATATATAAATAACCCATGTAAAATATAACATGTTTAAAACATACCCATAGTGAAAGAAGAATGTCCAGGAAAAAGGTTAAAATGACAGGATGTCTCTAATAGCTGCAATTAACCCAAAGTTTGGGCAATTTCTCTTCAGCCCTTCTGCTCTTGCGCCAAGGTTTTCCAGCGACAGGACAAGAGGGAATGGCCTCAGGCTGTGCCAGGGGAGGTTCAGGTGGGACATCAGCAGGAATTTCTTCACGGAAGAAACGATTTCGATTTGATCAGGCAAGTCCTCCCTTTCATGCTGCTCCTCCAGTCTTTGATGGTCAAGAAGATTATAATCTTCTGGAGGTTTTTGTTTTTCAGTTCATGTGAACCACTGTGTTCATTCATTCCTGGAGGAAAATATTTAGGACCCTTCTGGTTTTCTTCCTACTCCTGAAAAAAAGTGACATCTGTTTTGCTGCAGTTAAGGAGAAATGCAAACACACACACACACACGAGGAAAAGCAGCTCGAAACCTATGTTTTGTCACTGCTGTGGTGGCAACCCCTGACAAAAATCCCATCGACAAATACTTTTAAAAGATGTGGAGAAGTGCAGTTTTTCAGAAGCCAGCCAGGGTCGTGGTGATGCAGAAGGTGTGGATTGGATTGGACTCAAATTTATCGAAACATTGAGGGATGTGATCAGGATTATGACCGACTCTTCCTTTCCAGAGCTCCACTGAAATGGACTGTCTGAAAAAAGAAGTGTACTGGGAACCATGGTGGGAAAAGGTGTTTGTGGCAGCTCTGTCCCCGAGCACTTGGCATGCCTTGGATCATGGGGAACACTTCCCACTGAAGGACAGATCCAGAAAGTTGGAACACAAGTTAAAACCCGGACATAGAATGAGTCTGGATGGGCGGGAACCTCAGTCCATCTCATTCCAACCTCCTGCCACGGCAGGGACACCTTCCACTATATCCCAGGCTGCTCCAAGCCCTGTCCAGTCTGGCCCTGGACACTTCCAGGGATCCAGGGGCAGCCAGAATTTTCTCAGCTTTCGGTTTCCAGCTGGAGGAAAGGGAGTGTGTGGAAATTGAGGGGAGCTCAGCATAGTCAGGCGGGGGCCAAGAGGGACCTTTGTGCCTGGGAGAGCAGAAAGTGCTACTTTAGGCCAGGGCTGGCACAAGGACAGGTGGATGCAGACTAGTCCCAAATATATTTAGCCTGAAAACCAGGAGAAGGTTCTGGGAACAGCTTCCCAGTGGGAATAACGGTGGCAAAACATCCTAAGATGCAACTTGATACGTTTCTGAAAGGAATTATGTAATACAGCATTTGCAAAGGCTGGAGGCTGCAGCAGCCCAGGAAATCCCTCCACCAGACTCCAGCACCTCTCAGAAGTGTTTAAGGATCAAGCAGGACACTGGAATATTTATTTATTTATTATTTACATTCATTATTCATACACAAAGTGTCTTCAAGCAAGATGTCTTTCCCTGACAGCCCCAAAAACGTTTGAGGTGGATTTGTGGATAAACCCCAGGATCTGTTTTTTAGGGGGATACCTGCCTGGTTTACACCACCTGCTTTTCATGGAGAGAAGGGGCACATGGATTCCCCTCATGCCGGTCTTTCCCAAGGTGTCTCTCTTCTAATTGTACAGCAGATGCTGACCTCCAACAGATTCCACTCCTGAAGCTTTACAGAAGTCCCACATTCCAAGCAGCCTTAAAATTCTAGTTTTGTTACCTCACTAACCTAGTATCTCACCTCTCTACACAGAAAGGGAAAAAAAAAATCACACAAAAGATCCCAAAAAAACTTACCAATAATGAGGAAGATGGAAACTGATACCAGCATTCATATCCAGGAGCTCAGGCTGCACCAAGCTACCTGATGGTCGTTTTCCTGCAAAAACATTACTGCTGCTAATTCCCAAAAAGTTACAGGAGTTCTCAGCTTAGAGTGTGAAGAGCCTTGTACAATGGGGTTTATCCCCTAAGGTTTTAAAGGGTTATAAAGACTGATTTAGTGATTTATAGAAAGTGCTTTCTCCCTGCCAGGATAATTGTGATCAGTGTGGGAAGGAGAGCAGAGTGGGACAGAACACTCCATGCCAAGTACCACGGGCTGCTGAGCCAGCCGGCCTGACCTGGGGGGGGCTGTCATGTCCCTGTCTCCGAGCTTGGTCACCCCGAGGACACCAGCAGGAATTTCTGCATGGAAAGGGTGCTCAGGCCTTGGCAGGGGCTGCCCAGGGAGGTTTGGAGTCCCCATGCCTGGAGGTGTCCAAGGAAGGCCTGGACGTGGCACTCAGAGCTCTGGGCTGGGAACGAGGTGGGCATCGGGTGGGCACGGCTTGGACTCCATGGGCTGGGAGGGCTTTTCCAGCCTCAATAACTCTGTGACTCCGAGGGCAGCAGGTGGCTCAAACCCCCCTTCCCTCGGTGCCCGGTGGCTGCAGGGGGCGACAGGCACTCGCTCACCGCGGCTTCTCCGCTTCACGCCAACCCCGGGGGGCGTGAGGGGAGGACGACGATCCCCCTAAAGACGCCGGGCTGACCCCCCCGTTCCCTTTCCCCGCGGGGCCCCACCGAGCCCGTTCTTCCCCTTGCCTTCTTCCAGCTCAGCTCGGCTGAGGAAGCAGGAGAAGCGAGCGGGCGGCAGTCCCGGGGGCTCTGGGGGGCTCGGGCGGCTCCGAAAGGCTCGGGGAACTCTGAGGGGCTCGGGGGCCCCAGACCACCGCGGCCCCTCACGGCCACTTCCGCCCGCGGGGGAGGTGCCGCTGTGAGCGCCCACGTGACCGGAGCCGCAGCACCGCAGCCGTCTCACTTCACCGCCTGTATCCCTCCGTCCGCCGGCCCCCCCCCCCCCCGCCGCCTCCGGGGGGGCGAGGAG
>VZRQ01004578.1:78124-141111 GCA_013397975.1 Machaerirhynchus nigripectus | reverse complement strand
AGTGGAAGGTGTCCCTGCCCATGACAGAGGTGGCACTGGATGGGTTTTAAGGTTCCTTTCCACCCAAACTGTTCTGGGATTCCATGATTCTACAGTTGTCGGCAGGCAAAACCAGGGCTGCTGGAATTTCCCTGGGGATTGCACTCAGGTTGGCACAGAAGCGAGCTGAGCTCCTCGGTTCCCACACAGGGAGGACTCGTCACTCTCACCTGCCAGTCCGTGCTCTGGAGGCAGTGGCTCCCTGCACAGCTGCGCTCAGCTGGGCTCCAGTGCGTTGGTTTTGCATGTTCAACTGTCACGACGAAAATCACCATCCACAAATAGCACTGAGAGTGTCAGAGCTGGGAGCTGGCTAGGCTGGGGGAAGTGCACTGTCTGCATTCTCTGATGCCTTGGTGAGAAGCCATCACTTCTCCAAAGCTGGGCGGATCAGTGAGGGTCAGTGTAGCAGGCAGGAAACACTCGTGGATGTGTGTGTCTGTCTGTCTGTCTCTGCTGGGACTGTTAACAGAGGGTGAACTTGTGTTCTCTAATCCTGTCATTCCACACAAGAAAACATTGCTTGGAGAAGTTGGGGCTGCCCCTGGATCCCTGGCAGTGCCCAAGGCCAGGCTGGACACTGGGGCTTGGAGCAGCCTGGGACAGTGGAAGGTGTCCCGGCTCAGGGCAGGGGGTGGTACTGGATGAGCTTTAAGGTTCCTCCCAACCCACGTACTCCACCTCTCCAGCCAGCTTTCTTTCCCAGCAGTCAGAGGCACCTTTTCATGAAGCTGATAAAATAGCCAGTCCCTGATGAACTCCACCTTTGAAAGTTGTGGGATAGGGGCAAAGGTTGGACTTTGGATAAATCACAGAATGGTTTAGGTTGGAAGGTATTTAAAGATTATCTCATTCCACCCCCCTACCATGGGCAGGGACACCTTCCACCACCTCAGGCTGCTCCAAGCCCTGTCCAACCTGGCCTTGAATGCCTCCAGGGATCCAGGGGCAGCCACAGCTTCTCTGGGCACCCTGTGCCAGGGCCTGCCCACCCTCCCAGCCAAGAATTTCTTCCTAATAGCTAATCTAACATGGGAATAATGTAAGTAAATATCAATAGGCAGGAGTCTTTGAAGGCCCTCTTCCATTCACAGCGTTGATTTCAGTAGCTTCTGGACAAAGGAAAATACATTTTTGTGGTTGAGTAGGTAGATACATGTAAATTGGATTTTAGTACTGGAATGCCTTTATAATTATTAAGCTGTCCATAAACACTGATCAAAAGGAGCAGTGATCACCTAAAAGCATCATCAACCAAATTAAGATAAGCAGGGATGTAAATTAAGTGGCTGCAGGGAACTGGATGCTCAAGTATTATTACGTTTGTTGCCTTCTCTTTTTAACCAAGAATAAAATGTGATCACACAGCATTCTGCATGTTGCAGTCCTCATCTGCTCCAGTCATCTTTTTATTTTGGAATTTTTTTTCCAAGTGCTTTTTTATGCAGAAATTCAAGGTGCTCGAGCTCCCGAGCAACTGGTATTGAGCCAGGATCCAGCAGTGGGCTTTTTCTGAATAGCTGGTACTCTGACAAATTCCAGGCTAATGCTGGATGAGAAGTACAACCTGCACTGCCGGCTGTGTCCTGTGACTGACACTTGGAGAGGTTTTAGATGGAATTTTGTCCTTAAAAAAATCCTTGCCTGGAAGCTTATACTCCACTGTGTGGATATTCCTGGAAAAGCAGAGCCAGCTCTCCTCACTCTCTGATGTGTGTTAAAAAGCAGGAACATCTCCTGAAACAAATCCCCGTATCCACCATCTTCCTGAGGCTCTCCAAGGCTGCCGACGGGGGCACCAGTGGGAGTCACAGAACAGATTTTCCCGATGCACTTGGAACCTCCCACTCGGCGCTGCACAAGGAGCGCTCGCATCTGTTCCCATTTTAACGCAGGCCTTTAACCACAGAGCTGTTCTAGGTTCTTCTGGAATATTATGACCAATAACCAGAGCTTGTTTTTGCTTGAGCTTTCCAGGATTTTAGCAGCTAGTGTTTCTTTTCAATGTGAACAGCATGTTCTGTCATGGCTAATTAAATTCCTTCTGGCTGATGTGCAGATACACACTGTTGATGATGTTAAGTGTAAACATTTGCATGTTATTTCTTCTTGCACATTGCCAGGTGACACATCATATATAATCACAGCAATTCTGATGAATCATGCTTGCAGCTTGGCTCGCCAAGGCTTGTATGGGAAGTTTGTGCTCCAAAGTGAGCATGGAAATGAAATGAGTGTGAAAAAGTGTAGTGGTCTTCCTTCCAAAACCCAGAATATCACTGGGGACCAATTTCAGTGGCAAATAGTGAAAACCTGGGATTAAAATGAATGCTTCTGGCTGGAACTGGAACACAAGATTTACTTGAACTGCTTTTCTTTCTTGTGGCAAAATATTTTGCATAAACGATCAAATGGGAAGTGTTTGCAGATACCTGGTGTAATCAATGCTTTCTGGTTAAAAATAACCAAGCCTTCCTCAGCTTCTTACAGTGACCTGCAGGTGTTTTAGGAATCAGGAATCAGTCCATGTACAGTAGATATTTCAGTTGCAGGTCAGATCTTGGTTTCCTTAGTCATGTTATCCATGCTGCTGGATTATTTGGATGAGTGAGGTTTCCAACACGCTGCCTCCTTGATTTTTGGGGCACTGCAGGGCTGGGACTGGGAATGCAGAACTGCACGTGCTGGGTGGTGCTTTAAGGATGCTGCAAATTAAGGTCAACATTAGTGCAATGTATATTAATACCTGCTTTTTTTTTCCTCTCGAAGGTTTTTGGATTCAAAGCATAAAAACCATTACAAGATATACAATCTGTAAGTATGCTCCTAAAGATGCATTCTCCAAAATACTGACTTCTAAAAATAGCTGAGGAGTGCAAAGTGGCTTGTTGCTGTCCTGAAGCAGAGCTGGAGATGTTTTGCACATTTCTTAAAACAATTAAGGCTGATTGAGAGCACTGGTACTTCATTTAGTGGAGCTGAGTGAGGTTAAATGAAATGCTGGTGTATATTCATGTTACTTGAAGGCTTTTAAATGACTTGGCATCCAGCCCATCTGGAGCTTGGGCCATGTGATTAAAAAGTGAAAAGTAATTCACAGCAGGCTTTCTGCTCATGTATTAATGTCCAATTGCCAGATGAATATTTTCCTGGGTTTTTCCTCTTATGTTTTTTTAAGTCAAACTGCATTGGTACCCAGACTCTGTTGCTTCCTCCCTCTTCTTGTCTGTCCCTGCTTATTACTTTGAAAAAGCTGTTGGAGCAATTGGTGGTGGTTTCTCACTTCTCTCAGTGTAACGTTTTCCTGTGAAAATTTAGTTCTGCAGAAAGCTGTTAGTGTTACAGGAGTTTTCTGGTTTGGGGTTTTTGTTGTTGTTGTTCCTTCATCAAATGTAAATATTAGCTTAGACTAATTTCATTTGTATAAATGATTTGGTGATGCCAGCTGATGTTGAAGAGTCATGGTTTTCCTACCCCTCATTTTTTTCCTAAAAATCTAAGTTGAAGATCGACTCTCGGACCTGTTACAGCTTTATTTTTTTAAATATGTTTCTAAACATCTGCAATCAATGGAAAAATTCGTGTAGTACTGAAATCCAGGCAATGCATGACATTGTAATCTGTCAGTCATTAAAATAAATATTTAAAAATAAGGATTTAAACCTGCCTCTATGTTAGCTACATGATTGTGCATCAATCAGCTGTTTCCTGATATTGGAGAGAAGTGACAGCAGAAGCTGAGGAACCTCACAGTGGTTGTTGAAGTTGTTGTGGGGTAGGATGGGGCAGAAAAAGGTACATAAATGGAAGAGTCATTGGCCACCTTTCACAGAGTTCAGCAGCAGGATTATATTTTCCAGCTTGGGAGCTTTCCAGAGTGTTACCCTTGTAACAGATGGATAAAATTTCTGGGTGGAAAGGCCAGAAGAGCTGATGGCTCCTTGGCATGTGGGTGCAGGTAGAGGAGGTAATTCCTGCCTCTCTTCCTTTGGAGTCCTCTGGAGCTCAGCACTGGAGATTTGAATCATCGAAAATCAAGCTGCCCTGGGTAATCAGCCTCCCCTAAAGCCTCCTGGCAGCTCCTGCTTGTTTTGGGGAGCAAGGCAGAGCAAGGACAGCTAAACTCCACCTGCTGCTGCTGCCTGGGGCCGCTGCAGCTCTCACCTGCTGGGATGGGTGGTTTTGGTGTCCCTGACACGGGCTGGGTGTGCTGAGCCCTTTGTTCCAGTGTGGCTCCAGAGGTGCCAGGTAACAACCAGAGGTTGCTGGGGTAAACTTGCCAGAAAGGAGGATTTTAATAAGTCTGAGCATCTTCTCGAGCACCACCTCCCTTAGGAGCTGCTTGCTAAGTTTCCACTTTGCTGTCTGTCAGAAACCTCATTTTACTGAAAAAAGCACAACCCAGTCCCCCAGCCCTGCACAAGAACAGCTTTAAAGTTTGTAAGTGAGAAGAACAGTGATGAGACAAATGCATTTGAGATTTCTGGTGCTGCTCTGTGTGTTTTCGGTGTGGAAAAAACTTGTCCAGGTGTGCCAAAGGTTTTTTTGTCTTCAGGCTCTTTTATATAAAAATTGATTTCCTTGTTGCTAACTGCAAAACAATCACAAGTGAAACTTCCTAGAATTACTGTATCCATCCCCAGATGAAAACTTCTGGAGGATAAAACTGTTTATCCCTGTCTGGAGAGGCCAGGTTATTTCTTAATCTTTATGTGGGCAAATTTATACACATAAAATGCCATCAGGTGAATTGTGGCAATGTTGGGTCAGGAGATGGGAAGGAATTGCATCCATCAGGTATTCCAGAGAACTTCACGTCTTCAGATTATGCCGATCCTTTGTAAATAATGATCTATTGTCTGTGTTTCAAAGGAGGAGGTGGGAATTCAGAGGAGTTATGTGATTATAGTCAGAATTACTTCAAAAACTGTCATGGGATTTGAGTTCCCTTAAGGTAGCTGTTCCATGAAGTTGATAATAATGTCTGTATTGAGCAGTTTTATCTAAAAGGATGTAGAGATTTTTCTGAAATTATGTCGGTTATGCCCCATCCTCACATCTTGGCTTTTAACTTCCGAGCAGTTTGAGCACTTTGATTTTCCTTCTTGTTTGTGTTGCTTCTCTCCTGTGTTCCTTTAACCCCCTTGTTATTTCTTCAATATTCCCCTTTAATTTAAATTTGTTCTTCCTCTTGGATCTCCTAACTTCCCATGCTGCCAGATTGTCACCTGCCCTGTTGTAATCATCTCTATCTTCTGCAGTGGATTTCCTTGGAATGTCCTACAGGCAGGTGGTTAAAGGAAGGAGCTGTGATGAAAATGGGATTTTCTGTGCTCGCTGTGTCCCTGGGGCTGGGCTCTGGCAGAGGAAGCCCATAGTCCTGTCAGCAGTGGGACCATGACTGATCAGGAAGGTGCCTGGCTGGCAGGATTTTGCTTCTGGGTTGCTTTAAACTCACTTCCACCCTAAGGAGGATCCTAAGAACAGGCTAACGCCCTCCTTACCTCAAAAACGCAAAAAAATATTCAGGTTTCATCTGGAGATCTGACTCTATTCCAGCTATAATAGTGTTTAAAACCCCCACAAATGCATTGGAAGTGTTAAGCCCCCCCAGTACTGCCAAAGTGTGTGTTGGTGGGATTTCTGCTGCACAAACACATGGATTGGGTGCAGCTGAGGCTGGAGCTCTGTGTTGGTTGTGTTCAGCTCCCAGAAGAGGGCAGAAAGAGGGATGTGACCATGTCCTGTGCTCAATTTTTATCCTTGGTACCAACAAAATTATTTTTTTTTATCCTCATGGTGTTCTACTTGATGATACTTTCTCAAAGTTCCAAATTTGATGTTTTTTCTTCCCATGTGTGGATTTTTTTTAAACATTTGGAGACTTTGATCTCTTACTCCCCGTTTGAGCTGGGTGTTTCTTTAAAAGGAAGCAGGAAACTTTCCTGGATAAGATGCTTTGTGTTAACTGTTTTGCTTCCTAGCAGCCACCAAAGTTCCTGTGCTGAGGGCTGCTCCATCCCCCTTGGATGTACATCCTGTATCCAGTCTTTCTTCTCACAGGCTCGAGTGCAGATAATATTTTTGTGAGTCCCCTCTGCCAGCTTAACCTGGTCACTTCTGATCCAGAGAAAGTGTCAGCAATGTGATTGGAGCTGTGAAAGCTGCCAGGCTTTTCCCTAGCAGAGGGTAGAGCCGAGAAGGCTCTGGAATCCAGGGGAAGGGAAGCAGTGAGAGCATGTGCAGCCCCAGCAGAGCTGCCCGTGTCCCTGCCCATGGCCCTGCCCCGAGCAGAACTGGGAGGCTCCAGTTACAGTCACACAAGGAGCAGCCCAAAAGTTTGCGTGTCTGAAAGTGTCAACTACACCCCATATGGCTGCGAAGGCTGCAGTCATAACATACCTGGTAAGCAGAGATGAGTTCATACCAGTGCTGAAACTGGTGTGGGAATTGGAATCCTGTGAAGAGTACAGGCTGTAATCAGAACTGAAGATCTAGGTGTGATTTGTCTGCTGAAATGACTCCAGTAGTTGTGTTTCAACCTGGTGTCCTCTTTCATAGAATACCAGAACGGTTTGGGTTGGAAGGACCTTAAACATCAACTTGTTCCAACCCCCTGCTGTGGGCAGGGATGCCATTCACACGATCAGGTTGCTCAGGTCCCCATCCAAGCTGCTCTTGGCAGCATTCAAGGCAGGATTGTTCCCAGTTTTCCTTTCTGAACTGCACTTCCACTCACACCATTCTGCCTGCAGGGAGCAGCTCCAAGGAAAGTTCTAGAGGGTATCCAGTCTTGCCTTGTTTCCCCTTAGCCCAAGATCTGATCTGGTTGTTCCTTAGAGTGCTGTTTTGGGGTTGTTTCTGTCTGTGACTGGTGTTTATCCTTGTAAGGCAAATCCAGTGTGGTTTGCTGTGCTCCTGTCTGGCTGGACAGGGTCTCTTGGATCTGTGAGAAACTGATGCAACTCCAGAGCCTTCAGGAATGTGCCATTTCCCAGGTCTGAGGGGGAACGTGGCTGACTGGCCTTCAGGGTTCACCTAAATTCCGGAATCGATGCCAAGTGGCAGAGCAGTGTCACAATCCCTGTTTGGTACAGGTGGTCTCTGTGATGATATTCAGTGGGGCTTGTGGTGGTCCTGCGCTGTCCTTGTGATCCCCATCGCTCCGAGCACCCAGGCTGCTGCTGAGGCACCCTGGCCTGTGTTCTGAGTTCAGGATCCCTTGGGTGAAGGTCACAGCTGTCTGCTCTCCGTGTGTTTGGCAGCAGAAAGCTGCTCCAGTGCTGCAGCTGCTCATGCACAGGGTTAGAATGCAGTAATACATTGCATTACGTACATGAATTGAGTCACACTGACTAAAACATAGCCATGGACTACAATTACCAGAGGGTGAGTATTTGCCTTGCAGTAAAATAACTCATATTTTAGTGAGCAGTCTGCAGCAAAACAGTTTGTCTGTGTGTAACCTCTAGTTTTAAATCATAAAGGTGATGGGCATGCATGATTTTTCTGGGTGTGACAGATGCTGGGAGTGCCTCAGAGACTTGTCTTGAACTCTTGTCTATTTTTCTTTTTCAGATGTGCTGAAAGACATTATGACACCGCCAAATTTAACTGCAGAGGTACGTTTTTACTGCCTGATGTGTGTTCTCTTTAAATTTCAGTGAATGGAGGCCTAAAGGAGGAGCCAATGAATAGTCATGTTGGAGATTTGGGCACAAGGAATGATGTCAGATTGCTTTGAGTCATTGGAAAAACTTGCTATATTCTTGGTGCTTTCAAAAAAGTGTGTTCCTGACAGTTAATGATCAAGATCTAATGAAAAGTCTACAGTTGCAAAAAATTTCTGCAGAATGGACTACACAGAAGTTTCAGTTCAGTTCAGTGAAGTACAAACTTCTTGTGCAGTTTACACGTGAGGCTCGGAGGAGTCTGGTTTTTGTGAAGGATGAGAACGGAGAACACTTAAGCCACTATCACTACACATATAAAGCAGCTTTTGGAAGATCTGGCAGAAGCTTCAGATGCTTAAAAAAAAAATTAATTCTCATATGATGCCTCTTAGAGATGGGTTGGGTCTTAGACACTTTGCAGAACTGCCAAAAGCAGTGGTGATTCTTTCAGGGGTGCCTTTTGACCAGGTCCTTGTGAGTGGGTACTGATGTACGTATTTGTCAGTATTCCCTCCCCAGGTAATACATAAATGCAGATTTACCTTTGTTACTTGGCCAGAGGAGCATCTCTTGCTCAGTAGTAGAGCTTGTAGTTCCTGTGCTTCAGATGAGGGGAGATGAGTTCTTGTGCCTTCGGAATTGTGGGAGATGAACCAATTTTGGCCTCACTGGTGTATTCTACATCATAGCAAGGGCTCAACTTTGCTCTTCATTTTTATTATTTTAAACCATCCTTCTAGTTATGAAGAGGGTTTAGAACGTGACCAAAATGTAACTGGCTGCTTTAATGTCTGAATATAGAAGGACTGAAATTGTCTTGTTGAAGTTCGTCACCACTTCTGATTTGCTCTTATGATGTTGAATGACAGTGCCCTGAAACCTCACTCCGTACACACCAGCCAGAAAAAAGTATTTTAGGATCTGCTTGAGCAGTGCTTTGGGTAAGAAGAGAAGAGGACGTGTTCTAATATGGCCAGAACATATGTTTGCTTTAATTTCTGCTTTTTGGTACGGGGGTGCTCAGCTCCTTCGCTGTCAATCCCAGCCCCAAATGCTGTTTGTGACAGCACCTTTCACAGCTCCTCTGCACAAGATGTGTTGCATTCTTTAATTTTCATCCCTGAATTAGTTAACCTCAGATAACCAAACTGGTGACTCAGGACTTCCCTTAGCAGAGGAACAAAAGTTCTACTTGAGAATCTCCTGAAGTGAACTGACTGCAGAGGGAACTTCTGATTTGTACGCTGAGTGTGAAACACCAGAGTAGTTCATTATTTACCCAGGATGATCCTGCATCACATTAAACCCCAAACACTGAAAGCTCTTCATCTTCTCTGAGCACTAGCTTTGTGTCCATGGTTTTTCCAGTTTCTGAAATCCTTCCATGCTGGAATTGCCTTCTGCTTTGCCACAGACTTCCCTTTCCTTTTTTTTTTTCTTTTAAACTCTTCTATGTGCTATGGGATTTTTCTTGTAACATGTAGGGGCTTGGAGAGAGTAATCAGGACTATTCTCCATGGTGTGTGCTCTGTTGCTAGGAATCAAAATGCATGGAGGACCTGCACCTTCTCGAGGACCTGCTCAAGACTGTGCAGCTTAATGTTTCCTTCCTCTTAATCCCTCCACACCATCCCAGGGCGCCCATTTCATCTTCTCACTCCAGCTTTGAAGAAAGTACCACAAGGTTCACCTTTGATTCCAAATCTTGGAGAGCATCTTCAGCATCCTGTGACTGCTTGTGGTTTTTCAGGCTGTTCTTTCAGGACCTCTTTACTCCCCCTTTCATGGGAACCTTGCTGGCTGTAGTTGTGATAGACTCAAAGCTGTACAGACAAATTTGCAGCATTTTTGCAGCTTCTTTTCTTAGAGATTTCTAAATAAATTCCATCTTTACATTCACATAAAACTTTGGGGATCATTTGGGAAGCCTTTGGATCTTCCCTTTGGAAGAGTTTATTATTGTGTGTTCATGTCTGTGAACATGTGTTGCCTGTTTAGCGAAGGTTATTCACTTTATCAGCTTCCCCTTTTGTTCTGGGAGATGAAGTGGGCAGTCTTCTCTGTGAGTGAATAAACTGTCCTTGTGGATCCCTCCAAAAGGCTGTGGACTTGTCCTGCAGTCCTTTAGCAGTTCTGTAACTTCATCCCTCACTTCTGCTCTTGGAGTCCTCGGGGATTCATCAAAAGGAGCTTTGCATGTGTGACTACAGAGTAGTGCTTATGAAACCAATACAGGCACTTGCCAAAAAATGAAATGTGTTCATTTTTAGCCCAGAAAAGGAAATGGTGTTTCTAGCTGAGAATTTTGAAGTGAACCAGAGTTGTGTTTATAAGATCCCAAGGCTGTCGGTGGGGAATTGGGGCGCAGTTCATCAAGTGCTGTTCTGCTGAAAGCAGAATGTTGTGTGTAGTGCTGCTGCTCAGGGTGACATTGTCCCTCATCTGATCTGAGGTGGGAGAGATTCAGGTGCTTCTCTCTGCTTAGTGCTTGTTTTCTGCTGTCTTGAGTTCCCTTCCATTTCTTGCATCGCTCGAAGTTCTTTCCATCTCCAGATGGAAAAAAGTGTGTGTGACTACACCCGTGTCAGAAAGGACAGTGTTGTTCAGTGCCCCATAAGTACTGCCCATGCCTTACCTGTGATTGCTCTCCCAGTTGCCATTTTTGAAATACTGAAGTGGCAGGTTTTTGTTTCACAAGGCCTTTGAGCAAATTGCGAGAGTTTGTTTCCATTGTAGACCCAACTGTGTTCAGTAATTTTTCAGCAAAGCTACTGTTGTCTGCTCAGTGACTGAGTCTGGCCTTGTTCTTTCTCAGCAGGTAGTTTAATTATTGCTGGAGCAATGGCTTTTCACAAGGTTATTCTGTGTGCCAGCACGCTCTGAATTCTAGAAAATTCATGTTCCAGAGCCTGTGCCACTCAGCTCAATAGAGGTGTGAAATAGCTGCTTCTTGGAGCAGGTTGCCTGCTTATGGATTCCTGGAGAAATGTCTGCAGTGCTTATGACATGATGAATAATATTGGAATTAAAAATACATTTAGATATGTAAGATTGGGGGGGTTTATTGAATAACTGAATTTTTAAATGCTTGTCACAGAGGTGACCTGTCTGAGCTTGCTTTGCCTTTCGAGGTTCTGATGAACTCCTCCTTCTCCCTGCAGTTGCACAGTACCCTTTTGAAGACCATAACCCACCACAGCTGGAGCTCATCAAACCTTTTTGTGAAGATCTTGACCAGTGGCTAAGTGAAGATGACAATCATGTGGCAGCAATCCATTGTAAAGCTGGAAAGGGACGAACTGGTGTAATGATTTGTGCATATTTGTTGCATCGAGGCAAGTTTTTAAGGGCCCAAGAAGCCCTGGATTTCTATGGGGAAGTAAGGACCAGAGACAAGAAGGTGAGCTGTTCCCTGTTCTTCTGTCCCCCTACCTGTAACTTGCTGCTTTTCCTCCTTGAGGTCCCTTTGATGCTCAAACCCTATAAGAAATCCATCCCATCAGTTGCAATGTCTGATTTAGCTTCCGTAGGATTGGCTGAGTGCAGTTGGAAATGGAAAAGCTTTCCTAAGCAGCAGTAGCCTGTAGTCACAGCACTAAAGCAGCCTGGTTTTAACGTGTCCTGTTCAAGAAGACCTGGACAGTTGATTTTAAATGGCTTTTTCAGCACTGTTCTGCCACGTGGTGCATCAGAGGGGGCAGTGAACTTTCTCGTTCAGCATTTTCAGCCCAAATGTGAGGATTGTTCCAGCTTATTTTGCCTGAATGGATGAGCTGTTTGTCTCCTCAGGTTCCCTTAACTGCTGTGGTGGAGTTTGGAGATGCACAGGGGAATATCCCAACTGGAAGACCCTTATTGTTGGATGCCCCTTGACAATAAAGGGTAGTTAAGGACTTTTCTGGCAGGATTAGGCCTCATTAATGGGAATGTAACCCCTTATTTGAAATATTCTCCAAAGATGATAAGGTGGTACTTTCAAGGTCACTTTATCAAGTTTCCCTGCTCACCTCCCATCATTTCCCTGAGCGTGTTGGTTGAGCATCCCGAGGGGGTCATCCCTGCAAGCCAGTTGCAACCTCCTCAAGCACAGAGCTCTCTCTGTTCCTGGAGTATTTGCACAAAGTATTAATTTCACAGTGTGTTGGTCTTTAATAAGAAGAGCTTCGTGTCTGAAGGCTCTTGAGAGCAGAAGTGTCACATAAGGAATTTTAGAATTTGGCTGTTAATTCATTGGAAGGAGCAAGTAATTCCCAAGTTTGCTCTCCTGACAAGGTGGAGCTGTCATTCCACGTCCTGCTGAGATTGTTGTGGTGTAATACTGGAGTGGAGACAAGGTCAAAGTTTCCCGTCAAAACTTGGTGGCTTTTGGTAAAAGTGCATGAGAGAGACCAGGAATGAGCAGTGTGCTTGAATAAACAGCGTAGATGACTCGTGCTGATAAGGTTTATCTCCAGAGCTGGATAAAACATCATGAAAACGGCAGAACTGAACAAATACGCAGTGAAGTATTGTGCCTCGGTTTCCCTCCATGAAAAGAAGGTTGTATTTCTGCAAATTGGGGATAAGGTCAATTGGGTGTTTATCAGTAACCCAGGGATACCTTGGGCATCTTGGAGAGGAGGGAGAACTCAGTAAACAGCAGTAGTGAGAGCCTTGTTTACTTCACTGTAAATACTGTCTGTAACCAGCAGCTTGTTTTGGTTTCAATGTCTCTACTGCAAGAGTTGACTTTTTTCCCCTTCCCAGCTCTACTTGAGCATGGTCATCTTGATGTGGCCAGTGGGCAGAATGTGGTTCACATAATCCTTCAGCAGTGTTTATAAACAGGTATTCCAGTGCAGGCTTCTGGAGCCTTTTCTTCCCTTGTGACCCATATTTCAGCGTTATATGTCAAGTGCTGCTCTCCAGTTTGATATTTCACCACACCTTTGTATAACTGACTTCCTCAATTCGAAGTCAATGAGGCATCAAAAGAGCTGTTTGCACAAAGGGACAAGCAAATGCCTTTTTTCTTTCCTTCTGGGCCAGCACAGCTATGATAAAGGAAAACTGGCTTTGACAGGTACCAAATTTCTTGGTCTAAAGCAAGGACGAGGTGCCCACTTTGCACATAGCTGCTGAGAGCAGCCTGGCTACGATCACTGCTGCCATTAGTGCTCATGGCAAAGTGCTGCTCCGAGGGCTCAGGCTGCGCTGGCAGGAAGTTCGAGTCTAATTGCAAGAGGAAGTGTGACTAATTGGTCAAGAGCACAGCCCTGAGTACTTCTGGAGCCAGCTTTTCCCGAGTGCCTGCCGGGAGAAGCAGCCCCAGGGAGACCTTTGCACCATCAAGTGAGAGTTGTTGTAGGTGAGGCTCAGAGTGGCTGCACGGGCTGTTCTTGTGCTGGGCAACAAGACATTACAGAGCCCAGGCTGTCTCTGACCAAACCCTCTCCTGGGGTTTTTTATTTCTTCAACAAGCTGCCTCTCTTAGCTTCTGAAACTCATTGTAGTGGGGGAACTTTGTCAGAAGAAGGGAGTGATGAAAATTAGAAAGTGTTGGCTGCGTGGTGCTGTCTGTCGGTCTCCACCGCTGTAGAACAGGAGTGATTTTTATTTTCCTTTTGAACCAAAGGAGGCAGACTTTTCTGAACTGGGATAAAGAACTGTAATGGTCCAGAAGTAACCCCCAAAAAGGTCGTCTAAGGAAGCTGCTGCTTCCAGGATTTGATGTGATTAGTTTATCCTGCTTTTTTCCTTATGATGGATACTGGCACACTACTGTGGTGACAAAGACTGGCAGCCTACCTTCCTACAGCTGGAGAAGGTCTTCATTTATTCCTGTTTGTGCCTTGGAGGGTTTTGTGGTGAGGATTAGGCTTGGAAGGAGGCTCAGTGGATAGGGATCATCTGTTCAAGTGCTGGAGATGATCCACTCAGAAGCATTCTTTGAGCACCATACTGTTTTATTTTCAAGGATGGCACCTAAGAGTTCTCCTGTGGGGAAAGGCTAAAAGGATCGGGATTGTTCAGCCTGGAGAAGAGAAGCTCTGGGGTGACGTCATTGTGACCTTCCAGTGCCTGAAGGAGCTACAGGAAAGATGGAGAGAGATTCTTTACAAGGGATGGAGGCACAGGATGGGGGTGAATGGTTTTGTGCTGACAGAGCAGAGTTAGATGGGATATTGGGAAGGGATTGCTCCCTGGGAGGGTGGGCAGGCCCTGGCACAGGGTGCCCAGAAAAGCTGTGGCTGCCTCTGGATCCCTGGCAGTGTCCAAGGCCAGGCTGGACACTGGGGCTTGGAGCAGCCTGGGACAGTGGAAGGTGTCCCTGCCCATGGCAGGGGTGGGATTGGACTTTAAGGTCCCTTCCAACCCAGACTGTCCTGTGTTTCTGTGGTGTTGTATAACTGAACAGGAAGTGAAAACCAATTATTTTCTGTGAGGAAGCCTCAGAATGACCCTCTGAGCAGGGCAGAGATCCTACATCTGACGTCAGAGTTTGTCAGCTGTGGTGTCTGTGTGTTGGACGTGCTCAGGTGCCAACCTCTGCTAAACCTGATGGCCTGGGCCTGCTCTAAGGCTGCAGCTTCATTCTCACAGTAGGGCATGTTCCTAGAGGGAATGTGGGCATATCGTTTCCAAAATATTTGCTCTTCATAGTCCTGCCTGTGCTGCATTGAGAGGAGAACCAGGAGCAACACCTGGTAATGTTTGTGATGCCCTGGGAAGCGCTGGCATAGGGACCAGAGGAGCTTATCTCACATCCATCTAAAAATGGAGGTGGTGATAGACAGGAAGTACAAGCTTGAACAACTTCCCTGTCTTTATTCTTCTGGAGTAAAAGTGAGTGGTGGTTGATTGCACCCCTTGGAATATTATTAGTTTATTATGAAAATGTTCTGCTTGGAATTCAGACCTTTGTAAATGGAGAACTCTTGAGTTCTGCCTCAGTGGGACTGGTTTTAGGGTCTCAGGATATAAGGGCTGTGTCTCCAGGGAGTAAATCTCTGGCTGGAGGAATAAAACTGCCCTGTTGGACAAGACCTTATTTGCTGTGGAATTGGCTGCCAGTGTGAAAGTGTTCCCTTGGTTGTCCTGGCCAGGTGTCCTGGGGTTTTCCATAGGACGCATCCATCATGGCATGAGGAAGCTGTGGGCAGGGAAGGATGTGTTCTCCTCACCTCCGTGCTTTCCTCCTGCCTGGCAGCGCTGGCAAGCACTGCTGGCTTGCTCTGAGGCTGGGATTTGCTCAGCCCTGGAGCTCAGATCCCGGGAAAGCGAACTTGAAAGCTCCCTGAAGGAGTGGGTGTGATAAGCACTGGGGACATCTGAGCCAAAACCACGGCCGGGGTACATGGCTGCTGGGGAAGGTCATTGTGCAAGTGCTGCAGGGAAAGGGCTTTTGTGTAATTTAGAAGTGGCTCAAGTGATAAGGAGACGCAATTATCAACATTTTGTTTAATAATGGCAGGAAGTGACTATTTTCATGTGTGCATAATAGAGATTTACTAAATTAAAAGCACTCTGGCCACTCAGCTCATGGCTGTTGTGAGGTGAAACAGGTGAAACCAAAAGTTTATAGAAATATGAGGTGTAGGTTTTGTGAACAAATGCTTACAGACTCGTGTAGGAAAACTTTTTGTTCACCTCCAGTTTATTCCAATTCCACATGCAGTTTTAATCAGAAAGATTCCTTACTGATGCTGTTGCAAGTCTGCAGTAACAGGTTGTTCTAGACCGTGTAGTGCATTTTCTGGGAAATGAAACAATTCTTCATCTTTATCAATTTTACTTGAAAATATTGGCTCAAAGAGCTTTAAAACTGTTCCCTTATTAGAAGCTTTAAGCTGATTTAAAATCAGTAATAAAAACATTCTTAGGTTTTACACTCTGAAAGCAAATGTTTATCTCAGAGTTATAAACTCAACTGAAGTCTTTCTTAGAACACTTTGGGCTGTTGGGCCTATTTTAATGAAACTTTACACATTTTTGGGAAAATATTCCAGGATGTTTTGTAAGAGAAGGCAGCATCAGTCTTGAGTACAGTGATATGAGCAAACATTTGGAGTCTTCTGACTGAAAGTGCTGTCAAAATGTAATTCCTGTAGTGGTAGATTTTAGAATTCCTAAATGTAGTGGTGCTTAAAATTTAGAGTATGTTCAAGGCACCTCCTGTTTAACATTTGATGCTCTCCATCCCCAAAAAAGCAGCAGCATGAGACTATTTTTGACATGACCCTCAGGGTGTCTGTGGTGTTTGTTGTTAAGAAATGGGGAAAAATCTGCATTCTTTGCTTCATTGCTGGAGATGAATGTTTGGAGAGCACAGAATCACAGAAGAGTTTGTGTTGGAAGGGACCTTAGAGGGTAGTTCCACCCCCCTGCTGTGTTAGGGACACCTCCCACAGTCCCAGGCTGCTCCAAGCCCCAGTGTCCAGCCTGGCCTTGGGCACTGCCAGGGATCCAGGGGCAGCCACAGCTGCTCTGGGCACCCTGTGCCAGGGCCTGCCCACCCTCCCAGGGAACAATTCCTGCCCAATATCCCATCCAATCCTGCCCTCTGTCACTGTGAAGCCATTCCCTCTTGTCCTTGTCACTCCAGCTCCCCTCTCCGTCTTTCTTGTCGGCCCCTTCAGGCGCTGGAAGGCCACAGTGAGGTCACCCCAAAGCTTCTCTTCTCCAGGCTGGACAGTCCCAGTTCCCTCAGCTCTTCCTGGTGAGAGAGGTGGTCCATCCCTGAGATGTACTGAAGTACCTGGCAAGCCAGTGCCCTGCTTGCTGAGTGCTGGGGCTGGTCAGCAGTGAATGACCTGTTCCTTTGGGGTTGATTTGCCTTCAGCTGGAGGTGAGGGCAGGAGCTCTGTCAGGGATGCTGATCAAAGGTTTTTGACACTTGTTTTCCCTCTGTTTAGGGAGTGACAATTCCCAGTCAGAGACGCTACGTGTACTACTATAGCTACCTGTTAAAGAACCACCTGGATTACAGACCAGTGGCACTGCTGTTCCACAAGATGATGTTTGAAACAATTCCCATGTTCAGCAGCGGAACTTGCAGTAAGTACCAGCACGCCTTCACCTCTGCTGGGGAACCCGGTGGCATTTGGGGTGTGGTGATGGCACCAAGAGCTGCACTTCTTGGAGAAAGCCACGTGGAAACCCCTCACAATCCAAATTCCGCTGGGTTAGTGAGCTCTGTCCACTGGGATCCTCCCAGGTGTAGTCTGTGAAGGACTCATGGTTGTTTGGCTACAGTTTTAAATTGGCAAGTGTTTTAATGGTTTGAAGATAAGTGATTCCATATGTAGAATGATTGAGGCTGGAAAAGACCCCCAGGATTGAGTCCGGCCTGTGACCAGTCCCCACCTTGTCACCCAGCCCAGAGCACTGAGTGCCACATCCACTCATTCCTTGGACTCCTCCAGGGCTGGGGACTCCACCACTCTCTCCATGTATATTTGTATATTTTCCCCTTATTTTTGTAAAAAGCCTCATTTTTTTTTAAACACAGCAACTCTTGGGAAACACGATTTGCTGAAAAACATTTGCCTAATGCAATGTTGGCTTCCAATGCAGCAACATCATTCTTCCCATGATGTTAAAAAAAAAATAAATGAATCAGTTCAACAGGGTAAATACCTAATTAACTGTGGAATAAACTTTTCTTTATGTGGAGGTTTCTAAAGCATTAATACACCTGTGAATGATTAATCTGATGTGCTGATACACTGTGCTAGTGAGGAACAGCAGATTTCGTGAAGCTTTGAAATACAAAACCAAATTCTGCTCTGTCCTGGGGGCTGTGTTACAGTGACTGCCTCGTGTTGCGTGCTCATTTTTTGTCGGTGGAAAAAATCTAATGGTTTTGCTATGGGGATTACAGCAATGTGTAATTAATTCCAGTGCCTCCTGTGGCTTTGATTAAAATTGCCCTGTTAATATTGTTGTGAGACAGTACCTGAACATGTACCACACACCAGAAACAATCAAGCAGCTTGTCAGGCTGTCTGTACAGGAGGAGGGAGGGAGGAGCCTCTGCCAAAACCCTTCTGCCTTAGGGAAGAGGCGTGGAGGTTACAGATTTCTGCAGTTCCCACTTAGGGAGTGTTTTGGATGGACTGTGCTGTCCCTGTGAGTCTGAACCACTCGAGCGAGCGCTGACTCGTGTGTCCACAGCAGGCTGCTGCTGTGCTGTTTGCACGGGGGGCTGCTGGGATGAACAACAGGCTGCCCAAGCACCTGAGGAGATAAATTAAACTGTCGAGCTCAGAAAGTGCATACAGCAGTATTTTAAGTTTCTGTGGCGTTCTCAGTGGTTTTTTAGAATGTCAAAGCAGTGGTCTGTGCTGTTTCTTTAGTTGTGTTGTCAGTTGTGGTGGGAGTAATTTTACCAACACAACAGCTTTAAACCCACCTTCCTTGTTATCATTCTGCTGCTTTAAAGCCACTGACAGAGCAGAGGCATGCCTCTAGGGCAGAATGAAGGCATGACAGGGTTTTACAGCTCTGAGGATTCCAGGGAGATAAGGGCAGAAAGAGAAAGTTGTGTGGAGACCTCAGCATCTTGCAGGGTTGGAAGGGGCTACAGGGAAGCTGGAGAAGGGACCCTGCAGCAGGAACTGGAGGGACAGGACACAGGGAATGGCTTCCCACTGCCAGAGGGGAAATTTAGGTGAGATATACAGAAGGAATTGTTCCCTGGGAGGGTGGGCAGGCCCTGGCACAGGGTGCCCAGAGAAGCTGTGGCTGCCCCTGGATCCCTGGCAGTGTCCAAGGCCAGGCTGGACATTGGGGCTTGGAGCAGCCTGGGACAGTGGAAGGTGTCCCTGCCCATGGCAGGGGTGGCACTGGATGGCCTTTAAAGGCCCTTCCAACCCAAACCGTTCTGGGGATTCTCTGAGCCTGCAAGTAGCAGTTTCATAGCTGGGCCCTTCAGCAGGACAGTGTGGGTGTGTTTAGTAGGGACTCCCACAGCTCTGCAGGGGTGTCTGGCCATTTGCACAGCAACTCTGCTTAAAGTGGACCAAAACCCCCTCATAATTTCAGTGTTAGCCCTGCAGATTTAACTGGGGAAGTTGTGCCATGGCTGGCACTTCTCTGGTGATGGTGATATACAGGAGCAGCTGAGGCTCTGTTGGTGCTGGTTGGATTTGTGTGTTAATGTTCTGTTTTGTCCTTGGTTTTGCTTGTTAGTGAAGAGTAGGAGTCAGTTTGTGCTGGCATGACCACCCAGTCTACAACTGGAAGAAGAGGCGAGAGAGAATAAAACCCCTCAGTGAGGTCTGTGTAATAGAGAGGAGAGGCAAAATGCAAGGAAGAGTCAAGTAGTTGTCACTTTTTTGTAGTCATTGTATTAAAAAGAAATCATGTTTTAGGAACTCCCTGGTGGCCATGAAGGACAGAAATCTTTGAGGTTGTTTCCAGCAGCATCTGGCGAAGTTTGGTCTCCTGTGGTGCTGAACCTTTAACAGAAATTTAACTTTGAAAATACCATAGCTCACGATTTTGTTTCTGCTACCAGTGTTGTGCTTTTTGACACTTTTGAGGCTTCTCTCACAAAGTGACACTCTGTTTTGTCACACAGATCCTCATTTTGTGGTGTACCAGCTAAAGGTAAAGATATTCACCTCCCCTTCAGGACCCTCACGACGTGAAGACAAGTACATGTACTTTGAATTCCCTCAACCTTTGCCGGTATGCGGTGATATCAAAGTGGAATTTTTCCACAAACAGAACAAGATGTTGAAAAAGGTTGGTTTCCTTGCTTTTTCTGGAAAATGTTGTTGAGCCAGCTCCTGATGCGGGGTTGGGATGTTGGTTGCTCTTCAGGGATGTGCAATCACGGCATTTTTAATTCTTTGATGTCTGGTTTTCCCAAGGAGCCAATTGACCACAAAATGAAAGCTGGATGTTTTGGGAGTCGGTGAGATTAAGTACAAAGGTTGGATAAAAATGATCCTGGATCTGTATTGCACTCGTTTGGGTAGTAGTGAGTAATCTAATTGAGGAAGAAACATTCACCTTCTAAAAATAGACTTGCATACTGAGCAAGTTAACTCCAGCTGTTTTCTTCACTAAATTTTCCTGAGGTTTGAGCAGGCACAGAAGATCCTGTCTGTGCTGTTGGCTGATCTGTACCCATCTGTCAAATTTAGCTGAATTTCTGAGATAATTGAGTTCCCACGCACTTTGTAAAAGTATCTCTGCAGTCTCTTCCACCACCTCTCTGTTCCCAGCTGCAGTGCCTTGACAGGAGAGGTTTAGAGAATTCACTCAGAGCTGAGGATTTTATCAGGGTCTCAGTTGTGGGAAAAAAGTTAATGTAGGACTTTGTTTGAAACCAAAGTCAGCCTGTTCTTAAAGCTGAATCCCTGAGTTTCTTTAGTTCTGGTGCTTGTGGAGCCTCTTTGGATCTACCAGAATGAAAGGTGAGCACGAAGACTGTGCTGATTAAAGGCTACCTTGGTATTTGCTACTTCAAACTCCTCATCAGTAGTTCCTCCTTGTTGAATGGAGGTTAGAAAACTTAAGAGCATTCTGTGAGTGATACAGTAAATATAAGAAATGCTAGAGTGGATCAGGAGACAAAGAAGCGACGAGGTGACATCCCTTAGAGCTGTGCGCATGGGCTGTACTGCGAGCTCTGTGTGAACACACATGCACACTGTTGTTTGGGCTTGCTCAGGTGTGAACCAGTTCAGTTCGTGTGCTGGTGTCTGCAAAAGTTCCTGGACAGCTCTTTAGTGGCACTGTTTTCCTTCTCTGCCTGTTTAATGAGATGTTCTAGTTGGTCAATGCAGTTATGTGCAGGACAGAGACTGTACAACAAAGCATTTTAAAAGTAGGAATTCTACTCTAAAGCCCAGATTATTGACATTTAAAGCAGCAACACTCAGCAGCCAGTTTTGAGAAGAGTCTTTTAGAGAAGCACCCAGATGAGTACTGTGAGCTAAACATGAGGGATGCAGGGAGGAGATGATGCAAAACCCCAACACCAGAGACAAGGTCCTGCTTTGTCTGTTCTCTCTCCTATCTGGACTATGAGTTTGTTGTTTCTTTGCCATCTCCAGCACCACATGGATTGCAGACAGACCTGATGGGAAGTGCTGTGCTGCCCTGCCCATCCCTGGAATACCAGTGTGCAGGTCAGCTGCTGAATCTTGGCTCTGTAGCCCCAGGAGCAAACTCCTGTATTTGTTTTACCTCTGGAGAGAGCACTGAGGTGCAGAGACAGCGTAAGTGAGAGCCCCTCTTGAGCACACACAATTTCTGCAGTATGAATTGGGTCTTCAGGCATGTGTAGAGGTGCAGAACCACAGCAGGAGGGTTACTGTGCTGGAGTTTCAGTTCAGAGTGTCAGGTTGTGGTTTCATTTCTTAAGAATCTTTGTAGTTTCTGAGTAGCTGGGTGATAGGTTTTCCCCCCCCCACTTTTTGTCTGTTCTTATCAAATACCCGAACTGTTTGGGTTCTGTGGATTACAGATAGTGCAGAGGTGCTCAGTTTCTCAGTGTTTCTGGCCTGGTAGAGCCAAAGAAATGGGGAAGGTGGTTCTTTTCACCCCTGCAAACTTTTCTGAGATGGAAACTAGCCCTTCATCAGCCAGTAGAAAAAACACCTTGATAATCTTTCTGAAATATCTGTTGAATCAAGTGTCTTACTGCCTCAGCTTTCAGTATGAATGGAGGAGAGAGGAAAATAGGTGTGAGATGTTCCACAGTTCTGGTAAGATCACCTGTCTTAGCTCTGCTGCAAACACAGGAGCCAATCTTTCCACATGGTCCTTGGGCTGCTTGTTGCATGAAGTGAATAAGGTGAGAACAGGGCAAAGGGGAATATTGGTGACAGAAAAGCTTGTCTTGGCTCAAACTGAACACATTTCTCTGTTCAAGTGTTTGACATCTGTGCCTGTTCCTTTTCTGCATCAACTGACCACACAGCTTTTACTCAAAACCCCAAAAGTGAAGGCCTTCCACTGGGGAGACTTTAAAGAGAGACTTTTAAAGAGAGTTTAAATATCCCTTTATGCAGTGATCTCCTCACTCATGAGGAAACAGCATAATTAGGAGTAACAGCATCTTATCTTTCAGCGGTTCTGGTTTATTCACCAGCTTTAGGAAAAGTGGAATTAGAAGTCTGTTGCCTGTCACTGGTTCTTGTTCTTCCCAGATTTTCTGTTAGCAGATTATAGGTAGCTAAACAACTCTTAAAGATATCGCACATTGACCAGTCTGCATTTTACCTTTAACATAATAAAAAAACCTGATAAGATCAACTAAAAGTGTAATTCCTGATCCATTCTGAGCCTCAGGCTGGAGAATGGCTGTGTCTCACCTTTGGAGATGGAGAAAACTTCTTTGCCCTGGCTCTGGTTTGGTGTTTGGTCACTCTGCTCTCAGCTGAAGTGCCCCAGATTCCCTCACCTGTACTTGCTTCCAAATTTCCCAGTCCTTTGCAGAGCAGCATTATCTGCAGAGCTCTCTGTACAGAGGGCCCTCCTCAATTTTGCTCAGGCTCATTTTGGATAAAACTATTAGGCATAAACCAGACCCAACCCAAATGACCAAATGGCTTTAAACATTTAATGTTGCAGAGTCAGTGTGAGATTTAAAGCAGCCACATGTCCTTTCTTTTAATGGCAAAAGTTAATTTAAGCAAATTCAGTGGCTTTTGGGAGCTGACCTCAGCCACAGGATCACTGGTGCCACTGGGATATTGGTGCAGGGCTGACTGCCTTGGAAAAGTTTCAGTCTTTCCATAGTTTCTGCCACCTGGCATCAGTTAGGAAGTCCATAGCTCTTGGTCTTTTCTTGTCTAATCAAGTTGTTTACTTTATTCTCAAGCTATTTCTTCAGCGAGCTGTAGCTACTTCCTTTCAAGAACGAAATGCATGCCCACATGAGAACAAAATGGCTTGAGGCTCAAGTGTAGTGATTGTGTATGAATTTCTGATGGGTAGAAGTTAGTAATTTGGGGGATTTTTATTTTGAGCATGGCTTTTTGTTGTAGCTTGACTGTTCTTCCATCTCAGACTGCTGCTGTAGTCACTCCAGTTTTGCTTCTGCGGATCTCTGCAAAGCCTTTTTCTTCCAGTTATTGATGTTGACATGATAATTTGAAAGTATTTCAGAGTATCCTTAGATCACTTGGTTCAATGAGAGGCTCTGTTTAAAAATAATACAGAAATCTCCTCATCCTCCTGCCTCCAGAGCCTGGGGCTGAAGGAGACCTTTTTTTGGGAGTCCTCCCAGTACAGATGAGAGGGAAATGTTGATGTGGATTTAATCTGTGAGAGTCAGTGGTGTTTTATCCCCAGACTCCAGCGTAGGAGGGCTGACAGCATTGTTTGAGCAGTTGCATTTTATCTCTCGAGTCTTGAGATAAGTTCTGCTGCAGAGTTCACCAAGGCTTTGGGCACTTGCTGCTCAGCAAACGCTGAGGAATGAACTCTGAAAATGTCAGTAGACTCAGTGTTGATATGAAAATGGTACAGGAAGTTCCATCAGGCAGGCCCAGGGAACAGGCTGAACCACGATCTCCATTCTTGGAGAGCATCTCCAAAGCCCTCAGCGGGTGCTGCAGAGGGCCTGGCAGTGCCTGTAGATCTCTCTGCAAACATTAAACTCTCAGGAGGACATGGGAACTCCTGATTGATGGCTTAAATCTTGGATTTGGATCTCAGTCTGCAGTTAGAGACCAGCTCTAGAGGGGAGAATGTTTTTCTGTCAGTCTGAGAAACTGCACGAGGTAGGGACAAGCACTGTGTTTCAGAATTGTGGGATTAAATCAGCCTCTGTCTCATCTGATACTGCACTGCACATTTATGGCACAGATTTGGGTATGGGAAGAAGTACATCTGTGGTTTATTTTTTTTTAAGACAGATGTCTATGATGTAACTGGAAGTGAAGCAAAACACATTGAAAAACAGTCTCTAATACTTTTTTTTTTGTTTTTTTCAGAAGTCTGTTCATTAACTTGTGTTATGTGAGCACTTGGTCTGGTGTTTTGATTTGCTATATAAAGCCCAAGTTCAGTTCATGCCTTGATTTTTAAAATTCCTATCTTTGGCCCATATTACATCATCTTTCTTCCTTGTCTCCTATGAAATATCTCGGATCCTGACGCTTTAGCTGAATCCTCACTTTGAATAATGGATTTGCTCTTCAGTGAAAACAGCGACAGAGTTATCAACCTTAAGAGCTCATTCCAAGACCAAGTCTTCCCTCAATTTGAGTGGCTGTGCCATGTTCCAAGACCCATGAACTCAGTTTATTAGGCTAATTAAGTTGTGTAGTGGGAAGGAGAGGAAAATAACTTGCTTTAAGATGCTGGAGGGAGATAAAAGAAATGACCAGCTCAGCTGAGTTGTATTGTTTAGTTTGAGTCCCTGAAGACCTCAGCAAATTTATCCCAAGGAACACAGATTGAAAGCTGTCTAGTGAAAGGTTTGTTGTCTGTCAGCCCCTGTCACTGAAGCTGCGTCTCCCCCAGGCCCTAAAGTGCCAACTAAACCCTTCCTGGTTCTCCACCTCTCATGGAGCTGAAGGTGAGGCACAACAAAACCCTGCCTTCTGCTAGCACTGATTCCCATCCAGTGGCCTCCTTTTCTTTGGCTCTGCTTTCCCCCTTGGTGACAGGAGCCATCCCTCCATCCCCTGCTGCAGCATGTCATCCCCTCCCTGGAGGTGACACGGGTGGCACTGGGGACCAGCACCAGAGCAGTTATCAGCAGGGAAGCTGATGCTTGTCTCTGTTTTGGCCTGAGCAGGTCCTTTGGTTTGAGCAGGAATAAACATCTCATCTCCTTGGATTCTCTCCACCTGGACTCGCTGTGGGTGAGGAGGAGCCTGGATTGGGTATCCTGAGGATGCCTTCACAGGGATTTTGTCTGCTGCCTCTTCCTTTGGGAGAGAGACATCAGTAGAGTGAACCCAGGATATTCATCCTCGACTTCCAGACCCAGGCAGGGTATTTCTAAGGCTGTTCTTGGGGAAAGAGGAAGGTGTGAAGTGTGTAAGCAGGGCCTGGCAAGAACCTGCCAACTGCTGCCTGCCATGGATGGGCTCCAACAAGGCTTCTTCAGAGATGGATGGCTTGAAGGGGCTCAGGGGCAGTGGGACACATCTGTTAGACTCCCCACACAACTCTAATTGCAGCATGTTCATTTGCTAGATGAACTTGATTCCCAAAGTGCTGGAGCGAGGCACGTGGTGAAGTGGAGAACTCTGCCACCAGAAGTGCTCCTGGCTGGGTTTTTAACTTCTGTCTTGGTTGTTGCCCTTCCTTACAGGTTGGGGGTCTCTCAGGTGCTTACAGAAATGCAGACAAGCTGGAAGTGGTTTTGTAGGCTTTGCCTAAAATACTGAAAATCAGTCTGACCTTTGGCCGAGAGGGACACTTGTGGGTTCCCAGTCTCTCGACTGAAAAAATTAGTGAGGAGGATGAGTGTGAGTTAAGCAGTAGTCCAGCTCTTCCCTGCCCCCTTCTCACTGGCTCAGGAAAATGCCGTGGTATTTTGCTGGTGCCAAAGTGCCTTCAGCAGGAGGCCTGCTTGTGTCACACACACTGGAACTGGAACCACTTCTGTTCCACTTCTGATTTCCCCCCCACTTCCTTACCAGCAGAGATGAACAGGAAGATAGGACAGGACGTGGATTTTCCAGTAAGAAACTGGAATTAGATCTCCCTGGTAAACCAAAATATGTAAGTTAGCTCAGAAGGAGTGAGTTGATGTTCTGGTCCTGTGTAATACCAAGGAATGTTAGCTTCTGGAATGGGTTACATTCCCTGCAGCTTCAGCAGGAAAGTAGGAAGAACTGGCCATTTGCATCTTGGATCTTTGGCCTGAAAAGAGAAATCAGAGGCAAACAGAAGATTCCATCTGTAAAGGAGCAAGTGGATGTAGCTCAGTGTCAGATGGAGAGCTGCTTGGTGTGCGAGTCAGGGCCAGCCTGCCAAGGAGAGCTGACCTTGGAGACGTCAGCTCTTGGCTGGCAGAAAGCTGCTTCTCCAGAGCCTTCAGGATCTCTGATACAGGGGTGTCCTGCCTCTTGGTACAGCTGGAGCTGTGGCAGAGTGGGGAATCAAACCGCTGATGCTCATCTGTCAAGTTCTGCTTCAGCTGAGTGTCCTTCAGCTGTCACTGCCTCGGCTGCTCCCAAGAACTTCCTGCTGAGTGGCAGGGCAGCAGGCACTGGGGCTGCCTTCCCTTAGTGCTGCTCAGCAAAGGGCTGACTGGGAGAAAGCATCTCAGCACAGCAGCAATGAATCCATTGCTATAGTAGTGCATTTGTGGTTTTGCTCAATTGTAGCTATTTCTGTATAAAAGCAAGCAAAGCTTTCTGTTACGGGGGAGATTCAGTATTACTCACCTCAACTGGTTCACATCACAAACGTTGTCTCTGTTGGGTTTAGGGATTGCTTGGCAAGGTGTGAGCAAAAAGAAAATCTGTTTGTGCCTCGTGAGTGCAAGTTTTAGTTTATTGAATTTATTATAATCTGCTTTTATTGCAGGTATGATAGTTTTCAGCCCAGCTCTCGATGAGTGACTTCTAAAAGCTTAATTGGTTAAAATTGAGGTTGATGAATGCAGATTTTTGTGTGTTGTCCAGGAGATGTGAAAATGTCTTTGCATGCAATGTAACAAATGATGTACTGTTGTCCACACAAGTTTTGCCTGATATTACAGATTTGTTTTTGACCAGATGCTGATAGCAGTCTAATTAACTGTGCCATTAGTGAATACTAAAGCAAGCTTGTTTTCTGTGTTCTTCCTCCCCCAGGACAAAATGTTTCACTTTTGGGTAAATACATTCTTCATAGGACTGGATGAAAATTCAGACAAAGTAGAAAATGGAAGTCTAGTTGCAGATCAGGAACTTGATGGTATTTTCAGTACAGAGCGCTCAGATAATGATAAGGAATATTTAATCCTTACATTAACAAAAAACGATCTAGACAAAGCAAATAAAGACAAAGCCAACAGATATTTCTCTCCAAACTTCAAGGTCAGTATATGTTATGTGTGAACAAAGCTGAAAAGCTGCGTGATTTGTCTTGCCTTTGGAGGGACCATGTGAAACTGCTGTGTAGAAGCTGAGTTCGTGTGTTGGCATTGCCATCACTTAGCAAAGCTTTGAGCTTTGTACCTTTATCTGCTTTTTGGGGAGCTGATGGATGCTGAGGCTGGGGTTGAGGTCTTCAGGTTGTTCCAGGTGTTTATCAAAGCCATCAGAGGTGTAGGAGAGCGGGTGACCAGGTGGCATCTTCCCTGTTGCAGCTGCATTGCCGGAGCTCGGGCTGGACACACTGAACCTCTGAGCTGGTTTGCAGCAGCGCCTGTTTCAAGGGAAGCAGAGCGGGGGCCACAAGGGTGATTTGGGGTCTGGAGCATCTCCCTGGTGAGGAGAGGCTGTGGGAGCTGGCCTGGTCTGGCTGGAGAAGGGAAGGCTGAGAGGGGATCCCATCGATCCACACAGACATCTTCAGGGGATGTCAGAGGAGGGTGCCAGTGACAGGATGAGGAGCAATGGCCATAAACTAAAACACAAGTTCCACCTCAACATGAGGAAGAACTTCTTTCCACGAGGCTGGCAGAGCCCTGGAACAGCTGCCCAGGGGGGCCTGGAGTCTCCCTCTCTGGAGCCATTTCAAGCTNTAAACTAAAACACAAGTTCCACCTCAACATGAGGAAGAACTTCTTTCCACGAGGCTGGCAGAGCCCTGGAACAGCTGCCCAGAGGGGCCTGCAGGCTCCCTGTCTGGAGCCATTTCAAGCCCACCTGGAAGTGCTCCTGTGTCACCTGCTCCAGGTGACACTGCCTGGGCAGGGGTTGGACTGGATCATCTCCAGAGGTCCCTTCAACCCCAGCTGTCCTGTGATTCTGGGAAAACCTTACCCTGGCAGTTCAGCTTTGAGGAATATGAGCCATTGCCAGCAGTGTTCTAAACATGAAAACTGCATTTGTTAGAACTTCATAATTTTCTAACTTGCTCATAAAAGATGAGCTGGTGCTGGTCGTAGCTGCCTGGAATATTGCTTGGATCAGACTTCCCACACACGAGTCACCCGTTGGAGGGTGTTCTGTTCAATCCTGTGCACTCTGGCTGTGATCTCCTGGTGCTCTGGGAGGTGTGCAAGGCACGAGGGCGGTGGCATGGCCTGGCGGGCTGGGGTGTCCTGCTGCTGCAGCTCAGGAGCACCTGAGCGCTCAGCCAAACACAGCTCCTGCAGCTGGGCTGGAAAATCCTGCTGCTTTGCCAGGGCTTTGTTTTGCCGGGGTGGAATTGAGAGGCTGGCAAACCTCTCTCTGGAGAGAGGTGCACTGCTGTGACTCGGGGTGGTGAAGGAGCTGTGCTGTTAAAAATTGCTTTGTTGCCTGTGCTCAGCTGAAGTCCAGGTTCCCTTTTTAAATGTTGTTTTTTCCTTCCCCAGGTGAAGCTATTTTTCACAAAAACAGTAGAAGAGCCATCAAACCCAGAGGCTAGCAGTTCAACTTCTGTAACACCAGATGTTAGTGACAATGAACCTGATCATTATAGATACTCTGACACCACTGACTCTGATCCAGAGAATGAACCTTTTGATGAAGATCAGCATACGCAGATTACAAAAGTCTGAATATTTTTTCTATCAGAGATAAAAAAAAACCATACAAAAAAAAACCAACCATGAAGAGAGACAAACTTGAATGAACTGAAAAAAAAAAAGGACCTTTCTAAATGGCAAAAGGACATAGTGTCAGATTACCAATTATAGGAACAATTCTTTCCTGACCAATCTTGTTTTGCCCTATGAATCTACAGGGTTTGACACTTGTCCAGTCGGGGGGGGGAAAAAGAAAGGTTACGTAGCTCTTATATGTATATACCTTTTTGTGTCAAAGGACATTAAAACTTCAATTAGGAACTATAAACATGGCACTTTCCCATTTTATTCCAGTTTTATAAAAGTGGAGACAGACCTAATGTGTATGCGTAGGAATTTTTCCTTTTGTGTTCTGTCACCAAACGAAGTTTCAAAAACCGAAAAAAAAAAATATTTACAGGTTCACATCCTGCCCCTTTTTTTTGCACTTGTGTGGCAACAGAAAAGTCTGCAGTTGGCTAAGAGATGTTTCTAGAAGGTTTTTCCTACATTCTAATGCATGTTTTTTGGATGGGGCTGGAAGGTAATGCTCGGAAAGGAGCGTGGCCTGTGTACCATATCCGGCTGTTCCATGCACCTTTCCTCAGCATGCTGCCCTAATTCATCCGGGACAATGGGTGAGGAGTCGCCGCTGTCACTGCTTGTTGTTTGTGCATTTTTCATTTTTTTTAAGTGTAATGGTGCTAGAAAAGGCAGCTAGAGGGAGTGATTCTGTCTAGGGGTACAGGAATGAACCTTCACGACACCCGCGAGACCCGCGAAATGAAGGGAGACGAGGAATCGGGGTCACGAGAAACAAAACAAAAAAGCAAAAGGAAACACAGCAACAATGACTTAACCATACAAATGTGGAGGCTATCAACTACAGTAAGAGCTTGAAACAAATGGTTCCAAAATTTGACAATGACTTATTGGTGTTTTTTTTATTAATTGTAATGGCTGCTCCATCTCCTGTGTAATCAAGGCCAGTGCTAAAAGTCAGATGCTCTTAGTGCAAAAACATCAGTCGACATCTTACATTTATATTAGTAGTTTTTCAATCATATTCCTGCTGTGAATACTTCATGTGCTGCCTTGCAAGCTTTTTTTTTTTTTCCCCCTTCTTTCATGAATATAAAAAGATTTTGTAATGGTGCACAGGAAATGTCATTGGAAATTCTCCAGGTTCGTGTTTGTTTTGAAGATTTTTGATGCATTTATTCAATCAAACCTCTGTCAGCCGTTCCACCCCTTTGACCTTACACATTCTATTACAATGAGTTTTGCAGTTTTGCACACTTTTTTTTTTTCCTTTTTAAATGTCATTAACTGTTAGGGAGTTTTACTTGAATACTCATGACCTGCAATGTTTAAAAAACAGACATTACACACCAGAGAGAGGAAACCAGTGTTGCAGTCAATTCTCAACGCTGTAAATGAAGATTATAAAGCAGAACTTGTCCCAAATACATTGCTATAGAAAACAACCCCACAAACCACCCAACACGTTGGTTTTCTGAACCAAGTGGCAGTGTTGCATTATTTGTTCCTAGGGACACAGCCAAGGGTAGGGCTCGAGGCTGGCTTCTGCTGGACAATTGTCATGCCCAGCCTGAGATGCCTCAGGAGTCCAGCTGCTGGTGCATGCAGATGTGAAGTCACTGCCCAAATGGGCCCCTCAAAGTGGGCCATGAACAGCTGACCCCAAATTAATGCTTTTTTTTAGGATGTAGTACACACATCCCCCCGCTTAATTAACTTCTTGGTGCTGACATGGAAGTTCATGAGCTGTGTTCTCAGCCAGAATTATGAATGGGATCTGTCAGAGCCCTGTACAGCAGCATTAATGGTTGGAATTTGAATGAGACAAGGCAGGACTTCCACTATTTACAGTTGGTAAACCAAGGTGTAAAGGGCTTTTTTTTTTTTTTTACATTTTCTTACCTGGTTTCTGTTGGTCAATTCTGCTCCTCAGATTCATGATTCTAACTTCTAACAAAACTGGTAATACGTTCTGACTTACAGGTTTAATTAGCCTTTAATGGATCAAGGTTCAGTGCTCATTGTGTTGAGCAGGAGGTGGTTTTCCCTTGGGAACAGGAATTTTAACTCTTACCCTTCCAATCATGTTTCACCCTGTCTGGTTGATAACAGTTGAAAGTTGTGTTGGCTTAATAAACCAAACTGTTCCTGCTTGGATAGTATTGGGATCTTGGCACTGCTGCGTGTCCCACTTTGGATAATCAGGATTGGATGGTGCAGTTCCAGTCGGTGACGCCGGATCGGGAATCAGGACGCAAGGATGGGCTTTTGCACTGTTATTTTTCCTTTGGAATGTGAAGGTTGGAATGAGGGTTTTGAAATTTTTTTTGTTTTGTTTTGTTTTTTTGGTTTTTTTTGGTTTTGTTTTGTTTTTTTTTAATATTTCGACGTCTTTGAGAAGCCTTGCTTACATTTTATGGTGTAGTCATTGGAAATGGAAAAATGGCATTATATATATATATTATATATATAAATATATATTATACATACTCTCCTATACTTTATTTCAGTTACCACCCCCATAGAAGTTGACAAGAATTGCTATGACTGAAAGGTTTTTGAGTCCTTATTAAAACTTTATTTATGACAGTATTCATAATTAGCTTGAGCTGCATTCTGTAGGTAATCGTAATCCTTGAGTTTCCGGACTTGTACGCTTCAGCCTGTTGGGATGTGCAAGAGCTTACAGGTCTGAAACTGCTTGAAGGCATCACTTCGGGAAGAGCTTCACTCTTAGGCCCTGAAGCATCCCCTGGGCTTGGGCAGCCCCAGAGAAAATCCTTGCCACAGCTCCTCCAGGGCAGCTGTGCAAATCAGCCTCCAGATTCCTCCCCGGGGCGCACATTGTAAACTGAAGTGGAGTTTACATGCAGCATCAAAATCAGCTTTCCAAATTAAAAAAACAAAACCCTTGGAATAATCCAAAAAGAGGATGCTGGTGTGCAAGTTGCATGTTTAGTCCTAGCAAATGTGTGCAATATGTTAACGATGCCTGTGGTTGCCACGAAGTGCCTCGTTTACCTTCTCAATACTGTTGGAAAGTGTCGTGCATGCAGATGGATGGGGTGGGACTGTGCACTAAAAGGGGCTCCAACTGCAGCGTTTGGCAGAGCTGCCTTTCTCTGCCAGTTCAAATTTCCAGTCTGTTTTCATATAGCATATATATATATAGATACTAAAAGAAAAAAAAATCAGTCTGTTAAGCAGCCTTACTCTGATTCAGCCTCTTCAAATACTATTGTGCTGTGCAACAGTGGCTCTGTGTGTAACTGAGAATACACAAAAACCAAGTATGACATGTACAGGATAATGCCTCATACAAATCAGATGTCCGTTTGTTATTGTGTTTAACAACCCTTTATCTCTTAGTGTTAAAACTCCACTTAAAACTGATTAAAGTCTCATTCTTGTCACCGTGTGGGTGTTTTATTGCAGTGTTCTGAGCCTGGCAAACAGCTGAAACGTTGTGCTCATAAAGCTGCGGAATTCGGAGCGTGGTGCTTGGAGCCAAGGGTGCTCCTTGTGCATCCAGGGATTTTGAGGGAGCTACAGCTCCAAAGCCTGGTGTGTTCCAGAGGTGTGAGCCGGTGCGGCAGTGGAAGTGCAGGCGTGTGCAGGGAGATCAAACCTGGTGAGGGGCAGGGGCACCTCCCAGGGCATTAAACCACACGGGAAGGTGCCTGACCCCAGCGCCTGGGGGGCTGCAGGAAAGATGGAGAGAGACTCTTGCTGAGGGCCTGGAGTGTCAGGAAAACGGGAATGGCTTTCACTGCCAGAGGGCAGGGATGGATGGGATACTGGGAAAGAAATCCTCCCCTGTGAGGGTGGGCAGGCCCTGGCACAGGGTGCCCAGAGAAGCTGTGGCTGCCCCTGGATCCCTGGCAGTGCCCAAGGCCAGGCTGGACATTGGGGCTTGGACAGTGGAAGGGGTCCCTGCCCATGGCACGGGGTGGCACTGGGTGGGCTTTGAGGTCCCTTCCAACTCGAACCAGTCTGGGATTCTCTATTCAGTCTCCAAGAGAACTTAACTTCAAAATGCACCTCAAAACTAAGGTAATGTTGCATCTCCTGCAGGGTGAGACGTGAGTCCCACCTGAGAAGGCTTTTCCCAAAGTAACCTTACATTGACAGCAAGATGCATTTTTCCCTATAGAATCATAGGATCGTTAGGGTTGGAAAGGACCTCTGAGATCATGGGCTCCACGCTCAGGACATAGATCAAGTAGGTAATTCTGGGGTTCTTCTGGTTGCTTGGCTGTTTTCGAGCCAGATTTTAAAGTGGCACTTCAGTCCGAGGTGGTGTTCCCTGTTCCCAGGGTTACCCCCGGGCCTGCGGGAATGTGAGAGGGGTGGGGAGGGGCCAGATGCTCTGCTGCTCCCGCAGATCTTCAGGTGTGACTTCAGGTAGCTCCTGTTACTCCTCCTCCCTTCCCGCTGCTGCTAACGCCAGCCCTGGCCCACATTTGGCTGAGCATCTCCAAAACCCTCGGGGTGAGTTTGGACGAGGCAGGTTGTGGTGCTCTGCGGGGTGCAGGGTTTGCCGGGCGGGTGTGACCCCGCCGGGTGAGTGACACAGGTAAGGGCTTCACACCGCAGCACGTGGTGCCACCCGAGCCGTTCGTGCACCTTCCTCTTGCTCAGGTGAGCCTGTTTTGCATCCAGGAAATGCATGTAGGGTGGGAAGATGCAGAGGAAGGTCGGGAAGCTTTAAGGAGAGGAGCCTGAGCAGGGTTTAACGCAACGAGTAGCTCCTATAAATACAGAGATTTCTCTGTACGAAGGGATTCTGCTCTGGAGACAGCTGAGGAGCGCTGTGGACAGAGGGTTGTATTTGACTTTCACACTCTTATCCCCTTGACTGGAAGTCCCATGGCCCAGCCCTCAGCAGCTTAAAGGTGGTTTCTAGGCAAAAATGCTCATTTTTTCCTCTCTGGTGACCAGTGTGGTGTCAGAGCTTCTCAGGGAGGTGCTGGGTGCCAGCACAGAGGACAATCCCTGTGCTCCACCCCTGCACCTGTGCTTTCCGTGCCCTCTGAGCTCTCTCCTGCCAGAGCTCCAGGGCCTGGCTGAGCTTTCCCAGCCTCTGGCATCAGCAGGGAGCAATAGCTCAGTTCCTTCAGGTCCCTTTCCAGGCAGCCACAGAGGAGTGGTTAATAATTAATTGTGTCTTCTTTTAAGCTGCAGCAGAGTCACACATTGGGCTCTTTTAAGAAGGAGTGATGTTGGTAGGAGAATTTTAAACTGTTTTTCCTGCAGTTGGTTGGCTCTGAAAGGAGCGATGGCACCTGCCAGTGACGATGTTCGCGTTGGTCTGACCGGATTCCCTGAGGTGACCTGGGTGCAGTGGGAGCTGGACTGAAAAAAAAAAGCCCAACAAAACANACAAAAATCATCATGGCATCAGATACAGAGGGAGGGAAGTCAAATAAGGAGTCACCTCAGTGTCTGCTCAAAAAACAGAGCACAAACTGCTTCTTTGGCTTCTTCTCGCCCTCGTTCTTTGGTATCTTCTCAAGCCCCATCTTTCCACAGCCATCCCTGGTAATTCTGCTCTTTTTTTTTTCTTTCCATACAATCCTGTGCTAGGCAGATGAGAAAATCCCTTTATTTTGAACTGATGGGCCCACTAAAATAAAAACCCTTACTTGTTTCTTTGCCTTTTGCTCCCTGTTCTTTGAGATGTTTTCTAGCCGGGCTTTTTTTACGTCGTTTCATTGTTTTTCCGTGTGTTTCTTCTCATTTTCCACTTTTCTTCTGTGCTTTCAAGCTTTTCAGCCACTGCTCTGTGGTGCATTACAGGACAGGTTAATTATTTTCTGCCTGGATTTTTTTTGTGTGTGTTTTTTTATACCAAGCTTTAGTCTGAAGGCACTTTCAGGTTGCTTTTCAAAATTTTTTTTTGAGAAAGAACAGCTCTGAGGAACGTCAGGTCTGTGCAAGTTCAGCAGATGTGTTTGCCTCAGTGAGCTCCTGGTGCTCTGCACAAACCTGGGTGTGTTTATCCGGCCTGATGGGAGCGATGAGCACATGGACTGGACTTGTGATGGGCAAACTGAATAAAAACACTTGCTAATGAACTGCTGGGCGATGCTTTCCAGCTGCAAGTGCTGCTCTGTGGGCCATACTGGCTACAGAAATATTAAAAATGGGTTTATTTTTAATTTTTGGGGGGCTCCTGTGCTTGGTAATTCACGTCGTGTCCCCTCGCTAAGCCCTGAAATAGGTGGCACTTGGCCTTCATGATCTCCTGTTCATGGAGGAGCTTTAAGCTGATAAAAGGGGATATTGCAGGGGCTGAGCTTTGTGCTTTAAAATGCCCTTTGTATAATCCAGGCTCCTTCAGGCCCTGCTGGTGGCTTTTTGGCCTTTGACAAAATAATTGTAGCGCGGATGTTATGTGGGGTTTCGAAGAGGCTGAAGGCAGCTGGGAAATGCTGGATCGAGGAATTCCAGCCGCCCGAACAGAGAGATCAGGGCTGCCCCGTCCCCTGTAACGTTTCTGTGGCAGGAGGAAAATGGCAGAAGGAAACGGGAAGGATTCTGTCATGGAAATCTGTGCAGGAATGAGCCTTTTAAATGGGAATTAATGAGTTTGGAGGAGAAGGCGGCAAAGGCTTTAATGTAAAGCAGGATTTGGTAATGGGAGAGAGAAACCTCGTGGGTGGAGGCATGGAACTTGTGAGGAAAGGGGTGATGGCACATGTTTATACAGATTTGCTGGGGTTTTGCAAGGATGGGATGAAACGGCTGATGAGAGGTGTCTGAGAGGCATCTGGAGGGCGGGAGATGCATTTGAGAGGTTGGCTTGGGGATCCTTTGCTTTAAAAAGTGTTTGAAACTATGGAAACAGGAGGGCTGACAGCTCCAGACTGGAGTTGGGACTGCAACCAGCTTAGGAAAACGTTGGAATTTGCGTTGGAGGATGGTAAAGATCACGCAGCAGTGAGAGGAGACTGATAACATCCACTCACCAGCACAAAAAGGAGTTATTCCTCTTCCCTGAATAGCAGCTCTTGGGAAGGACTTGGCTCTTTCCTGAAATCGGAATGTACAGAAAAGCAGCTCTGGTCCATGGTTTTTTGAGTGTCTGAAGGTTCAGTGGTGCTCAGCCCTCACTCACAGGTGGGCACCCTTCAAACCAACCTGGGGCTGAGGCGTGTGGGGAGGGCTGGGGGCTTGGAGGCTTCCTGGAGGAAAGGGAAAGGGCTGGAGGCAGCTGGGAACCACTGAGCCAAAGAGGAGGGTTGGGATTATTTTTAGCACCCCAGCTTGCCCATCCTCTCAGCTTTTGTCTCTTTTGTGTCGAAAGGAAGGAAAAGCTTTGCACAAGAACTCCTTGGTGGGGGTCCCAGCCTGGGATCAGGAGCTTGCTCAGGTTTGTGTGCTTTGCAGAGGTTTTCCCTCTCCATCCATCCTCATCCCTCTTCCTCCCTGTGCTGGTAGCAAAACATCTTTGGAGCAGGAAGTTTGGATCACTTCGGTTCAGAGCAGTGCAAGGGCAGCACTTCAGGCCCCTCTGGGAAGGTAGGGTTTGTTTTTCAGGGATTTGACAACATGTTCACAACAGCAGGAGGCGGATGGGTGGACACAGCCTCAGGCACCCCCTGAGGTGGGTCCTGGCAAGGAGCTGGGAAGGTGCAGCATGAGGAGGTGGATGTGCCCTGGAGTCACTCCCACCGGCCTGAGTTGAGCGAGGTGGCTGGGAAAGAAAATCATCTGGGGGTCTGTGAAGCACAGGACAATCCTCTGAGAGCAGCTGGGGACCCTGCGGCAGCACCTGCACCTTCATCCAGACGCTGTGGCATGAGCTGGCCAAGGAGGGCTGCCCAAAACCCCATTCCCTGTGTCTCTCAGGGTGCTCAAGGCGTGCTTTTGACGTGTTAGCAGCCGTGACCTGGTGTCCTCTCTTCAATACTCACCCTCCCTTTGAAAGGTGCGTTTTTCTGACAAGGTTCGTGACCTTTTCAGGCTGGAACACGGTGCCCAGTTCATCTGAAGCTGAGCTGTTCAGAGAGCAGCGCACTTCCTGCAGCAGTTGCACAGCAGCCGGGCTGGTCCTGCGTGGTTTCAGACCCTTCAGCTGCTCTGTACCCGCGGCTCTGGTGACTCCTCTCCGTCACCCTGCTGGTGACATGGCTCAGAGGTGGCCCTGCTGCTGCTGTGTCTCTTCCTTGTGACAAAGCCCTGGGTGCTGGGCTGCTCTGCACATCTGCTTGTCGGGCTGCAGGGATTCATTCCCAGCCGTGCAGAACCGTGCGCGCAGAGCCTCTGAAGTGCTGCCCAAGTCCTCTCCCGCCTCTTTCCGCATGGAGCACTTTCTTAATGAAGAATTAAGAGACCTCAGGGACCAGATGCAACTCGGTGATGGAAATAGTTGCACAATAGAGCATTTGGTTAATGCCTCCTGACCATTCCAAGAGCTGGAGTCCTTCAGACAAAGCAATCTTGGCTTAACTGCAGCTGCAGAGAGAAGGGAAGGCAAGAGGAGGGGTGAGAAGTCTGGGCAAGGAGGTGTGAGGGAGGTAAAAGCAGCTGAATGTCCACACAACAACATCTGCAGGAAAACCTGAAAGAGAGGAGAGGCACTGAATGGCCCACTGCTGACTGCTGGCTTTGGGTGGTTGGTTTTGTGGTTTTATTTAGCTCAGTGTCTTGCTATAAAGCCTTACAGTGCGAGAGTAACAGTTTGAATGTACAGCTGTGTATCTGCATGGCCGCTTGGGCTTCTGGCTCACTGAAATGGGCATCCTGCCCTGTGGCTGGAGGTGACTGTTCAGGGGTGAGTAAGAACAGCCCCTCCCCAGAACCAGCCGGTGGCCAGGGACTTCCTGAACCTGGAGTGGTTTGTGTACTCAGCAACCCTCAACACATTCATCCTCAAGGCACTGCTCCCCTTTCCCCTCAGACTGATGCACAGACTCTTGGCATCCTCTGCGTCTTTGGACGAGGGCTTTCGCAGGCGCTGTGGGGAAGTGAGGGAGCATCTCCTGAATTCAGCCGGCCGCTCCGAGTCCTTGTGCTGGAAGAGGCAGCAGAAGGCCAGTCCTTCCTCCCCCTCCTCCTCCTCCTCCTCCTCCTCCTCCTGGAGATCTCCGGCAAAGACAGCTCCAGGCTGAAGTCTCCAAGCCTAAATGCAGTAGGAAAGCCGTCTCCAGAGCTCTCTGCCGTGGCAGAATCCCCCTTTTAGGAGCGGGGCTGATTTCCCCTCGGCCCTTGTGGCGCAGCTGTGGCCGCCGGGTGCGCTTCGCATTCCCCCAGAGGCCGCTCAGTTTGGCGTCACCGTCCTTGTGACCTGAGGTTTGGTGGTGACACAGGCGAGGATGGCTGTCCCGGGGGTGTTTAGGTGGCACAACCCCTGTGTGGGCCGTGGCCACAGGTGCCCCCGTCACCGTGTGTGCCCCAGCTGCCTGGCACTCACTGGCTGAGGCGCTTTTCCTCTCTGGCCTGCACGTGGAGTTTCAAATCACAAGATCAAAGTCAGCACTTTCTATCTCCAGCATCTCCAGCACGTGTTTCCTTTTTTTGAAGCCCATTAAGTTGTTTAATTGGGAGACGGGTGCTCTTGAATAAGCACTTTGAATTAATGAGCTGCTTTAGCAGTGCTCACGCCTCGGAATGAGGTTTTACCTCACATGACAGTCGGTCCTCACCTGTTTTCCCCCTCTTTGCTGCCTCATTTGTGAGGTGACCCAGGCTTTTATTCCCTTTGCTTGCTGGGGGCCACCGCTGTGGGACCAAGGTGTGGCTGTGACACTGTGCAGGCAGCTGGAGAAGGGTCAGTCCCCCCCTGCAGGGGTGTCTCAAACGAGGGTGACGTTTGTGCTCCGTTCCCAGCTGCCAAGCAAAGCCCCAGTGAGGGTTTTACACTCCGTGTCCGTAGAGGTGCCCAGTGCTCTGGCAAACAGGGTGTGCACGGCCTACAGTCCCTGGACACCGTGGTCTCACCAGGGCTGCAGCTTGTTTTCCTGTTCCAGCTGCTGCCAAAAGCTGACTTTTTATCTCATCTGTGGTCTTCCACCGCAAGCTGATGTGGTCCCCGCTCTGATTTGTGCCTCGGCCCCGCCGTGCTTGGTGCAGGTTGAGCTGTGGTCTCACAGAGCCTGCTTTCCTTTAGCCTCTGCAGCACAAGTGAATAAAGGCAGAGCCACTTGGTGCCGCGTGTGCTGCTCTCGCTCTCCTCGTGGCCCTATCTATCCCTCTGGGGTTGGGATCAGCTGCACCCCTGTGATCTGACCTCCTCAGCCTCCCCCAGCTGGAGCTGCATCCTCAGGTTGAGCTACAGCATCTCTTCAAAGGTTTTTTTCTCTCATTTCCCAGGGCAAAATATGCTGATATCAGACCATTTCAGCCTGGAGGTGGCGGAGACCTGGCTTTCATCCAAGGGCTTCCACAGCAGGAGTCTCCTCCAAAGCTTGGGGTTGAATCCTGTGCCTGTGGACCTCAAACCTGTGCTGATCCACAACAAATTCTAAATCCATAGGAAATGCCGCCAGCCTGGCTCTCTCCTCCATGGACGTGCCTGCTGAGCACAGGGTTTGTCCTTCTTGGTGTGGCAGCAGAGGCCAAAGAGCGAAGCCCCTTCCCACTGCTGCTGACCTCCCACCGCAGGGTGTGTTCTCCTGAGGGCTGCTGTCCTCTCCACCTTCCCATCGACCCCTTTGCAGTTTTCCCCACCCACTCTTCTGATTTAGCTGAGCTCCTGGCAGCACATAATTTTTAATAATTCAATGAGTTAGACCCTAAATAAGTGCCCTGAGCTGAATTTTTTTTTGCTCTCCCTCCTGCCCTCCTCTCCCTGTGACCCAGTGCTTCACAGCAAATCCCTGTTCAAATGGATGTTTTCCCATGAGAAACTGTTGCCAAATCAGTGATTCTTTTTTTTCCCCCCATCAAAAGGAAAATAAATCCTGAGCTGGAAAGATTCCTCACCTGTTCAGTTTAACAGCAGCGAGCTTCCAGGCTGTGCTCTAAAATCTGCCCACAAGTTTATTGAATAGAATGGGAAGCTTTTTTCTCCCCCAGTAAATTGAGGAATTTTCAGGAGGTGTTTGGAGGTATTCTCACCTCCCAGAGAGGGCTGGTAGTACCCTTTTCATTCCAGGTTCAGTTCAGAAGAGGAGGGAGCAGGGTGTGCGGGCAGGCAGAGCAGCGTCTCCAGCCGAAGGGCTGGGAGCTGATGCGGCAGGAGATTATTGGGGAATTAAATCCCACAGAGTGGCCTGAGGGGACCTGCTGCTGCTGGAAATCACAGGGGCTTATCCAGGCACGTCTGCTTGAGCCACGCTGAGGTCTCCTGGTAAGGGATGTGGTTTCCAAGCCCGCTCCTGCCCTGGGGATGTGGCAGTGCTCAAAGCTGGGAGCTCTGCCCCACACCTGGGTTAGAGGCTGTGCCCCTTTACACCCCCCCCCCAGCTGCCAGGGGAGGCTTTTGCTGGTGTGATATTTGTGCCGTGTGCTGCCCAAAATCATGCCAGAGGTTCTTCCACATTCCAGTCATGAAGTCTCCAGTACAGCTCCCGAGCACCCAAGTCTGCCTGGAGGGATTTCAGTGTAGGTGAGGGTCAGTGAAATTTGGGCTTTGCCCTTCCTCTCCCTCTCGGAAAAGGGCCCAAAGGCTCCCAAAACACTGCAGATGTCTTTGAAAACGAAGCTCCCCGTTTGCCTTGGTGTAACCCAAGCCCGTGTTGCTAAAGAAATTCAATTAAACTGAGAGCAACTCCCAGTGAAATCCAAATTGGGTGATTTGTGACTGACTGGAACTGAGTATTTTCACTTGGAAGGGCCCTGCAGTGATCCAACTGGGTAGTTTAAGCTCTCTGAAAATTTCCCTGTATGCCTCCTCTCCACAAACCCCTGAACGTGGTTTCATAACGATATGCAATTTCATTCACTATTATACAGAGAATCACTGTTCTAGGTAACTCGTACTGCATACAGCCAGGTGAAATTCTGTCTGTGTCCTAAAAGGAAATCAGAAACGTAGCCCTTGGTAAAAAAAACAGAGCTGGGGATTGTGCTCAGTGAAGGCTCTGAACGGCATCAGGTTTTAGTCAGGAGATATTTTCTCTTTAAAACTAAAAAAAAACATAAATGAAAAACTCCCTGTGGAGAGCAGCCGCCCCTTCTCATGGAGCACGATGCAGAAACCGGCTCGTCACTTCTGATTTCATCCCGCGGAGTGGGAGCAGAGCGATCCCAAACACTTTCCCTCTTTGCAGGACACCAGAGCAGCTCGGGGATGTCGCTGGTGCCTGTGAGACATCTCCTGACCAATGCTATTTGTCTGAATTCCCAGGAATGCTGCTGCTTTTTCTTCAGAGTGGAAAAATGTTCTATTTTTGGCCGTGACAACTTTTTTTTTTTTCCTGGGAATAAAAAGTTTCAAACAAAGCATGGCAAGGGTTTGTGTAGGTCTGAGTGGTGTGGGATGGGGCTGGAGCGAGGCAGCGCTTCAGGCAGGGACAGGAGGAATCTATTACTGCTCTCCTTGCAGTTTAAGTGGATGGTGATGGAGATCCTGGCGTGTCAGAGTGGAGGCAGACGTGGATATGTGGGAAAATGACTCTTGGAGCAGGAAAAAAAGATCAAAACAAACGGGTAAATAAACAGAGGAGCATATGTCTCAAGACTGGGGAGGCGGGGGGAAAAAAAGAGATTGGATCAAAACTCAGCATCACTCCAGAGCTTGAGGTGGCCCTGGGTGAGCAAAGGCACTGCAAGGAGGAATTGCGGCTGCCCCTGGATCCCTGGGAGCGTCCCAGGCCAGGCTGGACAGGGAGAACCCTGGGGCAGCGGAAGGTGTCCCCGCCCGTGCCAGGGGTGGAACTTTGGGTCTTTGAGGTGCATTCCAACCCACACCATCCTGGGATTCTGCGACTCTAACTGGCCCAAACCCCAAACTGCTTTAGGCTTTGTGGGTAAAACGGAGTTGGAAGCCCGAGGCAGCGTTACTGGGAAGGGCCAGACCGGATCATCCATTGGTAGGTGATGGCCTGGGGAAGGACTCGGCCGATTTGGTGTTTTGCTGCTTTCCTTCCCCAGTGACACGTGATGCCCTGTGTTAAAGTGGTTTACAGATTAAGCCTTTTTCACCCACTTTTTAAACAAAAGCAGAGCCTGGAGAATCTCGAGCGCGTTTGGAGTCGGCAGCGAACGAGCCCCAAACCGCTCTCCTTCAGAAACTGCCCTGCGCAAGCTCTGGGTTGAGAACTCTCAGAAACACTTTGAAGTAGGGCTGAAGCAGGAAGTTAATTAGAGCTGCTTTGATATCTTCCAGCGTGTTTTAACAGCTGCTTCGGAGGCAGCTCGAGCAGCAAGAGCGTGGTTTAGTTCATGCTCCTGAAAGTCCACGCTGCCCCTACCAAAATTCCGCTCTGTGTCGCGGCGTGGCTGCTTTTTCCCTTTCCTGAGAGCTCAAACTTGCTTTCACGGGGACTTGGGAAAATAAAATGGCCAAACCTTATTGGTTGCGGCTCATAAAACTCTTTTTTAAGTAGTAATAATAATAGTATTTTAAAAAGAAAAAAAAAATATCCCTTGATGCTGCAGTGCTGCAGCCACAAGTCTGAAATTTCCCCGTTTCTCACTTGTGTTTTCAGTTGTCTTTCTCCCAAGTCCTCCAGCAGGCTAACATTTTCCATGGCTTGTTCACATCTAAATGACTTCCCAGGATATTTTAAAATGAAGTCATCGCGGCAAAGAGGTTCAAGCTGTCTCTTCTTGGTGAGGGACCTCTGGAAAGCCCAAAAGCAGAGGTTTTGACCCTGCTGGTCCACCCTCCTGGGGGAGAACCCTCAACTGAACGCCTTTTTTGTGGTGATTAATGGCTGATTTAGGCAACGTGCTCTGTCATGGAAAATAAATGGTTCTTCCAAAGTTTTTCCTCACCACAGCTGTAACCTTTATCCTCCTTTCTTGCCTTTTGGTTGATCTTCGTTCTTATGACTTGAACATTGTTACATTTGTTACCTTTTTTTCTTTTTTTTGAATCATAAAACCATAGAATCCCAGAATGGTTTGGGTTGGGAGGGACCTTAAAGCTCATCCCATTCCACCTCCTGCCATGGGAAGGGACACCTTCCACTGTCCCAGGTTGCTTCCCTTGGTCATAGGCTGCCCACACTGGGTTTATCTTAAGCAAGGCCAGTGTCTGGGTATGGAGTTTAAAAGAAAAATGAAATTATTTTGGTGGCTTTAAAAAGCAAAACAAATAAAGTGAAGGAAAAGAAGGGGGTTTCCAGCTTCCCACCTCTTTTAGCTCAGTGCATTGTACCTAAAACTGGGGAATACACATCTGTGGGTCACACAGTGGGACCCAAAACTGGGGAATACATATCTGTGGGTGACACAGTGGGACCCAGAATAGGGGAATACACATCTGTGGGTCATACAATGAAAGCCATGACTCGCTCCATCATGGGAGAGGGTGAGATATCCAGGCTTTCCATTGCTCCTTGCTCCTCCTCTTTGGGCTTTGTGGGAGATTTTAGGAAAATGTCTGGCCCGGGCTGAGCCGTAAGCACGGGGCAGGCCAGCGGAGGCTGTGGATTTTTGGGGCTCTGCTGGAGTTTTCCCAGTTCCCAGTGGCAGGAGGCCCTGGGTGCACGGAGATTCCCTGGAGCGAGGTGTTTCCCTGTCCCTGGGGAGTATGAGCAGCCTCGGTGAGAATAGCTGGAGGCGCATCCTGAGGCGAAGCTGGAGGATGAATCCCACCCTGTGGCACCTCCCGAGCCTCTCTCATTCCTGCTTGGATCAGCACCGCTCCTGCTCAGCCCTGGCTCCAGGCCTCCCTTCTGCAGCAACATCTGCTCTGCCCATCAGTGCCTCTCCTCTCCTGGCCTCCAGCCCACACCGTGGCTGCCCTGGATTAGGGACAATTTCCTCCCCCGACCTGGGAGCACAGGCTGGATGGGGCTGTGGCAGCGGAGCACGGAGGGGCTGTGTGTGAATGCACAGCACAGAATCCCAGCCCTGGCAGCAGTCCGGGGAACTCCTTGCTCCCTCTGAAGTTGGGATCACCTTCTGAGCAGAACTCATTTAATGCCCCTGCACTTCTGACCCCCCAAATCCAGTTCTCTCCTTAATTTCTTCCCATTTTGCTCCAGCAGCCGTAGCACCTGAAGTCGCTTAGCAGCGACTTAACTTCCCTGGAGCCACTTCAGTGAGGCACAAATCCCCCCTGGAAGAGCCAGGGTTTCCCTGCCTGGCTGCTGGATGCAGAGCCCAGCTATTCCTGGAGCCATAAACCCTCACACCTCGTCCATCGCGTGCCGGAGCTGGGCCTGGGACTGGTGTTAATTACACTGGGGAAGTGAAGGAGTCCTGAGCCATCTCCTGGGCTGGATGCACTCACCAAAGGCACGATCAGGCAAAGGGTTTGGGGAGGAAACCCTTTGTGGTGTCTTCCTGTGCTGCCTGGTAAAGGGTTACTTTTGAAACAGACGCTTCTTTGGGGGGTGAAAATCAGTGCTGCTCTTCCAAGTGCCCCTGGAACCTGCTATGGATGGCTCTGGATGGGCTTCAGCCAAGGCACTGCGGGGTGTGGGGGACAAAAGGCAGGAAGATGGAACCTGTCGGAGCTGATTGCCTTGCAGAAGTCAGCACTGCTGCCTCTGCAGTCTTCGAACCTGCTCTTCATCACCATTAATTATGATCTCTCTTTGTTGTGCTATTCGTATTTTGCAGGAGCCTTGGCTGGTTTGTCCTGCCATGGAAAAGCAACATCTGTCAGCGTTTGTGAAACACTTGTCTTCCTGGAAAGAGAAGGAAGTTGATAAAGTCTAACTGTGGTTGTTTTTTCACATAAACAGTCTCCTGCACCTTTAAAAAAAAAAAAAATTTTACCCAGTCCCACAGATCTGTGACCCTTTAAATCTCTAGAAAACCAGTTGTGTTCAGATGGTTTTTAAATTATCGAGGAGTTTTGGCACATCCCCCATGAGGGGAGAGAACAAGGAGGAGTAATCTGGTGAAGAGTCCAGTGCAGGAGAGAGGATGGGGCTTAGGATTGGAGAATAATTTGGGTCAGCAGAGCCTGCTGGGGGTCTCTAGTCCAACTTTACCCAGCCATGCCAGCTGTGAAACTGCTTGGTGCCAGTGCTGCAAGCCTCTGCTTTCCAGTGGCATTACTGGGATCATGTGGGACGGCTTTCTTGGGATGCCCGACTGCCGAGTTCAAAGCCCTGCCTGGAAAGGCACTTGGACTCCAGGATCCTGCCTCTTGCAAACAGTGTCTGTCACCAAACCACTGAAAATGTGGAGAGGGAGGGGGAAAAATCCTCTCCAATGCCTGAAGGTCAGTGTCCTTCCAGGAAAATTAAAAAAGGGAATAATGGAGTTTGGCTCACGCTGGAGAATAAACACGAAACCTCCCCAACTGCCTAAATTGCCATCTGCAGGAGAGGGAAAGGAGAGAGCGTGTTTACCATGGCAGGCTCCAGGGTGATGCAGGCTGTCAGAATTATAAAATATTCTTGGAATTGCTAAATGTTATAGACAGTAATTCCACCTCGGAAAGTCTCCCGCTGCAAATGAAAGCCATTAAACGAGGGCTCGGCACCAAATGCATCTGGGCATGGCTGTAGGAATTAGCTGCTCTGTGGTCCCAGTTCGTGGGGAATTGCTCAAGGATGCTTCAGTGCATGATCCAAGGCCTGCTCAGGAAGGCTGTGCTGGCAGAAAAAGCTGAGTTGGTGTAGAGGGGAAGACAAGAGGGTTTGACTTCCCTTCAAAGTGGGAACCACAGCAAGCCTTGAAACAGCCTGCAGGGAGATGGAAATGGAAACAGGGAGCACTGGATGTCAGTGGGGTTAGACCCCAGGAGAGAAACTGCACTGGGATATTGGGCAGGCGTTGTTCCCTGGGAGGGTGGGCAGGCCCTGGCACAGGGTGCCCAGAGCAGCTGTGGCTGCCCCTGGATCCCTGGCAGTGCCCAAGGCCAGGCTGGACACTGGGGCTTGGAGCAGCCTGGGATAGTGGAAGGTGTCCCTGCCCATGGCAGGGGTGGCACTGGGTGGGCTTTGAGGTCCCTTCCAACCCAGGCCATTCTGTGGGATGAAATGACCAGGAAGGTGCTGGGGGTTCTTGAAGCCAGAAAAATCTGCTCTGGGACCCTGTGGGGGAGAGGCCTGATGGGCAAACACTGGAATGCCCTCCTGTGTCATTATTTGACTGGAAAACAGCCAAAACAACACCTCTGGCCTCAGGATACATACCTGCTGGCAGCTTTGAAGAAGGCTGAGGAGCTTTTAGAGAGGGATGGTGGCAGCTCCCAGAAAGGCTGCAGGAACACAACTCAAGATGCAGGTTGACCTAAGCCCTGGCAGCAACGAGGGGGGATATTAATCCCACACGGTGGAAAATCCCGGGAAAACACCTCGTTCAGCCCTTTCTGCTCAGGACTGGCAGGTTTAAAACACTGAATCTCGTGCGGATGAGATGTTTGGCACCGCTCGAGGTCTTATTTCTGTCCTTCAAGACAGACTGAATGCGAGACATCTAAATGTGTGCATGGCACACATTAACGGGCTGGAAACTGGCTGCTGGGTCTGGCCATGCCCCGAACTGAAAATAGTCCCAGGGTGTGATTCCCACAGTCAGGGTCTGGTCTGGGTTGTCTCGGCCGTGTGCTCTTTTTAATTAAAAAACCAAAAATAAGCGTTAAAAATGTCAGTGGTATCTGCGTTACACTCCTGTGCTGCTCTGGAGGGGGAAAAGGCCTTGCCTGCATGGTGGTCATGTTTTCGCGGACTTGCTTTGTGCTGCTGAGCCCTTCCCGGTGCTGGTGGCAGTGCCGTGGCCGAAGGGTGTGTGGTCAAGGGGCTGGGGCTGTGTCCAGCCCGGCCTCACAGCTCCTCGGCCGTCCCGTTGCACAACCCGTGGGGGTCGTTGTTGCTTCTATCCCACCTCACTTCGGCAAAAAGTCCTCTGGAAATCGAGAGAAGAAACAAAAAAAGCAGCTTGATGGGAGTGGTCGTGTAAATGAGAGGTTGCCCGTGAACACGATTAAGGCAGTGCTGGGAAAAGGTGAGTAACTCGGATTCGGGAAGGGGCTGCTGAAGCCGCCTGGTATGTCGGCTGCCACTGCTGTGGAGCTGAATAACAGCCCTGGGAGCAAGCCAACCAGATGCTATTCCTAAAATAAAAACAAAGAAAATTTAAAAAAAAAAAAAAAAGAAAGAAAGAAAAAGAAGAAGAGAAAAGCAGGGCATGCCGGGATCCAACATCTGCTGAGGGCCGCGGCTGCAGCGGGGCAGGGAGGAAGGCCCAGGCTGCAGCTTCTGCTGCCACAGGCTCCTCGGCTGGAGAACCCCGGGAGAGACCTCTCATGTGGCAAACCTCGGTGTCCAGCCACCTCCTGCCACCTCCCGCCCGGCTCAGTGCCCCTGGGCTGCGGATCAGCTCTGGGCAGGGAAAAGGGAAAAGCCCCTGTGGTGGGATGGGTGCCCTCAGCTCACCTTCCATGTGGAGCTTGTTTAGGCCACATCCCACCCTCACATCAGCTCTAAATGGTCACTGAATGGGCATTTTTGGGTGGGCCGAGACCTTGTTCAGTGTTCTGAGGGACAAAAGCAGGATCAGCCATGACATCAGCCTGGGTAAATTCTGATGATAGCAAAGCTTGGGTAGGAAGGCCCCTTTGGGGGTCCCTAGGGCTGACCTTGTGTCTCCAGCAGGTTGCTGGGGGCCACATCCATGTGAGTCCTGGCATCCCTGAGGATGGAGATGCCCCTCTGCTTGGAAACCCATCCAAGGGATGTCCCCTCCCACAGGGAAAATCCCTCTTTCTCAGTCAGTGCTTAACGCACCCAGGTAATAATGAATCAAGAGGCACCACTGCCAGCGCTTCAATTTGTGGTTTATAGTCCACGAAGAGCTTAAAAGTCCTGCTTAAATCTGTTCTCCTTTTGAGAAGTCAAATCCTGCTCGTGGAGTGACAGAGCATGACCTTGCTGAACTGTGATTCCCTGTGAGCAACCAAACCACTAACAAGTGACACGTGGTTATTTTTGGATGGGGAGTTCCCCTCACTTGGTTTGTTGTCACTTTTTCTTAAGCAAATTTGGCCATGGAGATCCATGAGGGTTTTTTTACTGAATTTGATAAGAGGGACCAAATCGAGGCCCTCAAAGCTTCAGTGTGGTTTGATGCTTGAACCAACACACTGGAATATTTTCTCTCAGAGGGAATTTGGGGCAATGTAAGGGTCTGCCTTCCGAACGTAGCGGTGGTAGGGGATCAAAAGTCATGAAGAGCTACAGGCATATAGAAAAATCCCAAAATATTCAGGAAATTTGTAGTAATTCATGGGCTGGCTGCAGAATTATTTCCCTGCTTGCTAAAATCTAAAGAGACTTGTCCCTCTGGTTTGGTTTTGGCACTGAGGGTGTGGGCTGGACTTGCTCTCTGGGGAGCTGGCAGGACTAAACTCCACTGAGATGCTCCCCAAAAGACTTTGTCCTGAGAGTGAAAGCTGATGCCATTTCTTACAGACAGTCTGTGGTGATGCAGACCCAGGGGAAAGGTGGCAAAGGTGGAACATGCTCGTATGGCAAACTTCAGGCATGGGGTCCACTTGGGAAGTATTGAAAGGAAAAAAAGGGATGGGGAGCTGGTAGAAGGAGGGTGATGCTGGAGGGGGTCTGGGGCCCCAGGGGGTGGGGAAGGCAGAATCACAGAACCGTGGAATCACAGACAGGTTTTGGTGGGAAAGGGCCCTAAAGACCATTTCATTCCAGCCCCCTGCCCATAGGGTGCCACCCCCTAGACCAGGCTGCTCAAATAATAAATAAAATTCTCTCTGCTTGTCGCTGGCAGTCCACATCTGGACCCTGGGAACAGTTTGGTGCCCCCAGTACCAGGGAGGCACCTGCAAACTGGAACGAGCCCAGTGTGGGGCCCCATGGAGAATGGGGACGAGGGAGAGCAGCCCAGGGTTTTCTTTTAAGGGGAGTGTAAATGTCCGGGGGTTTAAATTTTCAGGCAGCAGGCAGAGTGCTTTGAAAGGGACATAATGGTCCCTGCAGCACCCATTTCTCCTCCACGAAGTGGAAGGAACCTGTGTATGCCTTCTTTTCCTGTCGCCGTCTCTTCCAGAGGTGTTCATGCACAGCTGTGGAGCTGAGATGCCTCGTGGGCTGACTGCGAGCGCGGAGCTCCAAATGACTGATTTTATTTAGAAAGTTGCAAATCCACTTACTCTCCAACTGTGCTGGTTGTGCTCATTTATTAACTTCCTTCTCCACCTCATTTACTGCCTGTCAGATGCTCACACCCAGGAAATGTGTGCTTGCATAACTGAAACTTTTGCAACCTCAATGTTCAGTGGTAACTTAGGCTTCTAGTTACAATTTTTTTTTTTTTTTAAAAAGGTGTGTTTCGCAGCCTCAGCCCTGAGTGCAAACCTGTAGTAACAGCGTGCTGTTAATTCCTAGGCTGAGTAAAACAGACCCACTCTCTTCCTCCAGCAGGCTCTGAAAAACAGCTCGGCGTGGTGCAGGAATTGTCTGTGGGGGGGTTTTGGGGGGGAAGAAAAACAAAGCCTTTCGAGCAAAAATGTGAAGCAACAACAGGGAGTGGGGCTGGTCCAGGTTTGTTTCTTGAACTCACTTGTTTCGTTTGTCCAAACACCACGGGGAAGTACCTGTGGTGGGCAAGTGCTCCTTTCAAGATCACTTACTGGGTGGGGGGGAAGAATTATTAGCTCAGTATTTTTAATAATTCTCAGGGAATAATCTTGCCCATCACTGCAGTGTGAGGGTTTGGAGGGTTCAAGTAAAGGCTGTGCTTGGCAGCCAGTGAAAGAAACCCCTCAGCTTTGCCTGTGCAGACGTCAGGATGTGGGGAGTCTCGCCTGAGCATGCTGAGACAAACCTCCCGAAGTGGGGAGTCCCTAATGTTGAGGTATTTCTTAGTGTGAGTGCCGCAGGGTCAGGGGGCTCTGCTTCCACCTCTTGGTGAACACGGAGAACAGCCACAGACCTGGAGACCTCGAGTTGGCCATGGACAAAAGGTGGGCACAGACCTCAGGGTCCTGGCACGGGCCATGCAGAGACCAAGGGCATCTCTGTCCACCCTCACTGCCTGGGTAGAAAATGCCACAGCTGCTCTGGTTCTCTGCCAGGAGCAGACTCTGATGATGGGGAGCTTGCCGAAGTCCGTCTTGGGGCTGCCAGGCTGGAATTTGCTGCTGCCTGGCCAGGCTGGATTAAGTTGTAAGGGAAAGTGTCGCTTGCCTGTGGATTTATTTAGGGGAAGAAGGAATGCCCCATTGTCCAGGCCAGGATGAGCACACTGTAGGAGCTGCAGAGACCCACCAGGCAGGACAACTTCAGCTCCAGGCTGAGCGTGGGGAACATCTTCTAACAGAGACCTGATGTTGGGCAGCGCATGAGACAGAGACAGAGGCTGCTCGATGCTGTCACCTGACACTGTGGCTGACACTGTGGTCTCCTACTGGATCCCCCCTAATCCAGGGAGCAGAGCAGATGCTCCACTGCGGACCTAACTCGTTTTTGGGACAGTTACAGTTCTTGCATGCTGTAAGAGCAGAATGGTTCCCAGATTAAACACACGTTCTTTAGAGCATGCAATTCTTTGCTTTTCGCTTGCTTGCAAGCTCAAAAGAATAGATGGGTACAAAGATTACAGGTTCAGATTGTGATCTAGGGGGCTGTTGAAACGTGCGCACTGATGAGAGTTACACGGACTTCACTGGCTCCTGGTTTTAATACTTGTACTAAATTTGCAGTAATTTATCACAGATGTGGAGGGTGGGGGGGCCCTGGCACAGGGTGCCCAGAGAAGCTGTGGCTGCCCCTGGATCCCTGGCAGTGCCCAAGGCCAGGCTGGACGCTGGGGCTTGGAGCAGCCTGGGACAGTGGGAGGTGTCCCTGCCCATGGCAGGGGTGGCACTGGGTGGGCTTTGAGGTCCCTTCCCACCCAAACCAGTCTGGGATTTCCATGGTTCAGCATCAGTACTTCGCTGGGAGAACAGTGTGGGCGTTGCCAGCACACACCACATGCTGAAAACCTAATCTGAAACCACAAACCAGAATTTGTGCCCTGGCCAAAAAATGTGGAAATGAGAGCTCGTCAAAGCTTCGCTTGCACGCTCAGGGTGCCGCACTGCTGCGTTTGACGCACGACAGGCAAATGCCACAATGAGGAAAACCACAGAGGCTTGGGGCGGGATCAGAAGCACAGTTTGTAACCTGGACTGGGTGAAAAGGAATTAATTACTGGTAGCAGGTCAGGGAAAAGTGTGCTCCAAGCCAGCCAGGTGGCCAGTGACAAAACAATTCAGTGCAAGTGGTTTCCCAAGCAGAAGATTCAGGGCCCAGTGGGATTGACGGCGCTCTGTGGATGACAGCAGAGCCTCAGGGATTGTTAAAGTGGGGCTACAAGCTTGGAAGTGAACCTGGAAGTAGGATCACCAGCCAAGAGGTTTTGGTAACTCTTCCTGTGGTGATCAGAGGCCTCGCAATGTGAAAATCCTGTGAAGGGAATGTCTCTACCACCGGTTCACTTTACCTTGCCAAGCTCAATAATTTAAATATAACCACAGGCCTCAAGAGGGGGGATCTCAGTCTGGGAAGTAGAGAAGAGATCCCAGAGACCCGATATCCCAGATCAAGCAGTAAACTGGAGGTGGAAANCAAAAGTACCTGAAATCATAAACTTGCTAAGGAAAAGCATGGATGATTTCCAGCAGGGTGAGACTTCTTACTAGAATTCAGTGGGTTGTTCTGGTGTGAGAGTTTGTTAGCCTGGGGCTATTGTCGAACCTCGCAGGTCTCCTGGGCACTTTTTCCTGCAGATGGGCTGCTCTGCTGCCTTCTCTGGAGATTCATGAGCTGCCCTTATTGTCCTCATCAGGTGTGTTTCATAAATAACCCTTGTGTTCCCCCAGTTCTTGTATTTCCACCTTTTTTTTTTGTGGGGAGAGAAAATGGTTGCTCCCTCCAGACACATCCCAGCCCTGGCTGATGTTATCTTGCATTTCCCCATTGTTGTAGTTTCTCAAGCTCATTTCAGGGTCCTGAGCAAGCGCCTGTTGGGGCACCTGGGTTTGGTACAGCACAGACATCACCTGCTTCTGAGCTGAGCTAACAGGGAACCATGGAATCGCCAGGAGGGTTTGGATTGGAAGGGACCTCAAAGCCCACCCAGTGCCACACCTGCCATGGGCAGGGACACCTCCCACTGTCCCAGACTGCTCCAAGCCCTGTCCAGCCTGGCCTTGGACACTTCCAGGGATCCAGGGGCAGCCACAGCTTCTCTGGGCACTCTGTGCCAGGGCCTCAGCACCCTCCCAGGGAACAGTTCCTTCCCCATATCCCACCTAACCCTGCTGAAGCTGAAGGGTCTGGAGAACAGGTGGGATGAGGAGCATCTGAGGGAGCTGGGAAAGGGGCTCAGCCTGGAGAAAAGGAGGCTCAGGGGGGCCCTTGTGGCTCTGCACAGCTCCCTGACAGGAGGGGGCAGCCGGGGGGGTCGGGCTCTGCTCCCAGGGAACAGGGACAGGACAAGAGGAAACGGCCTCAGGCTGAATCAGGGGAGGCTCAGGTTGGACAGCAGCAGGAATTTCTGCATGGAAAGGGTGCTCAGGCCTTGGCAGGGGCTGCCCAGGGAGGGTTGGAGTCCCCACCCCTGGAGGTGTCCAAGGGAGGCCTGGAGGTGGCATTCAGTGCTCTGGGCTGGGGACAAGGTGGGGATTGGACACAGGGTGGGCTCCATGGGCTGGGAGGGCTTTTCCAGCCTCAGGGATTCCATGATTTGTATTTATTTGGTACATTTTTAAATTTTTACCACCCCACTCCCCTTTTCAATTTGTTTGATGGAAGTTTGGGGTTGGTTCTTTTTCCAGTGTTCTTTGCTGTCCCTAGCAGAAGGAACAGCCTTTGCAGCAGCTGCCAAGGGAGGGGGGTGTGCAGCCCTGGGAACACAGTGTCCTCCCTGCAGCACAGGCCTGGCTCTNCAGGGATGCCCAGGGTGGGGTTGTTGGGGTGTCTGTGCAGGGCCAGGAGCTGGATCCATGATCCCTGTGGGTCCCTTCCAGCTCAGGATATTCTGTGATTCTAAAGCTGGGAAAGCCAAGATGACCAACACGTCCAGCAAACTGAGCATTTCCTGATGTGTGTTTGAATGCAACCAAAGGTTTTATTTAGTGTGCCAAACTGCTGTGAGAACCCCTCCAAAACAAGAATTGAGCTTGTGCATCCAGGCCATCCTACAGGAACTTATGTCTGTGGGAGCTCTGTCTTCAAGCTTGCCCTGTTGTCTCCTGCTCATATCTCTCTTGGAGGACCAGAAGGCTTTTGGAAGAGCTGGATGTGGTTCCTGTAGTTTTTAGAACTGAAGAATTGCAGAATGGATTGGGTGGGAAGGGACCTCAAACCCACCCAGTGCCACCCCTGCCATGGCAGGGACACCTCCCACTGTCCCAGGCTGCTCCAAGCCCCAGTGTCCAGCCTGGCCTTGGGCACTGCCAGGGATCCAGGGGCAGCCACAGCTGCTCTGGGCACCCTGTGCCAGGGCCTGCCCGCCCTCCCAGGGAACAATTCCTGCCCAATATCCCATCCATCCCCCCCCTCTGGCACTGGGAAGCCATTCCCTGTGTCCTGTCCCTCCAGCCCTTGTAAAGAGTCTCTCTCCATCGTTCCTGTAGCTCCCTCAGGCACTGTGAAGCCACAATGAGGACGCCCCAGAGTTTCTCCTTTCCAGGCTGAACAATCCCAGCTCTCCCAGCCTTTCCTTGAAAAATGTGGGTGAAGGAAACGACACAAAAGCTCACAATTCTCCCGTGTCCCGAGGGAAAACCTTAGGAAATCCTACAGGTCCTTGCAGCCCTGCATTTCCCAGGGTCTAAAATTCCCATCTTCCTGTAGTGGCTTGGATCTAACCTGGATGTCAGCACCCGCTGTGGCACGTCAGGCTCTCGGGGAGGTGTTGCAATGTCCTTTGGGCTGTGGGAGAGGAGAGCTCTGGAAATCTGCGTGTTTGAGCAAGTTCGGCGCAGTTGCCTCTGCCGGAGCCCGACTTCCTTCCTTGGACGAAGCCCGAGGTTTGTGGGCTCCAAGAGCATGGCAAGTCACCAACTTGGCATACACAGGAACGAGGAGGGCGCGGCCCCGCTCCCATTGCACAAAAAATGTCAGAGCCTGTGGAGAGGAGATGAAGGTGGAAGCAAGACCTGGTTTGTTTTCTTTCCTCCCAAAACCTGTTGTGCTTCTGGTTGCTGAGAATGATTCCTGAAGTGCCAGCACATGGGGAAAATTTTGGGGCTCTGGTGGAGGGCTGGGCTCTGAACCTGCAGCATTCGGGGTGGGGAATTCCTCTTGTGACAAAATTTCTTGGCATTTCAACGCAGGGAGCAGAGGGAAGAGAGGTTGGTTGTGGTTGTTGGCGTTGATTTTTTGGGTGAGGGAGGTGTCTGTCCTTGGGCAGAGGCTGTGGTCACCTCTGCTCATGTGGCCATGGGCCACGGAGCTGATGCGAGATGGGTCTTCATCCCTGCCAGCCACAGGGTGACCTGGCTGGTCACCAGGGTGATCTCCAAGGACAAAACTAGTCCAGAATGGGCTGTTCTTTCTTTCCCAGCTCTTTGGCGCACTCAGAGCCGTGTTTTCGAGCCATCCCCTGTGGCCACATGGATGTTTCCTTCTGACAGCAAGAATGGAGGCTGGTGCAGCTTCTGGTTTCCAGGAGCTTTAAAACAAATCATCAGAAGTCATAGAACTCGCTGTGAAATGGAGGCTTCACATTTTTCTCGTTACCGTGGCTCCAAATGTCAAAGCAGTGAGCACTTCCAACGTCATTGTCACAGGGCTCTTCCCTGGGAGGAGAGAATGCCGTGGGCCTGCTGGGAATGACAAACAATGCTGGCACAGCGAGAGGCAGAAAGGCTGAAATCAAAATGCTTGTGTTTATAATTGCTTTTACCATGGTCCCTGGACGGCTCCCGTGGCAGACACAGGGTCCTGTAGGGTGAGGGGCTGTGCAGGAATAGAACGGGGCGTAATCCCTGTCGCCAACGGGTTTGAGGGATGTCAGACTCCTCCACCAGCCAGACTGACACCACCACACTTGGAGACTGTGTCACAGACACACTGATTTTAATTGGGAAAACAAAAAAAGAAAGAAATCTATAGACTTCTTTTCCAGCTGCAAATTAGATTTCTTCTGTCTTGTCAATGGCTTTTGGATGGCCACTGTGGAAGGATCCCTTTGGTGAGACAAAAAGGCTGCAGAAATAATAGAAATGAACGTCTGCAGCTGAAGAGCTTGACTGGGACTTGAAAAGTTTGCTTTGGGTGGGAGCCAGGTCCTGCTGAGGTCTGCAGGAGTTTTGCTCTTGGCCTCGGTGGGGCCGAGCTTTCACCCTTGGAGATCACGTCCTGAGGAAGAATTTAGTCTAAAATAATTCTCAAAAGTTGTATTGTTTGACTTTCATCCAGGGGTTTTTGGAGGCTGAGTGGCTTTGTGTTTCTCTTTGACTCGGATTGCTCCCCTTGGCATCTTCCAAGGATGAGCTCTCAACAGAGGGCCAGGAGGCACGAGGGAGGCTCAGATGTGAGCAGGCCTCCATCCAGGTTCCTAAACCAATGGATTCTTTAATTTTGGAGGCATATGACTTGCTGGGTGTGTGCTGAAGCTGTACATTTTTGGAGGGAGCCTTAGCACGTGAGAAAGCCACACCATGGCCACAGCCAGGACCTGGTGGCACCATCGGGGGATCCTTCCCTCCCCTCTGCTGATTTCCCATCAAGCAGCTTTTTGAAAGAGAAAAGAGGGAAATGGTAAAAAGCAGTTGGGTTCCTACTGCACGTGCATGCTCTTCTTGATGATTTTCCTCTCCTTTTGTCAGGACGTGGTGGCAGGAAAAGCAGCTTGTTCAGTTCCCTGACCTGGAGCCCCCGGAGGTGCAAGGCTGGGTTTTCCCCTCCCTGCTGTGGTATCACACTTAAACAGTACAAAATTACCAAGATTTAAGGTTTGCCTCCTGAGCTCATGGTTCGACAGCAGACCCCGAGAAATTATTTTCTTTTATTTTTTTACTGAAAGAGGGTGTGAAATCATTTTAACAGGTTGCTTTTGGAAGACCTTGAGAACTGTCTCATAAATAGATCTGTAGTGTATAGGCTTTCTTTTGTTGCACTTGAAGTCGTCCAGCGTGGAGTGCCTGACTTAGACTCAAAAAATAAATTAATCTGTGAATCAGTGACTGATCAGGGACTGTCAACCACCAAGAGGCTCCTTCAAACCTCTGCTGAGCTGGGCTCTCTAAAAACTGTGGGCTTGTGTGGGGAAGGATAACAAGAACGAAAGGAAACCTGAGAATTATTTTTCTCGTAATTATTTTTAGAAAAATAATTTCTTTTTTTTTTTGCTGGGAGAACTTTCACTCTCCCTGCTCTCAAATCAAGCAGTGATATGGTCCTGCTGTGCCTCAGGCTGTCCGCTTAAAATAAAGGAAGGGCTAAAAAGATGAGCCATCTGGAAGCCTGTGCTGAAGGAGCGTGCCAGAGCAGGCTGACGTGCAAGAGCATCCTTTGGATGTATTTTTGAACACTGGTCAATCCACCGAGGGCTTTTTTTATCATTATTTTTCGTGATGAGTTGATGGCAACTTCTCAGAGGCTTCTGCTGCGTGTCACAGTGCTGGTGGTTATTCCATTCCAGGCTGAAAGGGAATTCTGGGGCACGCTATTTCTCCCTGGAAGCAGCCTATGACTGGCACCAAAACCTTCCCTCAGCTTTGCAGGGGTGCTGAGGGGCTCTGCCCTGCTGTGGCAGCCGATTTTCCTGAGCTTTTTGGGCTGAAAGTCCAGCTGGGAGTGGCGATTCCTCTGGGTCAGTGGCCTCCAAACTTTTTTTATCGTGCTCCCCTCTCTGCAAAAACCATTTTTAAGCGTGCACCTCAGCTGTGTGCGCGTGTGTGTGTGTATTTATAAATTACATACACATGCTACTGCAATCCCAGGATTTCCTCCTGCTGCACTTTGGATCATCTCGTGCATTCCGCTTTGGAATCACTGCTCCAAGGGATGAAAGCACAAGGAGAGCCCAGGGGGGTGATGGCATGACCTTCGCCCCACCTCCTCTTTACCAAGATCTTCCTCCTCTTCCCATTTTTTTGTCTTGAGAGACCTGGTTCCTGTGACTCCAAAGCATGGAGTAGGAAATCCTCCATTCTGTTGGATTTACGCATTAATCAGCAGGCATTGCTTCAGTGCTGCTTCTGAGAGGGGCAGAAATTTGCCCACATTCCTGGGAAAAGGGATGGATCTCCAGGACAGGCAGCATTCCTCTTCTTAGCTTGTGTGCTCTGGTGTTGAAGTCCCAGCCCTGGGCTGGATGCATCCCTAGGGAAGCACGGCAGATTTTAACTTATTTTTTTAGGAAATGTAGGGAAAATCTGGTTTTTCATAATGCTGGTGGTTCTGGGTTGATGGCTGGCCTGGATAATCTTAAAGCTCTTTTCCAACCGAATGATTCTGTAATTTCTGGTAGAAATCTTCACGCCACAAGGCCGACCAACTCCACCTCTTCAAAGGCCCTCAGTGTTCTAAGCAGACTCCACAAGGAGGTGATTCCGGGTCTTTCGGAGGGCGGTGGAGAGGGACACGTGAAGGCTGGTAATTTTTTTGCAAGGACAAGTGATGGCACTTTTCCTCCTCTCATCGTGGCCCGCGTAGAAAGCGCTGAGAGGCCGAAGGGCGTTGCAGAGTGGGGGCATTTGTGCTGCTTCTGTCTCCAGCCACATGCACAGCTCGGCCCGTTTTGTAGTGCTGCTCGTGGCACGGCCACAGCTGAGTTTCTCACAGTCACTCATCTGACCTGTGTCGTTCTGCTGGCTTTAGCAGAGCTAATTCCAACAGACCGGGGTGAGCACTGAAAACAAGGCCCAGCTAGAGGAGGAGGCACAGCCTGCTTTGCCCAGCTCATGCTATTCACACGCGGGGTTTGGTTTGCAGTCGCCTTCCGTGGGATGTGGTGCAGGGGAAGCAGGTGGCTGCCTCTGCCCACATCAGCCAGGCCAGCTGGTCTGGAATGCTGGGGCTGGTGGCTCTGGCCGTGTTGGATGGAAAACAGGCACGCGGGGGATGAGAGCTGCCGTGTCCCACCCCAGGGCACTGGGGTGCTGAAGGCTCCTGTGCCGTTTCGGAGCGTCGCGCAGCAAACTGGGGCAGTACCAGTGACAAAACCACTGCAATTGGTGAGCTAAGCCTGCCCTTGTATTTAGAGGGGGGGGAAAAACCCCTTTGGTGGTCTCTAAATCTCCCCTCGTGGCAGCCAGAGCTCCTCTCTTCAGCTTGGACTCTAAAGGAAGAAACAGCACTGATGGGCTGCTGACAGTTTGAGAAGATTAGGAACTGTCCTACAAGATTAGGAAGGTGGAAAAATGGGCTGTAGCTACTTTCTTTCCCAGCGCTCTCAGCTGCAGCTGAGAATCTAGACCAGACTTTATTTTTGGCAAGGGGGAAAAAATAAATCTCCTTTGATACCGTGCAAAAAAAAAAAAAAAAAAAAGGAAAAAGAAAAAAGCAAGTAAATGTTAAGCCTTGTGCCTTGAGCAAGGATCTCTTCTGCTGTACAGCAGCAGCATTTTAGAGCTGAAATCCACTTGCTTTGATCGCTGATGGGAGAAAAAAAAAGACATAAAAGGGATTTATTGTGAAATAATGGATTTGATCCCTGGTAATCCTTTCCTTGGGATTAGACTTGGAATATTATTTTTGTGATCTCTGGAATTAGACTATGCTGGCGTAACAAACCAGAGCATGTGAGTCGCTCTGCAGGATGAGGGTGAGCTGTGAATAGAGAATTACTTGCACAGAACAAAGCAGATGATGCATTTACAGTTCTGTTTTCGATTACGCAAGGTCTACGGGCAAGTCTAAAACCCAGCATCAAACCAACGCCAACCCAAGGCAGAAAAGACCCCAGACCTTCTTTTCTTTGTGGCTGAGCCCTTGGGATCTCCGAGGACTGCTGGTTAGAGCTTCTTTTTGGAGGATTTTCCCATTTGTGGCAATTCCGGAGCTTGTGCCCGCTCCTGCTGGTGTGGCTGTGGACATGAGATGTGCAATGCCACTGGAAACCCCCTTGGTGCAGGTTCTTGTGTAGGGCCACGGTGCTTTCCAGGGAAATGGGGCGAACCTGGCTTTGTCTGCCCAAAGGGTGAGAAACACCCACAAACCTTGGCTCTCCAAGCACTGACAGATAATGAGCTGAGAAATCTTCCTAGGCAGGTCGTTCATGGGCCTCTTGAAACAAAATGGGTGCAAAACGTGCTGTGAGACCTTGATGTGGAGCTTTGAAGTCCCAAGCCTTTCACAGGAAGCTGCTCCAAGGAACTGGTCTCGGTTTCCCTGCCAAATCTCAGCTTCCTGCACTCAGGGGTGGCTTTTAAACAGGGGAGAAATTCTTCAGTGTGGGGCTTTGAAAGGGGCTGATATTTTAAAAAACCCCCAAAATTCCAGCAAAAGCTGTGGGCAGAGAGCAAGGCAGAGAGAAAGGGAAAAATATCCACTGCCTGCCCCGTTCCTGGGTCTGCTGTTGGAATTGCAACCTCCCTTCTGCTTTGCAAAGGTCATTTTTGCCATCGAACTTTGGCCAGGCTCCCAAGCTCACCCTCACCTTGGGAGCTGTGATCCTGGAGTGGCACAGAAGACTTGGGTGAAGAAGCAGCAAGGAAATGAGCCCTGGAGGTCCCCTCGGGAGCAGGGTCTGCTGCTGTGGTGCCCTGTGCCAGCTGCCTCTGCAGGGCCCTGGCTGTGAGCAGCCCCTCTGTGGGGAGCTGTGGAGAGCCCAGGACAAGCTGTAAGCTTCCCCAGCATCGTGTTTCCTGACAAAATGTTACCTCCTGGAAGCTCTGGGGGTGGGATTGCTGTGCTGGCTCTCTGCTTTTGGGAAATCATTCATGGCGTGCTTGGACGGGGATCCCTCCCCAAAACCACTTGCACGGAATTCTGGACAAGGAGTGCCATGTAATCCCCTCGGCAGCAGTCAGTGACTACAAGCCATTTTCCAGAGGTGAAACAGCCTCCTGATCCCTCTGGGGGATGAAAAATGTGCTAATCCTTTCCATTTTTGGCTCAGGGAAGGCGAGCTACCTTTCCCAGCAGCGCCGTGTGCCGAGGGGTTGCGGGCGGGGCGTGAGGAGCTTGGCGTGATCCTCATCCTGCTTGGCCGGTGCTCAGGAGCTTCCCTGGAGCACGCTGTGTCTGTGGTGGTGCTGACAGCCCTGGGCACAGCCCGCAGCCAGCACCGCTCCCCTGGATCCGGGTGTGCCACCTGGACTCCGGAGATCCAAGGGCTGGCGTGGCAGTGGCTGGAAACCCACCGGGCTCTTCGAGCCAAAGTTCCCTCTCAGCAGAGTGGTGGTGCTTGGGAATTCTCTTGGAGCCGATGGGAGAGCAGCCTGCCTGCACCCGGGATTTGTGCCAACCCAAGTGACACCTGAGGGATCAGCAGCTCACGGTTTGGGGTGCCTGGAGCAGAGGCCACACAAGAGGAGAGAGACAGGAGTGTGTAGTAATAAGACAACGGGGAGTGGCTTCACACTGGAAGAGAGGACGTTTAGAGCTGAAATTAGGAAAAAATCGTTCTCTGTGAGGGTGCTGAAGCCCTGGGACAGGGTGCCCAGAGAAGCTGTGGCTGCCCCTGGATCCCCGGAAGTGTCCAAGGCCAGACTGGAGAGTTTATTGGAAGGTATTGGTTTATTGGTTTATTGGAAGGGGCCCCTATTCACAGCAGGGGTTTAGAATGAGATGATCTTTTACTGATCTTCTTTACTCTCGGGGAGGTGTTTGGGCTATTTGCAGACACAGCCCTGCTGAAACCTACCTGCCTCTCGTGCTTTTAGCTTTGGCAAATTTTTGAGAGCTGAAATCTAGAGAGACTTCTTTGGCTTCCAAAGAAACCTTCACCTCTGGCTTTTATTTTTACCTTCACTTGTTTGGCTTTCAGAGCTCCTCCCAACAGTGGCTTGAAGCAAAACCACAGACTCCTGCTTGCTGAAAAGAGGAGGAGGAACAGAAAATTCCCAGTGTTGTTCAAGCAGAAATGGCACTTCAGCATCACTATTCGACCTCTATTGTCTTCAGTCTCAAAGTTCTCTCCCCCTTTCACTCGATCCAGGAGAAATAAAATACTATCAGCAGTTGCTTTGTGTTCTTTCCATTCCTTTTTTTCCCTCCCCCCCCCCACTGTGAGTCAGAGTGCCGAGGTTCTTGGAGGGGCTGGGAAGAGGAGAGTGCCTGACTTCCACAGGCACACGGAGTGCCAGCGTCTGGTCACACTTACAACAAGCAAAAATGACACGTGGTGTTCATGGCCAGGAAGAACCTCCATGTCTTGACCATGTGAGGCATTCACAGACCCTGTAAGAGAGAAAAAAGGCTCAATTTTTTTTTTTTTAGATCTAAAGTGACTGCTTGATAGAAGAATAAACCCAGACCAAACGCTGGGGATGTGCCACCAGTGTTAACATCAGCTCTGCTGGCTGGAGTGGAGCTCGTTCCTCGGGCACCTGGACACATGTCCAGGGCCAGAAACGCCACCTCATGTCTCACCTGCCCTCAAAATCACAGCAAAACCTGTCACTGTGGGGACAGGGGAGCAGCAAAAGCACGGGGGTGAAAGGATGGGCACTGTCAGGGGGTTAACTCTCAGCTTAGGCTGGAAGGAGATCCCAGAGGTTCTCGCACAGGAAAACTTGCCTGCAAAACTGGACTTGACCTACAACTGGAGATGCCACTGCCACCAGCTGAAAGGAAGGACACTTTTGTTTTCCAAAATGAGGCTCAGTTCCACCCAGGGATGGGGATTTACGGCACAAACCAAGGTTTTCTTGATCCTGTGATCTGAGGGTTGCCAACCTTCGCCATCTCTCAAAATATCCGTTAATTTATTTCCTTGTTTTCACACCACTTACCTGGGTTGGTGAATTGTTGAGTATTATCCCATTATGAGTCAAGGTAGGTCTGGTTTCTACTCTGGAAGCACCCAAAAGGAATTGTTTTTAATTAAAAATGACCTGATAGAGAGTGAGTGTGGACACTGTCCCACCAGCAGTGCCTGTCCTGATCCTCTGCATGTCCCACAGCACAGACACCACATCTAAAGGGGACACAGGCAAGATAAAAAATTCCTGTCAGGAGGACTCCGTGGCCATAAATCAGGGGGGTTCTTGACTTAGGGTCAGAGTCCTCTTTAGCACCAGCTGCAGAAAACGCAGGTGAAGGAAACAGGTACAGACTGCAGAGCAAACTGGTGAGTGGTCCAGCCTGCAAGATCCACCTGTGGATTATCAAAACCCTCATGGCTGATGGTTCCAGGCTGCGAAGTGGTACCAGCTTCTGCAGTGGCAGAGGGGCAGCTGGGTGCAGACCTCCTCCAACCCCGCCAGGCTCCTGGGGAGGCTGCACCTTCCCCTGCAGACTTCAGGGGATGTTTGAACAACCCATACTGAAAATCCTCCACCACAAGCATTTCTTCATCCTCACAAACCATTACCCGCACAGATGTATTTTATGAAGTGTGGGAACCCAAAAAGCTGAAGTTTAGTTTCCATTGCTCATCAGTTTAGTTTTATAGAGTCACTTTTCTTGCCTAAATGGAGCAGTTTTCTGCTGGAGGCTGTGCTACAGACCTGGTTCCTCTCTGTGGCCCGCTCACCTTGCAGGCAAGGTCAGAGCTCACTGATCTAACAAGCCCTGATTTTTGCTCTTCCCCACCCCTGATCACTTGAAAGGGTTTCTCAAACATACCTGCGTCATGACCTCGATTTTGGTAATCAGGCCGATGAGGGAGTTTTCACAGAGGGGAGGAGGCAGCTGCGGGGAGGTTCTGCTCCTGTTGGCCCCGTTAGCACAGGAACAGCACAAACCACAGCCTGCAGAGCTTGGGGAGGAACCCTCAGCTGATCAAATGTGACAGTAATGGCCCAGTGGAAGTAAAATTACTGATTTCTGAATGAATCCTTTCCTCTGGGCTGCAGTGGAAGCAACACCGACCTGCCAGGGGAAAGCCTGGCATTAAAACAGGGGGTGTTTCATGAGGTACCAGGTGCTTGTGCTGCCCCTGGGTCAGGGCAACCCCCGGGATCAGTCCAGGCTGGGGATGAGCAGATGCAGCAGCCCTGGAGAAGGACCTGGGGGTGCTGTGGGTGGGAGCTGGGACCCAGAACCCCCCCGTGCCCTGGGCTGAGCCCCCAGCGTGGGCAGCAGGGGAGGGGAGGATTCTGCCCCTGTGCCCCTGTGCTCAGGTGAGACCCCACCTGCAGAGCTGCCCCAGCCCTGGGGCCCAGCACAGGAAGGACCTGGAGCTGCTGGAGAGAGCCCAGAGGAGGCACCAGGATGGTCAGAGGGATGGAGCAGCTCTGCTGGGAGGAAAGGCTGGGAGAGCTGGGGGTATTCAGCCTGGAGAGGAGAAGCTCCCAGGTGACTTAACTGCAGCTTGAAGGAGCTGATGGGAAAGATGGAGAGGGACTATTCACAAAGGCCTGGGGAGACAGGACACAGGGAATGGCTTTCCACTGCCAGGGGGCAGGGATGGATGGGATATTGGGCAGGAATTGTTCCCTGGGAGGGTGGGCAGGCCCTGGCACAGGGTGCCCAGAG
>VZRQ01004578.1:37958-78041 GCA_013397975.1 Machaerirhynchus nigripectus | reverse complement strand
GGGGCTTGGAGCAGCCTGGGACAGTGGAAGGTGTCCCTACCCATGGCAGGGGTGGCAATGGATGGTTTCTAAATTCCCTTCCCACCCAAACCATTCTGGGATTGATTCCATGATTATTTCCCCTTTGCAATTCTTCCAGAAACTTTCCCCAGGGAACAAACACAGGAACACCCAGGTCTGGGCCATAAACTGCCCTGCTGCTGCTCCGTGAAGGTGCATTGCAGTGAGGGCTTTAACCTGTGTCTATGGAGAGCCAGGTGGGAACCAGCCCAAGGATGGCACAAGAGAGAGAGCTGCTCATTTCCAGGTGCTTCCCTCCCTCCTTCCCGGGGCTGGCCTCCCACCTCATCCCGAGGGCTTAACTCCCAGCGTGAAATTCACATCCATGACATGAGCTGGCCTGAGGTCTCCAACTTCCCCTTTCAAACCCGTGGATACTCCCCATCCAAATCAATCCAGATCCAGAGGAAAGATCCTCGGTGTTGTACAAGGAGGAAGGAGGAAGAAACCTCCCTGGACTTCTTGCTACCTGCCAGGACGCTAACACAGCCCGTATGTCCGTGCATGAAAAAGGAACAGTGTCCTCCCTCCCTCCTTCCCGCCTCCACGGGGAGCAGCTCGGTGCTCTCACGGTGTTCCACCTTGCCTAAGTGGGGTGTAAGGTGAATCAAGGAACCCCTGGAACAGCCCTTTTGAAGTAGGGGCAGCCAGGCCCAATCCCTCCTCTCCCTCCAGCTGTCCCAGCCCCTGGGCAGGGCAGGTGGGACTGGAGAAAGGACTTCAAGGCTGGGGAAGGAGTGGGAATGGGCAGGAATCCCACCAAAGGGAAGAGGGCTGGCACACGGGGCCTGCCAGAGGGGGCAGGAGAATCTCTGATGATGCCACTGGAGATGTCAGGACCTCCTGGGACACCAAAAATGCTGAGCAGAGCTCAAGCTGAACAGGTGTTCAGCAGATACTTTGTGTAAGGGAATATTCTGTGTCACCGTCTGTAAGAAAAGTGTTTGCTTTTTCTGGGGTTTTCCAAAAGCATCTCTGCAAAAACCCCTCTCCTTGAGCACAGAGCAGGGGCTAACACAGGAAAAGCTACTGGGGTTTCAGTTTCCCGTTGCTAAACTCCAGCATCTTCCCAGGCATGGTCCTAGAAAAGCACAGTCATAGGGTGGTTAAACCCACAGAACTGCTCCGTGTCCCACTGTCCCATATTGGATATGAGGACACATCCACTGGCCATAAAATACTGGGTTCACCTCCTTGGACTGATTCCCTCTGTTGTTTTAGTCCTCTGAGGAACGGAGACCAAACTGTCCCTGATGGACAATAGAAGGCATCCTACACAAATAAGGATACTTCCTTTATTTGCATTTTAGCTCATTAACCAGGGCAAACCCCTGGCTCGCCGCCTCTGTGTGAGGCAAAACCAAGTGATTTCCTTGTCAGCGGAGATTTTCAGAGCTCCAGGCTCATTGCTCAGGACTTAAGCAGTGTTCAAAACACAGCTGCAGGTGCCACCATCCCCATCTCCATCCCCATTTCCAGGCGTGTCCCTGCCGTGCCCTGGGGACACCAGGAGCCCCTGGTGCCAGTGTGGGTGGAGCTCAGCGGGGATGTAGGTAATTCTAGAGGGATTTGGGATCTGGACTTTGCTCAGAGGGGCACAGCCAGAGCCTCAGATTCACCAGCACAGGCTGCAGCATGGGAACCCCCACACTACTGAAATCCAGGCTTTTCAGCACATTCCTTGGCTACCTGGAAAAAAAGGGATGTGCTGGAGGGCAAAGCTGAGGGACAACGTGAAGGAATCCATTCACTGACTGGGTGCAAAGAGATTCACAAAGGGAAAATAACCCAAATGCCACCAGTGAGGTAATGGGCTCTGGCTGGTGTCAGCACTCCAGAAGGAGATCCCAGCATTCTGCTGGATGGTCTCAGGAAAGGACCAGTCCATTGCTCAGGAGCATCAAGGAAAAAAAGCCAAAAGGCTGTAAGGAGTTACCAGTAAAGGAAGGGAGAGCACCACGATGCTGCAGCACAAACCCACCATGCCCTGTGCCTTGGGTGCTGGGGGCAGTTTTAGCCTTCCCATCTCAGAAGGGAGGTAACAGAGCTGGGAAAGCTTTGGGGAGGATGAAAAACTGGGGTGGCTTCTGTAGGAAGAGCTGTTTAAGCCAGGTCTGTCCGGTTGCACGTGACAGGTCCTGCTACAAGAAATTAGAGTGTAGCAAACGGCAGCAGCTTCAGCTGGGGGCAGGTTCAGGTAGGGCAGGGGAGGGTGCTGTTCTGAGGACACACATTTCCCCTGCAGAGTCCCCTGGTTTTGGGAATGAGAGGAGTTTTTGTGAGTTTAAAAGGATGGTGAAGGATGTTTTTGTGAGTTTAAAAGGATGACTTAATGAACGAGGAATTCCTTCCAGGGTGCTGATGGCCTCTGAAATGACCCATTTCATAAAATCCCTAAGCAGCAACATACCAGAAGCTGTGAGAGCACCCAGGCGAAATTTCCCTGCATGCTTTCCTTGTTCTTACACCTTTCCCTGGGTTTTTGGGCAGAGTTCAAGCCCAGGGATCCTGGGCTCAGGGGATTTGTCCAACACAGACATTTTCCTGACACAGGAAATCAAAGCTGGTCAGGACGGATGTGATGAGCGAGTGATTTCTGCTTTACATCCTCATTCAAGCTGAGCACCTGATGGCAAAGCCCAGAGTTCAGAGGCTGAGGGGTGGAAAAATGTAACCCCCCAAACCATTCTGTTTCAGAACACCTGTGTCACCGGGGTTCTGACTGTCTCGGGATCCAACCGCTGAGCAGGATCGGCGGGATAAAAGCCACGTCAACCCAAACACTGAATAAGCAGAGGAGCCTGTGCCACTTGCAATGTGCTCACGGCTTCTCTTGCCAGCAGAAAAGGGTCTCGGGCTTCTGGGTGATTCACTTCGTGTCATTTGGCTCCACTTCAGAGGTGAGGGTTTCGGAATTACTCACGGCCCCGCGCTAACGGATCGTGTGATGCTGCTGAAGTTATCTCATAGCTTTGCCCCCTTTGAACCCAAAGAGGTGCTGAGCAGGCGACTTCAGAACGAGACCTCCAACGCTCTTCTTTTCCCCAGACTGAGGCAGGTCTCATTCCAGTGAGTCCTTGTTTCAGACACGCTGGTTTGCCCCGTGGCTGGTATTGATTGAGACTCAGCAGCACAATCTCGGTTCCTCACTGGGAAGAGATGAGTGGGCTTTAATTATTGATGGTACAGAGCTCTTAACCACTACCCAGGCATCACAAATCCATTTCCAAAATAGCAGAGCCTGCCTTTTCCAATCCAGCTCACACAAGGAAGGAAGAGGCTTTGCTGCAGACTGCTTGGGGGCCTGGGCATGGTCTGGCAGAGATGGGACATGGTGGAGTGAGGGAGCTCAAGCATCTAAAAAGTACAACCCTTTTTTGACTACAGATGCTTTTTCCTCCCCTCCCTCAATTTCTTCCCCAGGGAAACTAGAATCTGACACACAAGAACAAAAGGAAAAGACCCCAAAGCCTTTCTCAAGCCATACACCCAAAACTCCTGGAAAGTCTGGAAGCCAGACAAAATTGTTTGTTGTGCCAGATAGGGCCACTTTCAAAGTCCCCAAGTGTATTCCTTTGCCCTTCTGTCATTAAAAAGCTACAGTGGACCCTGCACAGATGTGTTTCCAAAGGTGTAAAGAGCTGCCCAAGAAGCTGGAGGGATCAGGAGATGCTGCTGTGAGGACCATGGTGCCTCAGCCTGGCTGGGAGGGTGCCTCAGCAGCTGTAGGGGAGAACACACCCCTCGATCGGTGTAGGTGGATTTACGAGGTGACTGCAGTTGTGAAGCCTCCCTCCCCCCGTGCTTTCTGCTGAGGGGAGGCTTGGCTTATTTCCCCCCACTTCCCAACTGCATGGCCACCTTTGTTTTAGCCATGAAGCCTCCTTGGCAAAACAAATATTTTTATTAATACTCATCAGCAGAAATATAAACATATACTGAGAACCACAGGCTCAGCTCCAATTGTTTGACCTTTAGTTTCTATTGACAACAGCAAAGTAAACAATATCTGTGGAGACTCAGCGCTGATTTCTGCCACAAATAAATAAGAACATGAGGTGAACACAGCGAGCTTTAAGTTCTTCTCAGAGACCTGAAGCCACTGGAACTGGGAGCTGCCCTGGAAGCATTGATACCAGTGGAGCAACGAGCATCCTTTGCAAAATGCTGCTCTTTGCTCGTCTCGCAGGCAGGGACAGGTTGGATTAGGATGGATCTGCCCAGTGGTGTGGACTTGAGCTAAAGTGGACTTGAGAAGGGTGCCTGCCCTCCTGACCAGCGCTCAGGGTGGGTTTTCAGATGAGCCCTGGAGCCAGCAGCTCCCTTGAGGAGTGTGAATGGGCAGAGAAGTTCCTGTGCTCAGTTCTGGTGTCCCAAGAAAGGAAGGACGTGGAGCTGTTGGAGCAGGGCCAGAGGAGGCACCAAGCTGCTGAGAGAACTGGAGCACCTCCCCTGTGGAACCAGGCTGGGAGAGCTGGGGCTGTGAGAAGGTTGTGTGGAGACCTCACAGCTCCTTCCAGGGCCTGAAGGGGCTACAGGGAAGCTGGAGAGCAATTTCATCAGGGACTGGAGTGGCGGGACAAGGGGGAATGGCTTCCCACTGCCAGGGGGCAGGGATGGATGGGATACTGGGAAGGAATTGTTCCCTGGGAGGGTGGGCAGGCCCTGGCACAGGGTGCCCAGAGCAGCTGTGGCTGCCCCTGGATCCCTGGCAGTGTCCGAGGCCAGGCTGGACACTGGGGCTTGGAGCAGCCTGGGACAGTGGAAGGTGTCCCTGCCAAGGATGGGCTTTAGGTTCCCTTCCCGCCCAAACCATTCTCTTCATCTGCAATTTTACGATTCAGGCGGAGCAGGGAAGTAAAACCCCAGATCCCATTGCTTTATGGCCAGATAGGAAAACGTTGAAACCTCAGACACCGAAGAACCTGCAATGAGAGTAAAAGGCAAAAAGCCTTGGTTTTAGCACAGCTCCTGCCCTCAGCAAAGAACAAGAGGCACACTGAGTGTTGCTCAGCCTGGGCTGGGGACGGCTGATCCCGCAGACAGCCCAAGGCCTGCTGCAGTCGGAGGGCTATGGCAGCCCCAAGAGCCGCGCTGACCTTTCGGTGCTGCGAGCCGGCCGTCCTTCCCATCCCTCCCCCACAGCCTGGGACAGCTGTAAACATCCCCATCATAAAGGCACAATTGTAAGGTCCTATTTGTCTGCCATTAGGAACTGGCCTGGCACCGGCCTGGGTTGCCTGAGGGGCTGGGCAGGCAGAGCCCGTCCGTGCCCTCCTGCCACGACCCATCCGGGAACCATCGCACGCAACAGACGCCTCTGGCCTGTCCCTGTGCCCCTCCGAGCAGAGCCCGGCGCCAGCACCCCTGCGACGGCTCCTGCCAGATGAGAACAACAACCCAATTCCCTCCTCGCCTCTCACTGGCTCTTCCCACCGCTGCTTCTCCCCCGGGTGCAGGAGCCGAGGGTGGGGAGCAGGGCAGGAAGCTGCTGACGCGTGTGGTTGGATTTCGGTTTGAACACTATCCAGAAAGGAGCATCAAATGTTAGTAAACAGATCAGGAAACATTTCCGCGTTTGGCAATGACTCTGCTTTTCCATGGCAGCGATCTCCAGTGGTTTTTCCACCAGGGAAAAAGACCCCACTTGGTTGTTTTGCTCAAACTGGAGCCGCTCAGCTCCTGGACCCCCTTCAGATCCTGCCCTTCAAAGCCAGGGCTCTGGGCAGGTGCTGCGGGATCCTGATCCGTGCGTGGATCCGAGCCCTGCGGAGCAGAAGACGCTGTGATCCCAGGGGATCACAGGACCCTGCAGCCATGTCCAGCACCTCTGCTGTGATCCAGGCTGAAAAGGAAAGGATCAAGACGCTTGGCCTCTATTGCGTTGGAAAAGGAGATTATGAAGCACTTTCCTCGCCGTGTGTTGAAGAGGGAATTACTGTGCTCCGACGGGCTCCTTGGGGCAGGGACAAAAGGCCTGTCAGGTCCTGCTGCTTCAAGCTGTAGTCGGTCCCGTTAGGAAAAAGACGCAGGAATGAACCAAGCACTGCATGAAATCCTGGTTTTACCATTTCTCAGCATCCTGGGATGAACCCAAGCTGCTCCTCTTGCAGTATGTGGGGGCAATGTAACAGTCCCTGATTCCGGAGGACTGAACTGCCCCTGACCCTGCGTTTCTGTGCTCTTCACTGTACCTTCCACTCAGCAAGTTCAAATTTGGGTGCTTGGATAAAAAGCACGTGGTCAAGGGCCGGTTTTGGAGAGAAGACTTCATTTTTGGGCTCGGCACCTCCCACTGCAGATGTTGAGGGATGTTGATGGGGGATGGAAGCGCCACCAGCATCCAGAAGAGCAACTGAGAGGACAAGGATCAAAAGTGAGGCTTGTGAGGGTAAAACCATTTCAGATGAGACAATCCTGACCCACAGCCAACAGCAACCCTAAAAGCAAAGGAGGAAAAAGAAACAGAATTTGTCTCTTTTCATGTTGAGCTCCATGAGATGGTGTGAGAAACCAAATGATCTAACACCTCGTGTGACCAAGTCTCTGTGACTGCATGAATCATCCCCCACAGGCACCTGCTGATGCTGAAGGTGACACTGTGACACCCACAGCTTGCCACTTATTTTGCCACTGGTGGTTTTCACTGCTGCCATCAATGCTGCCTACAGTACCTAACAAATGGCACGTCCATTTGGGAACCAGGGTCTCCAGGGACATGCCACCACACCTTGTGCTCTCACTGTTTCAGTCTCCTTCCTCCACCTCTGTCCTGCTATTTCTGGTTTGCAAAGATAAGGGGCCCGTCTCATTCCACCCCTGCCATGGGCAGGGACACCTTCCACTGTCCCAGGCTGCTCCAAGCCCCAGTGTCCAGCCTGGCCTTGAGCACTTCCAGGGATCCAGGGGCAGCCACAGCTTCTCTGGGCACCCTGTGCCAGGACCTCATCATCCTTGCTACCCTCCCTCTGCCCCACCCTGGGCATCCCTCAGCCCCAGCAGGGCAGGGGTAAGAAAGTGAGCAGGTCAAGCGAAGCCTGCAGGAGCAGCTTTGCCATAAAATCAAAGCTGCTGAGGGAGCTGGCGAAGGGGCTGGAGCCCCAGGAGCAGCTGAGGGAGCTGGGAAAGGGGCTCAGCCTGGAGAAAAGGAGGCTCAGGGGAGACCTTGTGGCTCTGCACAACTCCCTGACAGGAGGGGGCAGCGGGGGGGGTCGGGCTCTGCTCCCAGGGAACAGGGACAGGACAAGGGGAAACGGCCTCAGGCTGGGCCAGGGGAGGCTCAGGTTGGACAGCAGCAGGAATTTCTGCATGGAAAGGGTGCTCAGGCCTTGGCAGGGGCTGCCCAGGGAGGGTTGGAGTCCCCACCCCTGGAGGTGTCCAAGGGAGGCCTGGAGGTGGCACTCAGAGCTCTGGGCTGGGGACAAGGTGGGCATCGGGCACAGGGTGGGCTCCATGGGCTGGGAGGGATTTTCCAGCTTCAGGGGTCCTGGGATTCTGTAAATCACCCACCATCAGCCCCGAGTGAGTGTTTCGGGTTGGCAACACCGACCGAGAGCATCCCAAGGAAATTCCTGGTGCAGCCTCCCGGCACAGCTGGGAAGTTAATGCCGGATTTAGGGGCTTTGCTGGGAACGGGCTGCAGCTCAGTCGCGTGCTCAGCTCCTGCAGGGCTCATCTCCAGCTCTCCCTCGCCCGGGGAAAGCGCTGGACGTGCCAGGGCGTTTTAACTAGGGTTCCAAAGGGCTCCTACCCCTCTGCTCTGAGGCCAGGGTGCCACGGAGAAGACAGANCAACTAATTTCATTATTCAAAGAATAAAGTGAGGCAGAGGGAGCCAAAATTAACCCTCTGGCCGCTCCCTGGAAGCACCCTGTGCTCACAGATGCAGGCAGAAAATCTGCCTCACATTCTCCCAGCTCTGTTTTTCTCCGTAGTTTAGGAGCTGGATATCTTGTTTCTCTCAAAATGACTACCTGGACCCGGGCCAGGCTGAGCACCCCCACACGAAGCCCTCTGTGTGCACACTGCATCAGCAACTGTGGCTCGAGATTCTCAACTCCACGTATGAAAAATCAAAAGCAAAAGATAATGATTTTTTTTTAATTATCCATACAAAAAAACCACCGTTCTCTTACTGACCAAATTAGAAAGCAATTCTTGCAGTCAAGAAGGACAAAAGAAGACAAGTCCCACAAGAAAAATCCACCTATTTTTAGGCAGATTTGAGCAAAGAAAAACACACTCCTCCAAATCATGTCCCCTCCTCGGCCAAGGATCGCTTGACCACGTGGCTGGGGCATGAACTATTCCTGAAATTCTCCCTGCCCGACCAGATTCCTCTCTCTGGAGCTGAGTTGCTTGCTTCAGCATCAATCCTACCTGTGAGTTAAGTTCTAAGGGAAAAGCCCAGGACACCTGAAGAAAATCCACCCCAGAGCAGGAGGCTGATGAAGGGTCAGTCAGGGGCCGGGACCAGGTCCCGATGGGTCCCTTTCATTCGCTGTTTCACTTCCCAGTTCAGGCACACGGTGCGTGGCTGGAATTCAGATGAGAGCTTTTACCTGGAGAAACAGCCGGGAACCATCTCCAGCCATGTTTGGGGCAGAAAGCCCAGTTTTGTCCCCGACCCAGAGCTGCTCAAAAATCCTTTGGCGAGTCCTTTGGCAAGGGCCGGGGGGCTGGCTGGAGCTGTGATGTGTGCCGGGCTTTATTTACACTCGCTCCAGTCCTGCCGCGCTCGCGGCTTGCATTCCCAAGCCGGGCCTCAGGACCGCCTTCTGAATCCAAGGAAAGCGGGATTTGCACTACACAGGTGTGCTGAGGGAGGCAGCAAACCCCGAATGACCGCGACACTGGGCGCTGGTGATCCAGGGTTTGGAGCGAACTCGCCCCAGCTCTCCCCGGGCAGAGCAATTCCCGCGGCTGTTGCAGCAACACGTCTGTGAGCAGCCGGAGGACAGGAATCCCTTTGTCCCGGCGTGTTCCCGGGGCTCCATCGCTCCGGGCCGTGCCTCGCCGAGCTTCGAGGCGCTCAGCTGGGACCTTCCGCGCTCGGAGAAGGGGCGAAGGAGAGCGGGCTGACCCCCTCCTCTCCTGCCGGCTCACCCCCTCTCTCCTGCGCTCTGGGCAAGGGAGGCAGCTGCCGGGACAGAGGCTGACCCGTATTCCAGCGCTGACTGCCCAACACTTTTAAACAATTTTTCTTCCCCCCAGCCTGGGCTGAAAAAGGATGGTTAAACCATGGGTGCCACGGCCCGAACGAGCCGAGGGGAACAGCGCTGGGCGCTCGCAGGGCGTGCTCTGCTGTACGGAGCGCGGTGAGCGCGATCGCCCCGAGGGGAGATGCGAGCGCTGATAGCGCTGAGAAAGGAAGGATGTTCCGGGCCGGCACAGGTGAGGGAGGAGGTGCCGCTCGGCTCGGCAGGAACCCTGCGCAGCGCAGATAATGTCGCGCTGAGCTGTGGCTGACCGCAGCGTCCCCGTGACCGGCTCGGCGGTCGGCTGGCAGCGGCGCAGTGGGACGGGCTCGCTTTCCCACAGCACGGCTCGGATGGGGCGAGCCCGGGCTGGCTGCGAGCCCGTGCGGCCCTGGCTTGCGCTGAACCCCCGGCCCCAGGTGTTCCGAGCCAGCCACACAGAGCGCTGCAGAAGGACCTGGCTGGGGTTTTCCCTGGTGATGCTCAGCTGTGTCGGGGATGAAAACTGGGAAACGACGGGCTTCCCAAGGGTCTCCACGGGTTTCAGCACCACAGCCTCCAAGATGACGGCAACCTGCCCTGCACCCCCTTTGCTCAGCACAAAATCTCTCCGCTGGGCTTGAGCTGTTACACTCCCGGGGTTATTTCTCACCTGTTCCCATTTTTTTTACCTCCAGGGGAGGAATTTTGCTTGGCTGTTCCTGAAAAGAAAGCCAGTCACTCTCCCTGCTCCTCCTCCTCCTCGGCAAAGGGGCCGTTCCATGCCCTGTGGGCCGCATCTGCAGCCCCGTGGCGGTGTCACCGCCGGCTGGTCCCGGAGGTGCCACCCGAAAGTGGAACTCGAGCACAAAGCCCAGGGAGGCCCTGCAGGGAGCCGGGCACAGCGGCAGCAGGAGGCTCCGGGATTTCAGGGCTTCGGCTCTGCCGCACAAAGCGGCTTAGGGACGGCACAGCTGAGCCAGAGGCTGGATTAGAGGCAAAACCGGCTCTGGCTCCGGGGAAATCTCTGCACAGGGGCTCAAGGCGCTCGTTGGGCAGCTCAGAGAGCGCCCCGGCCCTCCCCTGGGAGCAGCGGGGCTCCCGGTTCCAGCACAGCCTCTTCGTGGCTGTCGCACCCCCTCGGAGCTGGCTACGCTGGCATTCGCAGCCCTTGCCCAGGCAGCCACAGCCCCGGTGCCAGGCTGGGAGCGGTGACCCAGGCACGACTGCACGGGCTGGGCGGCACAGGGTCAGATTCCTCTTCCTTGCACCCACTCAAGGAGGAAACGCCTCTGCCAGGCTCACACCCCACGCTGGTGCAGCTGCTCGGAGACCTCTGCTCTGAGTCTGGGGCTTCCAGCACTGCGCCGTCCCTCCACCAAGGGGAAATGTGGTCGCAGGGGCGGAGGGGGATGCCGAAGCCTTCCCAGAACCTGCTGTAGCTGTGGTGTTGCTCCTGCTGGGAGCAGGGTCAGGCCAGAGGCCTCCACACCTACCTCCTTGGTCACACATGCCTTCTAGGAGAGCCAGATGGGGCAATGCTGGCACATCCAAAGCCAGCAAGATCCCCAGGAAATCCTGGGAGAGCAGGGCTTGCTCCGGTGGCTTTCACTGCAGGGATGTTTCACAGCTCAGTGCTGTGGAAACCCCTCGCGTGTTTTCACCTGGGCAGCACCTCCCACCTGCAGCTGCCTTTCAAAAGTAATTAAAAGAAGAAGAACCCAACCCTCCAAAACTAAATGAATCTCTTAATTTATTTTCATATGCTTGTGCAAAAACACGGCCCAGGTCTCTGGAGGCAGAAGATACTTGTCTGGTTGATTTCCTGGGATTTTCCCTGGACGGACATGACTTTTGATTAACTGGCAGATCCACCCATTACAGCCTGGTTCCCATATTTCCTGATCCTGTTGGTAAGGGCAGTGGCTGCACAGGATGCCACAGGCCAGCCCTGCCAAGTGATGTTCCGTGGGTGGAAGTTGTCATAGCTGGGAGCTGAAAGGCTTGGAGAACCCATGGCCCCGGCTTTCCTTGTGATGAGGAAGACAGGAACATCGTGGTCTGGGAGCTGGAAGGCTCCAGTTCCACTTCAGGCAGTGGCTGTGGCCCATGGCACAGAGGAGAGCCGACACAGCCACCCCCTTTGTCTGGGAATGAGGAGATAGCGGCTGGGATGGACCGATCTGCCAGTTAATCAAAAATCAGGGAAAATCCCAGGAAATCAACCAGACAAGTCTCTTCTGTTGCCACTCTTCTGGATACAGTGGCCTCTTTGAAACGTCACCCGCCTTGCGTGGGAATTCCACGTCTCCCTGCTCCCAGCGTTCCCGCTGCCCCGAGCGCATCCAGAGCAACACATCCAGCAGCTTTTCTCCTCCACCTTAAAAAAAAACCCAAGCAGTTTTCATCTAAACCGTCTTAATCTGGAGGGGAACTACAGGACAGAGGCGTTTTGATAGACTGGCATGATGCTTTCAGCAGGAATTTCTGCATGGAAAGGGTGCTCCGGCCTTGGCAGGGGCTGCCCAGAGAAGTTTGGAGTCCCCATGCCTGGAGGTGGCCAAGGAAGGCCTGGAGGTGGCACTCAGAGCTCTGGGCTGGGGACAAGGTGGGCATCGGGCACAGGGTGGGCTCCATGGGCTGGGAGGGCTTTTCCAGCCTCAGGAATTCCGGGATCTGAGGAAGGAGCAATTTGAGACTCACCAGGATTCGGAAAACCTCCAAACTGAAAATCTCACGATTAAAAAAACATCCCTGAGCCTGTGATCTGCTTATGAACAGGTACTTTGAGGCGTCAGGATGACCAAAGCTGAGAGGTTGCTGACAGGACGGAGTCAGAGACATCTCCTCTGATCTGTCACTCGTGCTATCAGAGGCTGCTGCTGATGCAAAGCCCCTGAGAGGGCATCACAGCACTTCAGAGAACGACCATTTGAGAGGAACAACGCAGTGCTGAGCCAAAGACGCCTCACATCCAGTTTTCTGCCCACTTTTAAAATTAACAAGTCTTAAATTCTTAGTGTCACCTAAAATATTCCCCTAGAAATGGTCAAAGGCAGCAGTAAATCACAGCGGCCACTGCTGTGATACAGGATGTCACATCTGGGTGCAATGCAGGGGTAAAACAAGAAAAGCAGAGGCTGAGCTGTACTCCTCTAATGCTTTAAATTCTGTCTGCTACATTTTGTTACTTTTAGTGCTGTGGTACAGAGGTACTAGTCTTGTGACACGTGATTTAAGAGGAAGGGCAAGTTAAAATCAAATTTAGAATAAATAATTTCTGAGTAATCTCTGAGACCATCCAGTGCCATGGCAGGGACACCTTCCACTGTCCCAGGCTGCTCCAAGCCCCAGTGTCCAGCCTGGCCTTGGACACTGCCGGGGACCCAGGGGCAGCCACAGCTTCTCTGGGCACCCTGTGCCAGGGCCTGCCCACCCTCACAGGGGAGGATTTCTTTCCCAATATCCCATCCATCCCTGCCCTCTGGCAGTGAAAGCCATTCCCATTTTCCTGACACTAGGACAAGGATTAAATAAGGAGTTTCCAAGGATTAAACTCTGCAGCTTCATGGGTTTTTGTGCTGCTTCAAGTCAGGGTCCTCTCCTTGACATCATTTTTGTGGGCTGTACAAGTATCAGGAGACCTGGCAAAAAGCCTTACTTCAATCCAAGTAACCACTCCCAGCACAGATCCTGGAAAATTCAATGAAATTCCACCCCAATAATTATTCCAGCCCACCGATACATCTTCCTTTATTTGTTTTTTTGCAAGATGACGTTGATGTTAAATTCAATCCATCACAGCAGAATTCATAACAAATCTAGAGGAGGTTTAGCCGCCTGCCTCTCAAACTGCTGTAAATGAGGCTTCACAGCCTCTGCAAGGCTCATGGCAGACTCTATGCAGCCATCGAAGTTGGAATGAGTGAATCCATCACCCCCACAGATCAGGAGAGGCTGAGTGTGAAGAATCATCTGTCCTGGGCAGTTGGGCACAGCTCTTGTAACCTGAAAATGAAAGACAGAAAGGGAGTGGGAAGAGTATTTTATTTACCTGATTTTCACACCAGAAAGATCTGTATTCCTGAGAGGCACACCACAGAACCACAGACTGGTTTGGGTTGGAAGGGCCCTTAAAAATCATCTTGTTCCACCCCCTGCCATGGGCAGGGACACCTTCCACTAATCCCGGGTACCTCCAAGCCCCACTCAGCCTGGCCTCCCATCTCAAAAGGCAGATCCACATGTTAACCAGCAAAGCACCCCAGGAAAACACTTATTTCTGGCAGTTAAATAATTGGAGTAAAACTTCATGGTGTGTGGAAGTTTAGAAATTTTACAGCCTGTTCTGTTTTATTCTCAGCCTGTCTCAGCAGAAATGACTTGTCTGATCCTGGTGCAGAGATCTAGAAAGGTGTGAGGGTGACCAAAGCAGGGCCTGCAAAATCCCAGACTGTTCAACACAGGAAAGGGAACCTGCTGATCACAGAATCCCGGGATCCCTGAGGCTGGAAAATCCCTCCCAGCCCATGGAGCCCACCCTGTGCCCGATGCCCACCTTGTCCTCAGCCCAGAGCTCTGAGTGCCACCTCCAGGCCTTCCTTGGACACCTCCAGGGATGGGGACTCCAAACCTCCCTGGGCAGCCCCTGCCAAGGCCTGAGCACCCTTTCCATGCAGAAATTCCTGCTGGTGTCCAACCTGCTAGAGCCTGATACAGAGTACAACTATAATTCCTTGGATTTCCACCCAGTAAACCATTGCTGTATCCCCTGGTGGGACTGTCAGCTTCCAAGGAATTTTGCTAAATCCAGGGGATTTTTCCACTGATTCAAATGTCCCCTCAGCTGGCCATGGCTGAGCCATTCTCTGCCACCTCCAAGGGTGGATGAGCTGCAAAGCAGCCACATTTATGTTGCTGGCTGCATCTTCTGTTACTGGGTGTCAGCACCTCTGCAAAGGAGGAAATCAGCTGAAATAACCAGCTGCAAGCCCTCATCCTTTATTCAGTTTAACAGAAGAGTCTATCCAGGTGTGGCAAATCCAGACAGAGACCCTCCCTCAGACTAGTTTTAAGTCAGTACTTAATTTCTTCCTGAATTTCTCTTACAGACCGAGCAGAGTACAAACAACGCAGAAAGATTTGGCAGGAAAAGGCTTTCTGAGCTTCCTTCCTTCTTGGCTACCCAGTGTTTACTTGATGCTGGCTGTACCCAGCAGCTCCTACCCCCCCTGGTATTTTTGGTCAAAGGCTGGGCTTGATGATCCTGGAGGTGTTTTCCAGCCTCAGTAATTCCATAGAAAGTGGCTGTGCCAAAGACACACGGTGGGTTGGGGACCTGGTGGCTCTGAATGCGGACGGTGCCTTCGCCATAACTGGAGCAAGGGGATCCAGAACTGCAGCTGTGCTGCTAAGCAGTGTCAGTAGAATTCTGGAAGTCCTAATCCCTCATCTGCCACGGATAATTGTAATGTCTGCATTTTAATCCCAGGATTGTGTTTGGCCATGTGAAGGATGCTACAGCCGGATTTAATTAAAAAGTAGGACAAATCCCATCTAAAAGAGTCAGGGGAAAGATGCACCCATCTTATCAGTTCCCTTGGCCTCTGCGGCAACAGCTTATTATAATCGAAAGTAAAGAGAGCTTTAGGAGAAAGAGGGAGCTCTGCCCCAGATATTTAATTTAGGCAGTGATTATTTTATAGGGTGGCATTAGAGATCTCTTTACTGAGATAACAGGTCTGACCTACACGGACCTATTTGCAACCTAAGACATATTGACATTCATCCACCAAATTACAGGCTGGTGATAATTCCTCCTGTGGCACCAGCAGCTGCTGGAGTCAGAGCCCTGGCTGGCAGCAGCAACAGAAGCAGGAGCTGGAGGGGGTTTGGGAACCCTTTCCAGAGCTGGGTCCGACTCTGCTCCCCGCCCCCACCTGCAGCTCTCGTGATCACCAGCAGTTCTCAGCAGGTAAGGCAGGAGAGGGGACCAGATGTCACAGCCAGGGAACCCTAACAGGGACGCCTGCTTTTTGCAAAAAATCCCCCTGAGCTGAGAAAGAGGAGCTCAGAGAACACACACACGACTTTGATATGTTTTATACAAATATGGATCCCCGTGCTAAGGTCGCTTTTGCAATCCACCAAGACTTTACTGGCAGGAAAACAAACTCTGTGCTAACGAGACCAGGTTCCCCAGCTGCATGCAGACCAAGCGGTACGAGCAGACTCCACAACAGCCTTCCACAGCAACTTCAAAAAAAGGAAAAAATTTTAGGGGACTGCTTTAAAAGTAAATATTTTGCATCGACCTCCATGTTCAAATTCACCAGCATAATTAAACTTGAGAGGCTTTGGGTAAACACAGAGATACACTCCAATACTTTAGGAAATCACCAACAATTTCCTTGGATTTTTGAAAGAGGACTGCAAAATATACACATTTTGCTATTATTACCCTTAGGTAGTTTACTTTAAAATACTTTTCACGTAACATTCTGTTAAATTGAGCTGGGCCAAATCAAATAAGAACGATTAGTACGTCTGTACTCCTGCTCTTCCGTGCTAGGGTGGGAATTTTGCTATCAATACCACATACTTTTGGATGCAGAGGGACAGATGGAGTCATGTTTTTTAAATACCAGCGAAAATCCCACCGAATTACATGGGATTTACTTCCTTCCTGCACGCTGCTCCTACCCCTACTTACCAGGAGAGCTGCATAACTCACTGCTGAGCCAGGCCCACGGTGTTGAAAAATAGCTAAAAATGACCTGGTTTTTGTTGGCCAGCCCTGGATGCTGCTCATGGCTATGTGGAGGAACGTGTTATGATATTGAGCAACCATCCCCTTCCCTCCTGCTCCCTGAGGATGGAAAGCACAGCCCCAGCAGGCCCCCACAGGCTGACTGGTCCCACCAGGGAGTACCTGGGAGTATCTCCATTTCTGGCACTTGACGCTGCTGGGTTTGGGCAGGGAGGGCACAATCCTCTGCAGGTGACTGAGAATTATCTGCTGCACCTCTGCAGCGTCAGAGTCCAGGTGCTCACTCCCGAAGGTCACAGTCGTGTGCACCACAACTGAGGGCCCAGCTTCAGGAGACGCTGAAAGAAAGAGGAGAGCAGCTTTTGAAGGACTGCTCATTAATTCCTGCCTTCCCCACGTGCTGACAGTTGTGCCTCTGGCCTAGGAGGGAGCAAGAACAAAAATATCTGTGGTACCACACTGTTCTTCCAGATGGGAGGAAGAAACCACAAGGAGTAACAACACAAGAACACAAGGAGGACAATCTCTGTCCAGCCTGGCCTTGGACACTGCCAGGGATCCAGGGGCAGCCACAGCTTCTCTGGGCACCCTGTGCCAGGGCCTGCCAAGCCTCACTGTCAAAAAATAAGGTTTTATATCTAATCTAAACTGACCCTCCCTCGGTTTAAAGCCATCACCCCTTGTTCTATCACAGAAGTTTGTTCTCATCTTTTGAACATGAAATCATAGCTCAAGTGCTGATGTTGTTCCCAGCAGACTTGGAAAGGGCCAGGCTTTGTTCTGTTTGGGGCTGGCTGCAGGTTCTCCGCAGCAGGTGACTCCTGTCCCCGCTGGCTCGTTGGCTTGTCACCTTACAGACGCAGCCTAACAACCAGCAGCCAGAGAATTTGCCTGGATTAGGGCATTTTTGGGCTCAGGGACTTCCCTGTGCCAAGGCAGGACGAGGAGCCGGCAGACCCTCGCGCGAGTCGCTCCCACTGCGACGAGCAGGACGGAGCAAGGACACGACCTGGGTTATGCTGCATTCAGCCGAGCTGGTTGCTCAGTGAAGTGACTCCCTCTCACTCCCTTACCCAGCAGCTCCCTCCTTGGGGAGCAGAAAGCCCTTCCCGGTTAAACCTTTGGCTGAATGAGTGCATTCCTGGAAAAGGACTTTAGTTTCAGGGAACAAGTGTTGTAAGACTGAGGAATCCACAAAGACAGAGGTGGTTGAACACTTTCTGACCATTCTGGCTGTCGGGCACCAAGCTTGATAAACTCCTTATCTCCAGCTCCTCAAGCTGGAGATCCTCTCTGGGAATGATGACACATTCCAGCTTTCCAAAGGCAACCAAAACGTCTTTCTCTGTCTGGTGAGCTTTCTCTCCTGGTCTGACCACTTCAGAGGTGCAGCAGTGCCAAATCTGCAAGCGTGAAGGCACAGCTTTGAATTCCTGTGGAAGGGTCCCCTCTCTGAGTCTCTTTCTTGGGTGGGCCAGTTCAGCCAACCCTTGCTCTTGAAAACTGTGAAAACGTGGCAAAAAGGGTGGGAAGATGTTTCCTGGTTTCACAGCTACCACGGGACATATCTCCGTGGGCATCAGCTTTTCCAGCTGTCTGGAAAAGCATCATAAATGCTACTCAGACTTTCCTTCCCCTTTTTGGGGCAGAAACCAGGTACTCTGATGTCTCTCCACAGACACTCTGAGGGACAGAAGACCAAGTGGGGAAGCCTATGAGGTTAATTGGGATTTATTACAGTGCACGTGGTATTCTGGCAAATTCTTCCGCATAAACTTGGCGAAAAGGCTCATTAAAAGATGCCTAAGCATTTTAATAAAATAAATATTGACTGCTTGCTGTGTCTGGTTACAGCCAGTGATCCCACCCACGATTTCACCAATGATTCCAGCCAATGCCCAACCTCCTTCCAGATCTCCCTTCTGTTCCATGGCGCATACAGCTGTGAGGAGCCTGTGGCCTCTGGAGCAGCTGGCTTGGGACCATCAGCCTGACCAGGAGTGTTTTAAAGAGTGGCCTCCCCCCTGAGCAGGTCTGCAACCACACACGTGGGTAAGGAAAACGGATGAATTGAAAAGGCAGGAGAGTGAATACATGCACAATTAAGTGGGGGATTGAAAAGTAGGGCTCTAACTGCACCCTACACATCCCAAAGGAAAGGTAACGGAGATGACGGAGGCAGGCTCCTCTCGGAAGTTCACATCAACAGGACAAACTGGGGACAACTGCAACGAGAGAAAATCCCAACTGGACATGAGGACACAGACCCTTCCTGTGTGAGCAGAGCACCCCTGGGACAGGGCCCTGAGTGATGAAAAACGGCATCTTGACCTAGAACCTGGGAATGAGGGGAAAGGTTTCTCGACTGTGAGCAGAAGGCAGGAGCCACCAGCTTCTGAACATTTTGGGACTGTCTCAAAATTCGTCATCAATTCCCAGCTGGAGGAACCACACAGACTGTGTGGAAAAAGGGGAGGACAGACTGCTGACAGTGAGAATTCATACAGGGTTAAGCCTGTTGGGAGTATTATCTTCCAGAAAAAGGATGGGGCTAAGAAAAGGTGCCCTGGACAAGAGCACAAAGAACAGAGCCCAGGGCCACTCCCCCAGCACAGGGGCTTGCAGCCCAAGGACATCTGGTGTCAGGAAGGTGGCTCTGAGCTTTGAGTAACACTTCTGGTGCAGAACTGCGGTGTCCTGGTCCAGCTGCTGTCACCGTCACAGGGCCATGGAAAGGCTCCAGGCAGTGACAGTGTGAACAGCCCATGGTGCCAAGTCCTCCCACAGGGCTCTCCTCCTGCCCTGGCAGGTTCTCAGATGGCACTAAGGGTGTAAAGTCAGCTCCTGTGCTGGCCATGTCCTCCTTACCATCAGTCTTGGGGAAGGAGGGAGACAGAGAAATGATGATCAAATAAGACATACGGAATTAGGGCTAAAACCATGAAACAAGACTTATGTTCTCGGAGGAAGCTCGCGGTGGAGCATCTGCCCACCTAAACCTTCTTCCTGGCAAAATGCAAAATCTACTTTTCTGTGGGGAGTCTATGCCAAGGTCAGGGTCCAGAGTCCCTAAATACAAAAGGAATTTTAGAGAGGAGGTGTGATCCCTCGGATCCGCGGAAGCCTGAACTTCCCTTAGCAGAGAGAACGCCACCAGAGCCTGAAAGCTCTGGAAACAGGATCCACTTGGGAAATGGTCAGGATGGTGCCTGTCGTGTTCTGGGAGCGCAACAGGTTAGAAAAGGAACTGTGGAAAGGGAGGAACTGGAAGGTAATAGGGATTTCAGGGTGCCAGGATGGGGACAGAGCACAGTGCTCTTGGGACTATGTTAATGGGGTACCCTAAGAAGGACCCACCTCCTCTTTGACTGCCAGAGAAAACTTGGCAAAGACAGGGAGAAGCAGCTATAGCTCCTGCCATCCCCAAGAAAGCAAAAGGCACCTGGATTTGCCCAAACAAGAATATTCTAGGAGAGAAAATCACATCTGAGGGCCCTTGCGGAGCACATCTGTGGCTCACAGACTCTGCAGAGCCCACAAACCTACCGACCCTCAGGAGAGGGAGATCTGCTTTCATAAAGGCAGAAAAGCAAGCAGCCACAACCTGCAGCTCAATTTGCAAGCTGCACAGATGCATCCACAAAACATCCACAGAGAGGATGGACGACTGTTACTGGTTCAGCTGTGCTAACATTAAAACCTTCTGGGCAGCAAAAGTGGACAGAGCTTGAAGAATTTCCTGTCTTCGCCAAGGGGGCTTGCTTAGATTGACTTCCCAGCTCATTTATCAGTGTGTTCAGTGAATCCTCACCAGAACGTCATCTGCCTCAGAGTCACAGAACTCAGGGAGGGCGGGAGGAACCTCTGGAGGTCTCTAGCCCAACCTCCTGCTCAAAAGTGAGGCCAGCTTCAAAGGCGGATCGTTCGCTAAAATTGCTGGAGTGCTCAGCAGTGCCAAGGGTTACAACCTAGTCTCCAGGAGAGAACTGTCCATGGATGTGAGGCACACATCTCCCATGGGAATGTTCTCCTCCTTTTAGGGGAACAGCATCAAGTGCTCTTCTCACGCTGCTGCCCAAAACCTGGAGCCATAACAGACCCTGATAAAAACCAAGGTGCGGTTGTTGCCTGACCCTGAGGAATTTTTTATCTCCCTGGGGAGATGCGCTTTGCCTTCTGAACCCCATTCTGGTCCTGGCTAGCAGGAGGGGAGGGGAAAGGGCTTTTGCCACGCCAAACAAACCCTGGCAGAAAGAAATGCTGCTGGGTCAGCGTGGAGGGCAGCAGAGAAGCTGGACACCTCCGGACAGGCTGGAGCTGCATCCGTGCTCCCCGGGAGGCATCACACGCTGCCAAAGGAGAAGTCAATGTGCAGGCCTCATAAAAACCCATCTAAAAGTTTAGAAAAGAGCAGCAATCAACTTTACTACACCAAGAAAGCAAGAGAGATGGAGGTTCAGTTTCAGAATGCCACACTGCTGTTTGGGAGGAGGGTCAGCGAGCTTCCCCAGCTATCCTCAGAAATTCCCGTGGTTCCTAAGGTCCCACACTCTCCCTGGAATGAAACCTACTCTGTCTGACAAAGCACATTTGGGAGGAGTCATGGAAAGAATGGCACTGGCTTTTTTATATTCAGAAACCCAGCATTTCATTAGCCTTACCAGCAGTTTCTGATTGTTTTTCTAAAAGGCAGGCAGGGCTGGCAGGGGATTACAGCGCAACTGGCTGCGCAACGAGGCAAAAACTTAAATACTTCTTTAACTCTCCCATCTTCCTAAAAATTCTTATTTCAGGAAGGAAAGGAACCTGTATTTTAAAATTAAAGAGGATACTCGAGAATTACACGGATCCTAAAACCCTGTAAGGCAGATCTCCCCTTTAAATTACATAACCCCGCAATCCTGGAGCGAAAGGAAGGAACCACTTCCACTTTTATGTGTCATCTATCTTTAGTCCTCCTGGAATGCAGAGAGATGCAAAGACTGCGGTATTCCAGAAATAATTTATACTGGAGAATTCCCACTGTCCCCCCCGACCCGGTATGAATATGGATGGGGTGTTCGAGGCAGCCAATCCCACAAAGTGTTTAATATTCATGTGCACCACACGGGGAATTCAGCACACGCTTCTCGTGGGCTCTTCCTTACATAACGTCACCTCTGCAGGCAGGGACGGGATTCTACCGGCAGCAGCTCGGATCCTCAGCCGGTGAAAAAAGCCTTCCCTCCTGGAGGCTCCTGATTATGCCAGGAACTGGTGGCATCAGAGGAGCTGCTTCATCAAACCCGTCCCACTGTGTGATCCTAACAGCAAGGCCGGCTTGTGATCCGCTGGGAAAGTGCAGAACGCACGCGAGCTGGATGTCTCTGCTTCACCGAGTCAGAGCAGGGACTGCCACGTCTCACACAAGTGACAAGGACAGCCTGGGCTTCCACAGAGAGGGACAGGCTTTCCCTTTTGGCCTCTGAGGGCCAGGCTACCTCCTTAANGGGCCGGGTTACCTGCTTTAGGGAGGTGTTATATATATTTATATATATATATATATATATATGCATATATATATATGTGAGTCCCTTAGCAGAAAGCTCACAGAATCATAGAATCATAAAATGGGTTGAAGATGATCCAGTTCCAACCCCCCTGCAGGGGATCACCACCAGCTTTCCTCTGGAACTCTATCGTTCAGTGCTGGTTTTTAAAAAGCTACTGTTCAAGGTGGCAGTGAGGGTGAAAGAAGCCTCCATTAACTGTGGACACACCAGGTGAACAAACAACCAGAAAAAGTGATGGCTTTTGGAGAATGATGACTGTCCTGGAAGATCTCAGCTGCCTCACCCAGCAATTCTGCTTTCTCTGAACATTTGCTTTTTGGTTGTCACCACCCTCTTCTTCAGATGAATCCAAACAACCAAGGTCGAAGAACGAAAGAATGGGAAGTGGAGTCAAAAGGGACAGCGAGGTGCTGCTGTGCCTCCCACTGAAATGTTCTGGAGGGCAGTCAGAAGCACGGACAGAAAAACGCAGGATGCAAAACACTTGCATATGTACTAAAACAAGCACAAAGGAACTTCTTATTCATGTGTTTTGGTTGCAGGACTTCACGTGTAAATAAATTTCACCCCTTGCCTGTGCTGTCTAAAGGCTGTCTCCTAGGAAGAGACACACACAATTTGGAAAAATTTGCTCACATAAACAGAACTCTCCCCCAGTTCAAAGGGAATTTCAGTGAGAAAGGTATGTGTCAACACTGATCTTCTGGTGCTTTCTACGTATTTGTTAACAATATGCCCCAAATAACATGCTCTGTGCTTGGTTCAACTGCATCTGGAGACAGCAAAGCTGTTTGATAATTCCATTATAGTTCTGTATTTGTTGTTCCTGGTGCTGGGGCCTTGAGCCCACATGTGCAAAGAGGTGGGGAAAGCATGGGTGAATTTCTCCTGGACACTGGTAAGGATAATATCAGCAGGTGCTATTAACTATCAGGTATTTTTCATTGAACACAACAATGGCAACAGAACCTCAGATGCAAGAAAATCTCCAGCTGAACCCTGTCACTAACAAGGAGACGATGCCAGAGAAAAAAGATTGCTCATACCTGGCTTTCCTTAGGCTCTTTTTCACATGTTCACCGTAAGTCCCTGCCAGAGAGAGCACATCGGGGTGGATACATCCTTACTTTGGCCAGTCCAGCCATTCTTCTGTTTTGTTTTCACTCTTTTCAGATCAACAGGCTAAATGCTTAGGGAAAACAACAAATTTGTGCTTGCACAGTGGGATGGAGAACCTCTCCTACAAGGAAAGGCTGGGAGAGCTGGGAGTGTTCACCTGGAGAAGGGAAGGCTCTGGAGAGACCTCAGAGCCCCTTCCAGGGCCTAAAAGGGCTCCAGGAAAGCTGGAGAGGGCCTTGGGATGAGGGCTGGAGCGACAGGGCACAGGGAATGGCTTCCCAGTGCCAGAGGGCAGGGATGGATGGGATATTGGGAAGGAATTGTTCCCTGGGAGGGTGGGCAGGCCCTGGCACAGGGTGCCCAGAGAAGCTGTGGCTGCCCCTGGATCCCTGGCAGTGCCCAAGGCCAGGCTGGACAGGTGGGAGGTGTCCCTGCCCATGGCAGGGGGTGGGACTTCGGGTCTTTAAGGTCCCTTGCAAGCCAAACCATCCCGGATTCTGTGACTCTAATTGGTCTGCAAGTGGTTTTTCCTGAGATATTCTATGCCACCCCACTGCTGGTACACGAAACTCAGTCAGTAAATCAAACACAGACTTCCTCAGCTGCCACCTTCCCGAAAGGGAGGAAAAAGGTCTGACTTGGGGGGTATTCTCCCAGCCTTAGCGAGCATATGCAGCCACTTCAGGGCCTCCCCCTGATCACAAAAGCACCCTGGCTAACTCTGGCCTGGGCTGAGCAGCCCCAGTTATCCAACTCACTCCCGCTTCCAAGCCCTGGTGGAAAGAGCAGGAGCTGCAGAGCAGCGGGTGACGGGAGACAAGCTGGCATGTGCCCGAACCAGCGTTCAAACAAAGGAACCCCGGCTCTTTCTTGGAATAGCAACATTTTGATGTCTCCAATCCCCCGACACTGGTTTCATAAACGCAGTAACATAAACCATGTGCTGGGGGCTGATTCTCTGAGGGCCGGCCCGCTCTCATTGTGTGCTTTATTGCAGGCCAAATGCGACATTAAGCGCCATCCGCTGCGGCTCGGAGTTAAATACTCGCCCCGTTCAGAACAGCAACACTCAATTAAACAGCATTTCTCATGATCTACGCCCTCCATTGTGGCTGTGTGCAAGGGAAATAATGGGAGCACTGACCTATATTGCGCTTCTTGTTATCGATGGAGATGAAGCGTATGCAGGGATTATCAGTGATGTACTGAGCAGCCCAGGGGACAGCAATCCCTGTCCCAGCCTCATAGAACAGTCCCAGGGCGTAGCGGGATGAGTAGCTCACAGATTCCAGTTGCTGCTTCTGACTTTCATTAATTACTGTGAAAAGATAGGAAAAAAAAAAAAAAAATCAGACAATCCCTCTCCTCTCGGAACATCAAATATGGGAATGCTGCAGTTAAGCTGATTATTCCTTCCTGAAAATGACCAGACTGCTAAAACTAAGAATTTAATATTAAGCCTAGTGCTTTGTAGTATTTTTTTTTTCTGGGACACCTCTTCATGAAGTTTTAATGGTGCATTATGCAGAGCGTGTCCCTCACACACAACCCTCCCCCAGCTGCTGGGGGTTCATCTCCCAACCCTCCCTTAGTTGCCTCTGACTCCAAACTTCGATGACTTCGGTGTTTTTTTTCAAATCTTTTCTCAGAGGGTGAATAAATAGCAATAAAATGCTCGGGTTGCCTCAAGGACATCAAGTATAATGGTTGTACGGCTCAACAAACACCAAAATGACTTCACATATCAACAAAATGAACTCAGAGACTCTTGAACCTCTGGGGAGAAAAGAGCCCTGTGACTTCTGTGCTGCAATTCAAATGAATGAAGGAAACTCTGCACTTCAGCACACAAAAGGTTCATAGTGAAGTTCAGCTCCTTCAGCTGAAGGTATTTTAAAGCAGTTTAGAAAATTTCAGAGCAAGCATGAATCCTAATTCCTCCCTATGATTAACTCTTCTATCTTCTAATTACGGTAAGATCTGCTTTTTGCCACAATTTTATAATCTTCATAAAAAGCTGCACAAAGCAGCATTAGCCCCACCGCGTGCATTCAAATACTATTTAATTTCATGCCACAGAGAAATCCAACAGCTTGGCTAATTGTGGAGCTCGGTTCCACGTCTCTCTTCCCGTGACTGAATGGATGTCCAAGGCTCCTGTGAGCTGGAGCAGGACACGCAGAGACAACAGTTCAGCTGGTGCCATGTGAAGAAGGGAACAGCTCACCCCACGCTGGGTCAGGCCGAAGGGACCTCAGTGCCCCAGCAGGGCCACCCCAAAGCTCGTGGCACAGAACTGTGTCCTGGCAGCCCTCCCAACTGAGGCTCCTGGCTGGTCTCCTCCACCAGCCCGACCTAATGCCCAGGAGGATCTCAAGTCGGATTCCATCCCAAATCCCATCAGAAACCAGCCTTGAAATGTCCCCGAGAAAAAAAAAAAGAAAAAATTTGGGGAGTATTTTCCATATTTTCCCCACAAAATACACTGGGGAACAGAGAAACGGGGAGAGCAGAAAGAAACACTGACCAAGCCATGACACCTGGGGGGAGGAAGGGAGGAGAAACACGGCATCTGGCAGTGGGTGGTGGTGGAGCTGCCGGATGGAGGAGGCAGGACTGGCTGAGCATGAGGGGCTTTGAAGAAGCTGCCTTTCCCTCTCCAGTTCTCCCTCCGAGAAGGAGCTGAGGGGTCCAGCTGCCTCTCACCCCTGCACTCAGATCTTTCCAAGATGGATCTACTCTGCTTTCCACCTCGCCCGGGACCCAGGGGTGCCTGGGGCTCCATGCCAAAAGCCCAGCGCAGCCTGGCATGCCCCAGGCAGGGCACTGGCTTTCATCCCAGTTTTCCGTGCCATTCAAAGGCTGACCCAGGCACTGGCAGGACCGCCCCAGCTCACCTCCATCCTCCTCCATACCTCCCCTCTTCCACAGCTTCTCCCCCGCTTCTGCAGCCCCCAGGACAGGGGGATTTTGTGGTGTGGCTTGGAGGGGAAGGCAGGGGATTAGGCAGGGCCGTGGGGCGGGCTGGAGGGCTGCCCTGCAGGAAAGGATGCCAGCAGGAGAGGACCTCGCACATCCTGCCCTGCTGGAAATGTTCCCTGGCCTAAGTTCCCGCTCAAGCCCCGAGCTTAACGTGGTGCCAGCACCCGGGAACCATGGCGGGGCTCTTTTCCAAGCGGGAACAGCGGCGTGAGCCGTTTCCCTGGGGCTCGTCCCAGTTCCTCCTGGCCGAGCACGGGAGCCCAGACAGCGGACAGAGCTGCTGCTGAACACACCAAACACAGCAGAGGGGACAGATCTCGCCCAGAAACCCGCCCTGTCCCCTCTCAGGGAGGAGCTGTGCCCAGCTGGGCTCCCAGGTGTCCATCACCACCAGGCCCCTTCTCACAGCCACCACAAATAACCACAAGGCATTGCACATTCTTGCTGTGCTTCAAGAGAGTATAAAAGTCCTAGGAACAAGCAAATAAACAGGAAGCTGTAACATCCCATCTAAAACACTGCTCTTTGTCCAGGTTACTCTGGCTACTCGTTCTCCCTTGCGGAGAGGAAAATGAACAAGACCCCCTCCAGCCTGTGAAGCAAATTCCCTGTGATGGAGCCGAGCTTCCCTGCTCCTCAGGGTGGGAATTTGCTTCAGGTTTATTATGGGGAGCCCTCGAGAAGGCACAACCTTCACAACATCCAGCGCTGCCAAAGCTGAGGTGGCCAGTTGGCTCCCGAGTACCTCGTCTGAGATTTAACACGTCATTACGCAGCTGTCTCCTCAAGCTCCAGAAGGTGCTAGAGGGTCACGGGGTGGATGCTGGACAGCAGGGACGGTGACGGGGATAAGCTGCGATTTTGTCAGGTGTAAAGAGACACCCACACGTGGAGCCAGGCCGGGGAGTAACGAGGGAAGGGCACGAGCCCAGCCGAGCAGCCCAGGAGAGCGGAGAGGAGGGAAGGCAGGCGGCTCCAGGGCTGCGACTGCCCAGATCAAAGGGCTGCCAACAGCCAGGGCAGCTCGTTCACAGCGGCCAGGGGAGCAACAGCTCCGGGAAGAAGTGCCTTTTCCAAGCCTGGAGGAGACGGGCTAACAGCCAGGCTGAGGACAGCCTGGGGCAGTGCCCAGTGCGTGCAGGTGTTTTGGGGACACTGACAGGCTGCTCACCTGGTGAGATGTGAACCCCAGACACACTGAGGAGCTCACGCTGTCACACAGTCCCTGAGAATGGAAAAGCCCTCCCAGCCCATGGAGCCCACCCTGTGCCCGATGCCCACCTTGTCCCCAGCCCAGAGCTCTGAGTGCCACCTCCAGGCCTTCCTTGGGCACCTCCAGGCATGGCGACTCCAAACCTCCCTGGGCAGCCCCTGCCAAGGCCTGAGCACCCTTTCTGTGAAAAAAGGTTCCTCCAGACTCAGCCCTGCCCTGTCCCGGCGTAAACCGGAGCTGGGTGGAAACAGGAGGACTCATGGCCAGGCTCAGGCTCAGGGCAGCTGCAGCAGGTCCCTGGGGCCGTGTCAGGGCATCCCTGGCGATGGGGATCCCCCACCACACAGGGCCCCATCCCAGGGCTGCTTCCCTGGGGCTGGCTGGGGTTTCCTGTGCCCCAGCTGAGCCTCTGGTCTCTTTCTGACCACACCATAAACCAGACCTGACTAAAACCCCTCATCCCAAACAGTCAGCTTTATATCCCAAAATTTAAAACCGTGTTAGTTCAATTACTGACGTGCGTTTGCTAACTAATTTCCTTCACTACTGCTTAGGTTCTTAAAAAAATAACGTCTGTAGTTCACTGGGTTCTAAGCAGCTGCACATTTACCAAACCAAGGAAGTTTTTATAGCTTGAGAAGACAGGCAAGACAGTGATGTCAAATTTGAAATCCAGCGATAAAAAAGCTGAGCCATATGCAAAAACAAAGCTAAGAGTTGTAAGATTGAGGTTTTTCCCCTGCTCCATCCATTGTGCATTTCAGCAAGGTCAACAAGTTGATCTAAGGACACGGAGAGAACCTTCATTTTGAATTTCCATACTTTTACTGGTTTAAATGAAAACCAGATGGTTGTTTTAACGCTGGGTATGAAACCACAAAATAACTATTAATTTTTCCCCTTCCAACAAAAACGGTTCAGATGATTTTAATAACATTTTAGAAAAAAGAAAACAACAAAAAAAAAAACCAACACCAACCCTAGCTTTCAGAACACAGAACTTCCCAGCATACAACCATAGTGATATTTTTAAAGCAATGCATGAGGGCATGAAAATCTTGTATTTTCCACTGCAAGACTCAGCCACAGCTGCACTGCAAGTGCCACTGAAGTGAGTGTCCTCTGGAGATTTCATCACATCAAAGCAAGGGCCATGTACACTTTATTTGCTGTTTCTCCAGACACTGACAGCAGAGTGGATTACTTATCTGTAACACTCAATAAATACAGCCAGGGCCTTTTATCTGCCGTTCCAGGGCTTTAATGTCACCTCACTGCCTCACTCATGCTGTGGGAAGGAGAGGACCCAGAGATCCCATTAGGGCCAGCAGGACAGAGGAGAGCCAAGGCCGGAGCTGGCAGGCTGGGAGCACGGGCACCTCGCCATCCAGGCATCCAGGAGGGAGCCCAGCCTTGCATCACAGAGCCAGGGAGGCAAAAATAAACCCAGCTGCTCCGACAGCCAAGAACCAACTGGGGCCATCAAGGTTTAATCCTGGACTTTTTTGCCAGAAAGTGCAGGGGGGGACTGCAACATCACGGAATCACAGAATGATATGGGCTGGAAGGGAACTCAAAAATATCTCTTTCCACCCCCTGCCATGGCAGGGACACCTTCCACTGTCCCAGGATGCTCCAAGCCCCAGTGTCCAGCCTGGCCTTGGGCACTGCCAGGGATCCAGGGGCAGCCACAGCTGCTCTGGGCACGCTCACGCTCCCAGGGAACATTTCCTGCCCAATATCCCATCCATCCTTGCCCTCTGGCAGCTTGAAGACACCTTTTCTCTGCAGAGAGCCACTGCAGGAGTGCACACCTGGATCCCTTGCCACCAGCTTGTGGCAGTTCTCAGAGGCTCCAGCAAGGGCTGGGCTCCCAACTGCGCTTTTGGGCAAGCAGAGATGGGCAAGAGCCACAACGGGCTAGTGCAGGACTCAGGCTGCTGGGGGCAGGGAGAAGCCACGTCAGGAGTGCAGGGGAAAACAGATGCTACGATGTGAGATGTATTTAAAACAAGGTTTGTTTTGGAAAGTTCCATTATTGCTAATTCAGTACTGCTGAAAGCTTGTGGAGACTCATCTCCCCTTCAAGTCACCACACGACATCAGAGCTCAGCTGGGCCACCTGTACCCAGCTCTTGCATGACCATAACGGTGTGTGGGCAAACTTGGGCAAAGAAACTGAGATCCTGGTTTGAAAGACTTCCAGGGATGAGAGGGAAAACCCTTCCTTTGTTTCACCAGCCAGTCATGCTGAGTGGCACAGGGGATTTTGCATCCTGACAATCAGCAGCTCCAAAAAAAGGTAACAAACACCCAGCTGTGCTTTCGTGCACAACAGCTACTGCCTAATGTTGCAAAACACTTATTAAGGTATTGTCAAGGTGACTGTAAATGTAGAGATAAACAGACACGACCAGCCACCAAAGCAGCAAGGAAAAAAACCCCTTTAGCAGTACTTTTAAGGAATGAAAGTGCAGTTAAAACTGCAAAATATGAGCATTGCTGGGCTTTTTGTTTCAGGAGAAGATCGCTCTTTTTAGTCTTAACTTCTTTTACTGTGAACTTCTTATTCTTCTAATAACTCATCAGCTTCAGCTTTGGTGGGAACAGTATTAGAGCCTGGCTTGGACTTTGTGACTTTGTCACTGCCCAGCCACCCTGCAGCTTTCAGGACCCGAAGCCCTCCACCTTCTTCATCTTTTTCTGTACTTTATTTCAGTGACCACCTGCCTCTCTCACAGCTATGCCCTCAATAACACCACCACTGACCCTGTGCCCCAAAACGCTTTGTGATTTCCTTGGACTGCTCTGCTTAAGATTTTAGTCACAGCAAACCCACTGGCATCACTCAGGCACTGCTGACAGGGTGACAGGGTAAGTGCCCAGTGACCGCCACTGTTCTAAAAGCTAAGAAGGAAGCTGTGGTTAAACGGCTGCAAAGATATTTTTAGGTCAGGTATCAGGCTAAGGGATCTCAGGAGATTCACCCAGCAGAATGGGCAGCTCAGATGGTATCTGCAGGGGCAGTTCATTGTCACAGCTGCCACAGCTCTGCTCGGGAGGTGACTTGCTCAGGTTGGCACATTATCCTGACCTTCACACAACTTCGGATGGCCACCTCTCCTTCCTCAGCAGGCTGGCAGAGACCTCTCCCACTGCTCTCCAGAGCCAGGAGCTGCTGCCCCAAGCTCTCCAGCTGCGTGGGGACAAAGGACAGGCCTTGCAGGCCACCCCCTCGGCAGAGTGACCTTGCCACTGGCCCTCTGCCACCGCGCTGACCGCTTCAAGATGCAGCCTGTTCCTGCTGCTGCTTTGCGTAGGAGGGAGCAGAGGTTATGAGAAAGGCTTCGGTTTTAAGTCCTGCCTCCTTATCAAACAGCTCAGAAGGTTTTTTTTTCTTTTAAAAAGGCAGCGTAACAGTTAAAGACAGCCATGGCTGTGTCTGCACTGACATGGTCACTAAACACAGGTATCTGTTGTGATACTCTCCCCACTGCTGGGGTAATCCTGCTCGGATCCAACACATCGCTCACCTCCCTGTGTGTGTGCAACAATAAGGACTTAAAAACCACTTCAAATCACTGCAGCCCTGGCTCACTTGGCACAAAGCTTCCTTATCTGAAGTCTGTGGCACATGAAGGAAAGGCATATTTAGAAATGTAGATGATGGAGTGGGAAAGAGACACTGGGGGAGAAAAAGGTAGCACAAGTAAGTTTATGAAGTTTATGGTTTTGAGAACTAAGCTTGGATAACTGTCCACCAGCTGCTGTTGATGAGATTATTAGTTAATTCATAGAATCACAGGAGAGTTGGGGTTGAAGGGACCTCTGGAGATGATCCAGTCCAACCCCAAGCCAAGACAGGGTCACCTGGAGCAGGTGACACAGGAGCACTTCCAGGTGGGCTTGGGATGCCTCCAGAGAGGGAGACTCCACACCCTCCCTGGGCAACTGTGCCAGGGCTTTGCCACCCTTGCAGAAAGAAGTTCTTCCCCACGTTGAGGTGGAACTTCCTGTTTTTAAGTTTATGGCGATTGCTCCTTGTCCCCAGTACTTCACTCAGTATTAAACTAAAACGTCGTATTTTCACAAGAAACATTTACATTCATCTCCTGCAGCACTGCACACGTTCAAGTCAACCTCTGAAGCAACAGAGAAATGGAACTGCACCTTCTCTAGGACAGGGGGCAAAGGTGGCACAGGGGCTGAGAGCCACCCACGCCTGTCTCCTGGAGGAAGGGCAGATGAGGAATCAGGGGAGATGCTCCATGGGATCTCTGCCAAACACTTCTACGCTCAACTCGTACTTTTTACCAAAAAAACCCCCCTCTCATCCAAAGAAATAATATTTTCTGTTACTTTCAACAGACAATTCAATTTTTAAAATTGGCAAACCTCTATCCTCCATCCCCAACTCCACAGTTTATTTTTACCCTGCCTTGCACCCAGCCAAGGAGCTCCACGCCGTTCCCTTCAGCCAGCGTGCTCACTCTCAGGTGGGTTTAATGCACACGCTGCCATTAGAGTCACATTTCCTTGTACTGATGAAGAAAATAACTCCTCAGCCTGGTTGTTTGGAGGGCTGAGTTGTGAGGGCAGAAGCTGCCTCCCAACCCAGCATCTGTCCGTGCAGTGCCCACGCAGCACAGCACGGAAATGCCGCTCCCCGCGGGTTACTGCACCCATGGTTTTGATCCAGAATTGATGGCAGTCAAAAATAGGATCCTCTGCTAAGCTTCCACCCTGGGAAGAACAGGATATGACATTTATACGCAAGTAAAACTAAAGGAGAAGACAATAACTGAGTGTTTTCCACCACCCAAACCCTCCCTGTGGTTACAGCACAACCTGCCTGGGGAAAGGAAGCCAGTCCTGTCACGGTTCAAAATGCCCACATTTCAGCTGGGAAATTTCTTCCAGTTTTGTTTGGCTGTGGAGCCACCAGCACAGAGTAACTCCTTCCAGCAAGGAATTAAGATCCCCAGAAATTTTCCAGGAGATTTTGGACATGCCTGAAATCAGATTCACTTAGAAAGAACTCCGAGAAATGAGTCAATAAGGTCCAAATAAAATGCATGCGTGCACTCCAGTTCCTGCTTTGCAAGCGTTTAGAGGGAGATGCAGATTACACATATGGCAGGCCATCATGTCACTGATTAGCAGGACTGCAAATCCAGCTTCCATACTAAAAACCATTCCTAGTGTGCTATTCTCACAGAGCCCACTAGCTCCTGTGGCTGGCACTGATGTGGACAGAAACTGAAGACATCTTTGAGAAAATCTGATTTATTCAGGGATCTCTGCATAGATTTAAGAGCTTACCTTTGAGGTAAGAGACTTGGGAAAGTTTGGCTATGAAAAATAAAGCTCATTGTCACACTTCCCCCGGATTAATTTGCAAATTAATTTGCAAAAGTTACCCTGTAACTTGATGTAGGAAGGAAGCTCTTCTAAGTCCTCTGTAATGACATGGCACAGCAGGAAGATGAAGCTGGATTAATTTGCAAATTAAGCTTCCTTCCTACATCAAGTTACAAAGTACTACACAGAGTTCTGGTACTCTCTGGTGCCAGAATGTAAAAGCTCATTACTTACATAATCGCCATCATAAAACATTTAGCAAATAACTTATTCACCTACTGTACACAGCATTGAGCTGAATAATAAAGCCAAGAGGATTTATTTTCTTTAAATATTACACCAGTTGCTGAAATAGCTTTAAAAGCTTTTCAAGGCAATGAAGCAAGAGGCTGGATTATTGCTCCGTGCTGTGACTCGGACAGAAAAAACACATAAATAAATTGAATTAGATCTGCCTGGTGCTCGTGGCTTCTGGGCTGCAGCTCCTCGTGGAAGACCCTCACGGCCCGTAGGGCTGGGACACAGCTACTGGGAGTGTCCCACAAGGTCCCAGTAAAGACAGACCCTTGGAAACACTTCCCTGTTTCCCAGCTCACGTCAACCCCTGTGAAGCAATACCAGGCAGTGCAATGCAGCTTTACAATACCAGACACCAAAGCTATTTCCATTTAAATAAGTACTGGAGGAAAATGCTTTCAGGCATTAATTATTGAGGAAGGATTCAGCTGGCCTCTGGAAATTTCCACTTAAGACAAGATATTAACATATTTTCTTCTCTTTTTAAAGTGCATCTGGTTCATTACCAGGACCATGCAGAAGGAAGGAATACAGGATAGAGCTGTGCACATCAAGAAGTCACAGGAATAGCATTCAGCTTCGAAAAGAACCCTCTTGGGGTGACTTTTAGGTGATTCCCCCCCCACCCCCCATTCAGGCCAGATTAATGAGTTTCAGTATTACCTCTATTCGGAGACCCCTGCGCTTCTTTTCATTTTCTGAGTCACCCCAAAGAGCCTCGCTGGGCTTTGCAGTGCCTGTGCTGGAGAGAGCTTTGCACTGCTAACACAGCAGNCTTCTGGGCTGCAGCTCCTCGTGGAAGACCCTCACGGCCCGTAGGGCTGGGACACAGCTACTGGGAGTGTCCCACAAGGTCCCAGTAAAGACAGACCCTTGGAAACACTTCCCTGTTTCCCAGCTCACGTCAACCCCTGTGAAGCAATACCAGGCAGTGCAATGCAGCTTTACAATACCAGACACCAAAGCTATTTCCATTTAAATAAGTACTGGAGGAAAATGCTTTCAGGCATTAATTATTGAGGAAGGATTCAGCTGGCCTCTGGAAATTTCCACTTAAGACAAGATATTAACATATTTTCTTCTCTTTTTAAAGTGCATCTGGTTCATTACCAGGACCATGCAGAAGGAAGGAATACAGGATAGAGCTGTGCACATCAAGAAGTCACAGGAATAGCATTCAGCTTCGAAAAGAACCCTCTTGGGGTGACTTTTAGGTGATTCCCCCCCCACCCCCCATTCAGGCCAGATTAATGAGATTCAGTATTACCTCTATTCGGAGACCCCTGCGCTTCTTTTCATTTTCTGAGTCACCCCAAAGAGCCTCGCTGGGCTTTGCAGTGCCTGTGCTGGAGAGAGCTTTGCACTGCTAACACAGCAGCTGTCCCTTCCAGCCTGAGGAATCCCAGGCCACTGAGCCAGCCCTTGCCGAGAAGTCGCCCCGTGCCTCTGGCCACGCACCCCACAGGCACCTCCGGAGCCTCCGGAACGCCTTAATTATTAATTAAAAAAAAAAAAATTATTCTGGCCTTACATCTATCATTAAAATTGGCAACAGAAGAAACAAAGACTCCTGTGGGTTTTGCCCAGAGACAGAACATAGGGCTTTTGATACAGGCCCTGCCCAGGTTTAAGAACGAAGGGAGTGAGGGCAGAGCAAGTGGTGCATTCCCTTCTGTCCCCCATCGCCTCCCCCCTGCATTCTTGTTGGCAGGGGGAATGATGCAGCTGAGGGACCACCTTTGATACTATTTTCCTGCTTACACCACGATTTCTACTGAGCAGCAAAATTTGTTTCCTCTCATTAGAACATTGCCTGCCCAAGCCCTTAAAATTAAGGGCTTCTAACACAACACAGCTGCACGGGCACCTCTGGAACGCTGCACTCACAGCTGCATGGGCACCTCTGGAATGCTGCACTCACAGCTGCATGGACACCTCTGGAATGCTGCACTCACAGCTGCACGGACACCTCTGGAGATGCTGGAATGCTGCACTCACAGCTGCACGGGCACCTCTGGAATGCTGCACTCACAGCTGCACGTACACCTCTGGAGATGCTGGAATGCTGCACTCACAGCTGCACAGACACCTCTGGAGATGCTGGAACGCTGCACTCACAGCTGCATGCACTGCTGGGGCTGCAGGCAGGCACACCACGGTGTCCCCAGCACCCCGAGGGAATGCACAAACAGCAGGAACCTGAACAGAAGCCCCAGAGACCACCTCTGCTCCACCTCCTCTCCTCCCACACTGACCTGCACACCACGGTCACCTTCCCGAGGCACAGGTTTTCTAGTGTTAAAACCAAATTGTGATGTTTTTCCTCCCAGTGCTGTGGGAATTGTCAGTCACACTCCTCCTTAAACAGCAGAAGTGAAGTGGAAGGCACAGCCAAGAAGTGGTTTGCTGCCATCCCCTCCTTCCTGACAGTCCAGCTATGGTTCCCATATGGTTTTTAATGGTAAGGAAAGACTGTTAAACACTGGAGGATCTGTCTGCTGCTTCACTTATTTAAGCAAAATGGTTGCTGGGGAACTAAATGACCTTAGACATCTGTAGGGAATTTCTGGGCATCCATTCTACTGCTAATTCTCAGTGCTAAGCTTTGTTTTCTCAATTCATCATAAACAGCCTCCTTTTTTTAATGTTATTAATGACTGTGAGTTTCTATCTGTCACACAATTTAGCTTAAATGCTTCCAGGCTGCTTCTCTTCGTTCCAGGGGCTTGGCCTGAAGTTGCTTCTGTGTTTTACCATCCTCAGATGGGTCCTCTACCAGCTCTGCTCATTTCCACTCTCTCCTGATGAGGGCTTGGAGCACCCTGGGATAGTGGAAGGTGTCCCTGCCCATGGCAGGGGGATGGAATGGGATGAGTTTTAAGGTCCCTTCCAACTCCTCAATGTTCTATGATTCTGTGACAATCCNTCCCATATGGTTTTTACTGGTAAGGAAAGACTGTTAAACACTGGAGGATCTGTCTGCTGCTTCACTTATTTAAGAAAAATGGTTGCTGGGGAACTAAATGACCTTAGACATCTGTAGGGAATTTCTGGGCGTCCATTCTACTGCTAATTCTCAGTGCTAAGCTTTGTTTTCTCAATTCATCATAAACAGCCTCCCTTTTTTAATGTTACTAATGACTGTGAATTTCTATCTGCCACACAATTCAGCTTAAATGCTTCCAGTCTGCTTCTCTTCGTTTCAGGGGCTTGGCCTGAAGTTGCCTCTGTATTTTACCATCCTCAGATGGGTCCTCTACCAGCTCTGCTCATTTCCACTCTCTCCTGATGAGGGCTTGGAGCACCCCGGGACAGTGGAAGGTTTTCCTACCCATGGCAGGTGGATGGAATGGGATGAGTTTTAAGGTCCCTTCCAACTCCTCAATGTTCTATGATTCTGTGACAATCCTGAAGCCCCTCAGGAGAGCAGAGTTGCAGGACAAATATGTTTTTCCCCATCTGATAAAGTTCTGTCCTCTCCCTTGGATGGGTGAGCTGAAAACTCAAGGAGTATCAAATCCTACAGTTCATGCCACCACCTGCTGTGGAATGTGACCCCTGATTAAAGGGCAAAAGGATCAGGATGAGAAAGTTACCAGTGAAAAAGGGAGGAAAGGCACTGGCACAGAGACATGCCAGCGGTGCTAGAAAATTCAGGACAAATCACACGCAAATATTTGCAAAAAAAAAAAAAAAAAGGACTAAATTATATTTGGAGGAAGTCTGTGATTTTCTACTGTTGGGAGAAATCTTCCCATCACAAGCTTAAGCACTGAATCCATTTATATGTAATTTAAACTCCCAATGAGGCTTTCAAGGCGGTGCTTCCAAAGGCGTACAAACCATTTCAGAGGGTGAGCTCTCACCTCGCTAGGACAACGCCAAGAGAACTGGGCTTGCTTTGGCAACACCTGCCAGACAAGCAGGAGGGAGCTGCAGGAGGTTTAAAGGGAAGAGAGTAGGGTATGAGGCAGAGAGGCGCTCAGGAAGGTGGCACAAGGCACAGACACTCATTTCCCTCCCCATCACCAGAGAAAACAAGTATTTGCTTAATACAACCCACAGCAACTGTGCCTGTGCAAACACAAAACTCCACCACCTGGCACTAGAAGCTTTCTGATTATCACCTTTTGCCCAATCACGTCCAATAGCTCCCTGTCTCAGCCTGTAATTCACCCCAAACAGCTTTTAAAAGCAGCCAGTAAATGTGCCTGTCTGCCTTACCAGTACTTCAGGGGGTTACAGGGAAGGAAATAAAGCCATAAACGTTATCCTTTCAAGAGGAAAATACAACTTTTCTGAAGAGAAAAGCTATTATGAAACGTAGTATCTAATGAGAAGGTTTATTTTTAGAAGGTTTCTGCACTGTAGTAATTAGTTCAGGAGAATTTGGGACACGCCGTTTCAGGAATCCTCATCCTAAGATGAAGCTCCATAACACCAGAGCATCACAGGGCTGGGGATCTTTATAATCACGTCACAAACATCTACAGATCCAAATCTGGATGGAATTTAAAGTTTAACATCCATAATATTATGCACAGGATTGTAATAAAAAAAAAAAAATCAAGTCCATTTTCTTTCATCTGAGAATTACCTAAGCAGTCTCACAGAGCAAATCCTCTTGCTGGGGAAGGAGCATCTACTAGACAATGGAAAATGCCAGGACTTCACAACTGGCAGCCTGGACAGGCATTTCCTGCAGGAGCAAGTTCTCATCCATCAGATCTTTTACAATTTACATGACTCTCATCTTCTCTAAAAACGGCCCTGACAAACTGTTCCTTTTTTAAACTCACACCAGGTTCTGCTGGGTTTAGTATCAACCACCAGAACTGTGAAAAACACAACAAACCTCCTCACATAAATAAAGACACCCAGGATATAAAATGCCACTTAGAATTACACATGCCACGCTGACACTATCCATAGATCCAGAGCACACACGAGACTTGGGGCTTTTGTTTTATTCTGGGTGGGTTTTAATCATACAGATCACGGCTGTATTTCTTTCTGCATTTTTTTTAGGGTTTTTTTGTTGTTGTTGTTTTTTGGGTTTTTTTTGGTTTTTTTGGTTTTTTGGTTTTTTGGGTTTTTTGTTCCCTGCAGCTGAATTAGTTCTAAACTTTCTGGGCCTTTCCTCCCAGAAGTTACAATAAAGCAAAGACTGAAAAGCTGAAACAAACAGTTTTATCCTTTTACTATTTTTAGAAGCCCATTTGAATTCTTATGTGCATATTTCAGTAACTAAAAGGGCAAGGAAGGAGGGGAAAACATAATTTCTGATGTGTTCCAGCACTGCAAACGGAAGAATCTGAAGTGGATACAAAGGGATAGGCAGGAGAGAAAAGAGAAGAAACTGGATAGAAACTGGATAAAGGAGCAGGGAGATAAGCACGAGGGCAGATGAAAATCAAGGCAGTAGGTACAGAGGGGAAATAACATTAAATACAAGGCACTAGGACAGGAGAAAAAGACAACGGAAAATACGGCAGAGTTAACAGATCTACAAACAAACAAACAAAAAAAAAGGTTTAGGGAAAACCAGTTTCCCTAAAGCAAGTGAAAGATGAATCAAGAGAAACCTGAACTAAAGGAGGAAAACACAGAACTGAGGTTCCCAGAGAGAGGCAGGCCAGAAGGAAGGCTCACAACTGAGATTAACAGACACTTCTGTGCGTTCCTGTGCCAGATGTTCTGTCTCCCTAAATTTAGAAGGAACAATGGGATGAATCCTTTCACTGAATTGGCAGGGTATTTTATTTTCGATTATGCGGTTTAAGAATTAAAGTTGCCTTGGCCGGTGCTAAATGTCTGAAAGTCTCTTTAAAGATTTCCACTGCAACTGCTGAAAAGAATCATCCAGAGAGCTGCTGTCCTCCTCCCAAATATGCTGTGTGTGTTTTATTTACTCTTCTCAACTGCAGAACCATGCCAAAAGTACCTTAAAAAGTTATTGTAGTCTGTAACTGAATGCTCAGCACTACCACCAGTCCCAAGCAAGTCCTAAGTTCATTTCACCTTTCCAGAAAAAGGCTGAGACAACAAGCAACCCAACCTGAAAAATTATTCACCAGGAGATATATAATTATAGCACCAGGAGATGAGAGATGCTAAAACACACTGAAAATACAAGAAATGCAGAAATTTAAGGCCAGGGCTTGGAGCAACTGGGTCTTGTGGGAAGGTGTCCCTGCCCCACGGCAGGGGGTTGGAATGGGATGATTTTTAAGGTCCCTTCCAACCCAAACCATTCTGTGATTCCCTGATTCTACAAAATGGGTGAGAAGCTGCCAACGGGTATTTTTAGTGGCTTCCCGCAGAGATTGGTAAGAAGCTTAAAAGTGTCCAAACAATTTGACTGCTGAAAAGTAAATGGCAATGGAAATTTGCTGATGGCACAAAGTCTGCCTGAGCGGGCAGCCCTGCATGGTCTGTACCTTCCATGCAGGAAGCTGGAGTAGCAAGGAGAAGGAGAGCTTAAATTTGTGTACAACACTCCTCAGATGCATCCTGAAATGACAAATTCTGACCTTCAAAAGGAGCTGGGAGAAAAAGATGTCTGAGAGGCGGGATAATTAAGGCAGCTCAGCACTTCTCTAGACAGAGAATTCCCATCACTAAGAGGATCAGCCAGCTCCAGAGAAACGCTTCAAGAGGCAACAACTGGAAAGAAAAGTTTTCAAAAGCAGGTGGTTAACTATCAGGGGTTCCATCTTTGATGGTTTCTGCAAACCCCAAACGCATTTCTCTACTGAAGTGCCAGAGGGGAACCTAGATGTGCTTTACTGTCACCTGAGGGACCAGGCTCGACACGGAATGTGAAGGATGGCCTGTGACACGTCAGTGAACAGACACCGATCAAATGTGTTTGATCGCTTTCAAACTTTAAACGATTTCTGAGACCCAAAGCAAAGTCTCTCCTGTCATATTAGCAGCCTAGAGGGGCTCCAAGAGAGCTGCAGAGGGACGTTTCACATGGGTAGGGAGTGACAGGACAAGGGGGAGTGGCCTTAAGTGAAGGAGGGAAGGTTAAAATTAGATACTAGGTTCGGAGTAGGTATTAGGAAGTAGCTCTTTACTCTGGAGGCATGGGGGGAGCACCCTCTCTCCCTCACCCTCCTGCACCAGCCTGGATGTGAACCAAGACCCAACCAGAGCTTCCCCAGTCACAGCCCTGGGTCTAAGGCAGGCCAGTGACACTCCCTTAACTCGCCGGCCAGCAGTTCTGCTTCTTCCCACTGCAAAGCCTGAACGGGAAACACAGGGATCCATCACCGACGTGCACGCAGGGATCCATCACCGACGTGCACACAGGGCCTCACGGACACAGTCAGGGCCCTGGTGGCTGTGGAGCCAGGACAGCAGCCAGGCACAGCGAGTGGGAGGCAGGACAGCCTGTGCAGGAGGCACTGGGAGCACTGGGGGCACTGGGAGCACTGGGAGCACCGGGAGCACCGGGAGCACCGGGAACACCGGGAGCACTGGGAACACGGAGCGCACTGGGAACACCAGGAGCACTGGGAACACTGGGAGCACTGGGAACACCAGGAGC
>VZRQ01004578.1:11121-37469 GCA_013397975.1 Machaerirhynchus nigripectus | reverse complement strand
TTTGAGGTCCCTTCCCACCCAAACCATTCCATTATCATCAAACTTCAGCATGTCCAGCTCCCAGGTCAGGCTTTGAAACTAAGCTTGTTTGCCTTCTCCTTTTTTTTTTTTTCCCCCAACTCTCACTAGCATACAAAACACAAAATTTAATTTTTCAGACATGGTCAAAGCAGCTTAGAATTTAAGGTGACTCTTTAACTCTGGATTAAAGAAAAAAACAAACAAAACAAACCAAAAGCAAACCCCCCCAGATGCTGCAGAATAAAACTGATACCACTGTAACCACATGAAAAATACTATCATGATAGCTGCAAAAACAGGATTTCTAGTTTTGAATAGCTGCATGATATAATCAAAGCTCTCTGACAAAAGCTGCCGGAGGAAAAAACTCTTGCAGCCCCACTCTCAATCACTAGGATTGGAAACTACTTATTTTCGACAAATCCCTTCATTCTGTGGGACTTGGGCTTGTCACAAAGGCAACAGAAACCCATTAAGTGAGTGGTCCAGGCTTCCAGGGCATTAGGTCTCTTCCCTGGATCAATTTGTGTATGTCTAAATATAATCCAGAATAAGCAGCTAAATGTTACCACATTTGCAGTAAATAACAGCAGAGCTTTTCAACCTAAATAGCCAGCCCAAAATAGGAAACTTCTTCTGGAGAAAGAAAACCACCAGGAAAACCTTGCTGTGTTTCAGGGCATTCTGCTGAAATCCTACTGGCACACGTTCTGGTCCTACAGAAATCTCTGAACAACCAGTGACTGAAGGGAAAATCAATTACAGCTCGGTCCCACTGCAGGGGTTTTCTCACCTGACTAACCAGAAGCCAGAAAAACCCAGACCAATCAAAAAAACCAAGCAACGCAGCAAAACAAGGGAAGCCTGCTCAGTTATCTGGGAAAAAAACTCTTCCCAAAAATCGCATCCTGGTCTGCTCTGTTAGTTCGTACATGATGCACTCCCCTCATTAAACGGTGTTGTTCTAAGTTCCTGCCTTCGGCCTTTGGCTGAGAACAGAGCACAGCAGGAGAAGAGTATCCTAAACATGCGGAGAAGTCACAGTTTTGCTTGGCATTAACACACTGTCCCTTCCCACACTTGTTCTGATCTACAGGAAGGTTATGAACAGGCAGGAATCCTCTCTTCTGCTGTTGGAAATCCATCAGGCACTGAAGCCCCAGCCCCAAGTGAGGCTTTTTTACTTTTCATCAAGCAGACAGTAAGATACATCAGTATTCAAATTACATCAAGTTACAGAATGACCATAATGGATATTTCATGGTTAAAAATACCCCAAGCAACGCAGTCAACACCAGCCACCTCAACAGGCATTGTTTACAGGACTGCAAACTCCTCTTTTTGTAAATAAAGATTTCATCTATATGATCAAAGAAAGATTTCTTTGCAGGCATACTTTTAAAAAAACCGTATTTTTTTAAGTTCAGAAAACGCTTAAAGAATGAAGCTTTCCTGGTCCAAGTCCCAGCCTGCAGCAGATTTTACAGCTGAGTAATAAACCCTTTTAAAATATGGTTTATTATGGAAATACTGTCAGAGCCTTAATTAAAGTAGGCGCCACAACAGTGGAGCTGCTTACACAACGAACGGGCTCTGCAGAGCACACCAGGCACCCCTGACCCAGGCACGGAGGGCTTTTCCCCCATCCCACCCTCCCCAGTGGCACTCTGGGAATGGGATCACTGGAATATCCCACCACACTCCCCCCATGAGCAGCACTGGTACAGATGGGACAGCACCTGAAGAATTAAGCTCTCACGTCAGCAATATTTAATGATTTTCATAAAGGGTGAAATCCTGGCCTCACCGAAGTCACTTCTGCCCACAGCTTCAGAGCCCAGCTTTTACCCAAAGTATATCAGAGAAATCGCCTGCTCATTAGGGGAAAAAAAAAAATAAAAATTGAGGCTTTTAGAAAAAGGATGCTTTATGACAAGAATTTGTTTTATGCTGGTAAAACAGGTCAAGAGTGAGAGAGTCAGGTAAACACAAAAACCACCTCAGTATCCTTCTATCCGAGAAATTCAGAATCAGTGTAAAACACACTGAGGGCGCCTGTTCCAAGCAGGAATGTTCCCAGAGCCCAGAGCCTCCCATCCTCCTGCAGCCCTCATTCCAGCGTGTGCACCATGTGTCTAGGTTTAATCCCACAGTTCCTTATCCCCAGGCAAACAGGATTCTTTCCCAGTCAATTATGCTAATTGCAAAAGAACTTGCCTGTCCCTGGGGAAACTGTGGGAAGATCCCGCGTGGCCGCGCCAGGGATGCCGGCCACATCCTCAGTGTCGCTGCAAGCTGCAGGGGAGGAGGGAGCAGAGGGGGCTTCTGCCTCCAGGTTTAAGGAACACGGGCTGTGCCAGGAGCCTGCTGTGAGGAAGAGGCTGAAGGTTCTTCAAACAGACGGTGTTTGCTTTGTGGTTTTACTGCCAGGGTACAATGCAGGCACAGTCTCCCCTCAGTTTCTGCAAACGCCCCCATTACCAACTTCTTTTTGTACCTGGTCTTCCCCCCAGCAAACCCCATCGGGAATGCGCGGGAGAGCGGGTGTAATACAAGAGAAGCGGCCATGGAAAGCGTGCCTCCGTGCGCCTTAAATCCGGGTTTAGCCGGTGAGGGAAACGCAGCGCTGCCACACGCGAGCGAGGAGCCCTGGGCAGAACACACGGAGGGGTTTGGAAACCACGCCTGCAGATGAAAAGCTCACGGACTGTGCTCTGTCCAGCCCACGCAGAGAAGGCCAAGGAACAACTTAATCCCTCAGGGATTGCGTAAGTCTGGGAAACAAACATTTGATAGAGGACTTTTCACTCCGGCCGACGCAAGCCTAGCAAGACCTACTGGGCAGCTAAATCTAGGCTTGTCTCAAGGCAGGATTTAAAGGGAGAGATAAATCAATCAAAGGCAAGGAATGGAAGACCTCTTGCCCTTCCCAAAAGCTGAAAAATCACAAGCCAGAGCAATTCCCCACGAAAACATACCAAGCATCCTTTGGCTCATCCATCACTGAAAGTGTTTATGCCAAGATGGGATGTTTCCTTCTAGATTGGCCCCAATTAAAACAGTCTTATGGCCTGCAGGGGACTGTTTTATCTGGTCAGAGCAGTCCCTCTGGGCTTTCTAATCTGTAATCTAATTTCCAATCATGGAACAGCACTGCTATGTGCTCTCCTTGGTTCCATCCTTGGAAGTGTCATGCGGTGCAGGATGTGGTAAATAAAAGCACATAGCACTTATTTTTAAAGCTGGCTGGGCTGAGATAGGGAGGAAAGACTATTTGTGGGTGGTTTAAATGAATGTACTATATTTAATTCATGGCATTCATCAGATGACACAGCAAGAGGCACAGAACAAGGATCAAACAATTAAGATTTACTGAAAAAACACAGTAATTCTACTTGTTTGGAACGGCTAGGGCCAGCCTGCTCCTCAGCCAGCCACGAGATTTTCGTCTCCCATTCATCAGTTTCCCCCCAAGCCTGGCAGAGAAATACATATTTATTCACACTGGGTTTGGTGACATCACGTTTAAGAATGTACCAGACCTCCCGTCTCACCAACAAATTCTGGTGTGTAAAATGGGAACAGAACTGAAAAAGTAACCCTGTCTGAGCACGGGCTCTCAGCACAGAACTGGTCCCAGCTTGCTTCCCCATCACTTTGAATCCTTTGTGCATTTGCCCGAGTGGAGGTGGCCACGTGGCTTTTCTACCTGCCCCACACTGTCAGGCCACTCAAAAAGTTTGGTTAGATTTTTATGATAAATAATAATAACAAATCTACCTGGTCCAATAATGCTTTTTTTTTTCCATGAGTGCCCTATTCTCTCTCCAGTTCTCCACACAATCAACAGACAAAAGAAGGTCTTGTGTGTTTCCTTGAAAAGAATTCTGTAATTAGAAAGAAATTTGACTGATACAAAGTTAGCTCAGTAGAAAACTGCGGGAATGGTGAAATGATCAAAGTCACTTGTAAAAACAGACAAAGCTAAACATTTGCTCATGTTTATCCAATGGGGCTCCAGAAAAGAAACATCAATGAACATTTTAATAGGATGTTTCACAGCCTAGATAAAAAACTGTATATATATTAAAAAAAAACCCTAATTCCAAATCTCAGGCAATTTAGGAGTATAAATGAAAACACTGAGCAGTCTCCTACTTTTTATACAATAAGCAAATATCTGTTTATTAAATACCAAGTTCCCAATTTTCATTCCACAGGAGCTGTATGTATAATTGCTCTCAGTTTTTCTGGAAGGCAGCACTGCAGGGACAGACAGTCATTCTTTTAAACCACTGATGTCTGTGCTTTGTGAGCTTCTGAGTGGGAGCTCCTCTAAAATGAACATGAAAGAACTAAACACACATAAAGAGCATATTCACAGCCAGACAAACAATAAATAGCTCGACGAGGCCAGATTGTGATAGCACAGCAAAGACTTGTCTAGCGTGTGTGCGTGTTATTTAAAAGTTCAAAAAGTCACATACATTTTTAATAAACCAAAACCTCACATTTATGAGTTCATTACTGCTGAGTCCTCAGAGCAATAGCTTAGTGGACTGGAATAATAATCCAAGCTGGAGTTTGCGACGTTCCACGCCTTTTTCTGCACGACAGATTTCAGCCTCACGCAGCTCTGTAACCAGACAATTCCCACCCTTTGCTCGCTCAGCCTGGGATTCCCATGAACTGCAAACTTCCTCCACCGTAACCAAGAGGAACGAAATACAAAAATTATGCAAATCACTCCCCAAAACACGTATCTGCGCCTCAGAAAGAGAAAATGAAAATAAAAACCCTACTGCCGTTCAAATTCTGCATAATTATTTTCTCTCACTTCAGCTGGAAAAAACAGAAACAGCCTGATTGCTTTGTGGGGAAGTTGTGATGCATTTAACAAATTTCCATGGTCCCTGCAGTAGATTTAAGGATTTAAGTTGAAATCAAACCCATGAGCTGTGTTCATGTTGAATAAGAAATTCAACAGTTTTGGGGAAAAAAACTCCTGAAAACAGAGAAGTGCAAACGTAGCTGTTTAACCACCCTAAGCCCCCATTTAAAATAAACCCAGTTTGTGAAGCGAGGGAAGGAAGGAGGAATGGCAGCATCACGCCAAACACGTTTCCTCCAGAGAGCTCTGTGTGGGGAGCATGGAAAAGTGAGAGCCAGGCAGCCCATGGAGAGAATTTGAGTTATTTGCACCTCCAAAACCTGGGACTCGGCCCAGCCAGGGAGGGCCTGGCCCCCAGGGAGGATCCTGCTGCCCCAAGCTGCCTGGAAGCCTGACTGGGAAGGGATTTATTTATTTAATTTTAGTTTTGTGGTCAGAGTGGAGGATTAGGGAAAGGCCCTGGAGGGGGATTCCACCGTCAGGCTATGGCATGGTGAGCAATCCCCCAGGGGGAACTCAGCTGGTCACTGGGACAGGGCTCATTTTGTCCCTCTGTCCCACTGAGTTCACCTTTCTGGGGTATTTCAGTAAAACCTCCACAGCCCAACCTTCCTGGTGGTTACAAAGACAGCTCACTGGTATATACACGGATATAGTAACCAGCTTCCAAATTAAAGGTGTTAAACCCCGCAAGGAAAACAAAATAACTGCTGCATTCTAAAAAACCATCCTGAGAAACACCCAGTGATGCACCTCTCCTACAGAGCCAGGCTGGGAGAGCTGGGGGTGCTCACCTGGAGAGGAGAAGGCTCCAGGGAGAGCTCAGAGCCCCTTCCAGGGCCTGAAGGGGCTCCAGGAGAGCTGGAGAGGGACTGGGGACAAGGGCTGGAGGGACAGGACACAGGGAAGGGCTTTACGCTGAAAGTGGGGAGATTTAGATGGGATATTGGGAAGGGATTGTTCCCTGGGAGGGTGGGCAGGCCCTGGCACAGGGTGCCCAGAGAAGCTGTGGCTGCCCCTGGATCCCTGGCAGTGCCCAAGGCCAGGCTGGACACTGGGGCTTGGAGCAGCCTGGGATGATGGAAGGCTGGACTGCCAGCAGCAGCCTCCTGTGCAGGGCTCGAGGATGTCCCTGAACCCTCCAACACCCATTTCAGTGTGACTGGCCTGCAGAGCTCGGGCTGAGCAAGCCTCAGCCCCCTGCAGCCCCAGGATGTCTGCCAGACAGAGAAGCTGCCTGTCAAGCCAGGCTGCCAGTGCCACTGTCACCTGGGGATGGCTGTGACCTGCCCTGCTCACCTCAGTCGGGGTGGCTGCCTGGGTTTTCTGCTTAACTGGTCTGAGAGGTCCCAGCCATGAAGTATTTTCAGCCTTTCTGCCTTATTTTCACACTGTATAGGAGACTTGCCCAGAGTTTTCATTCAACAGCTCTCCAGGTCACCTCCTCCTGGCTGTTAGGAAATACAAAAAGGTATCTAGAAGCACTGGAAGAGCTGTAAATTACACTAAACTCCTGATTTTAAATTTTCTATGAGAACTTGCACTTGGCTTAAATTAGTGAAAAGAGTCACTCTGGCTCTGACTCACAAACTACATTTACACGAGGGATATCAGGGGCAAAACACTCTCAACTATATCATGTTTTCAGATCAACCAATAACGTAAATTTGAACACTTAGAATCATTTAGGTTGGGAAAGGCCTCCAAAATCAAGTCCAACCTTTGAGATCCCCACCTTGTCAATTCACAGAGTTCCTTTTAATTTCAAGGGGAGGGATTTAAGACACAGCCTTCAAACTGACTGTGGACAAGACTACAAAACCCCAAAACCTGACCAGCAGGAAGGTGATTCAGGCTACCCGGAACACCACAGGCTTTGCTAAACAGTTCTTTGCACGCAACTGGTGGTATTATCAACAACTGAAAATTAAGTTTTAAGGCCTGCACTCCCTGGTAACACTGCTGCTGCTTTCAAGCCAAGATCATGTTGTGCACACACGATGGAGGGAACACTGAGGCAGCTCAAAGTTCTCATTACTTGCCCAAACAGGCCTGTGTTTAAAGGCTGCATGGATAAAAATCTGATGCTGATCTTCTAGCTCCTTCTAAAGTGAAACCTCCGTCCTGATGGGATCTGATCGCTGGATTGTTCACCCAGTCCCACTGGATTCACTCCAAAATTTCATCCATTCTCTTCAGAAATACCTAAACTTTTGAAGCTTGCTATAATCACATCTGGTCTAGCCTACAGCTGTGCCTTACCAACTTGAATAACAGAATGAAAACAAAGCCCCAGTGAAAAGTGAATCCATAGGTGGAGCTCACCTTCAAAATACTGAGCTGGATTCTCCCTGCTCATCATTCCTGTGCTACCCAGCAAAAGTCATCAGCACTGTTTATTGTAGTAGTGTGGGTTTTAAGGCAGGATTTCATTTCAAATGGTCTGCTCGGGATGAGCAATAGACAATTTATTACCTATCTGAACAGAAAAACTCAAAACAACATAACCAAATAAAGTTACCTCAGCTGAAAAAGAAAAAAAAAAGTAGCAATAGTTCCCATATCAAAACATGCAATTAAAAACAATATCACTTCTAGCATGCTCCATATATTGGGATTGGCAGAATAAAATTTAGCAAAGAGCTGACAGGATTTTCCCTTGCAATTCCCCACAAATTATGACAAGTAACACAGTGCTAATTAAAATTGGAGAAAACTTTGCAGAGGATATTTTGGGGTTCTTGGGCAGTAAGAGTCTTGAATAAGCCAGAAAAAAAGGAACTAAAAAAAAAAAAAAGAACCAGAAAATGGTTTCTGCACAGCTTCCAGAATGCTCAATCCCCTGTGCTGGTTGTGCACAGGAACACACAAGATTCTCTTCATCCTTCTAAAAACACTTTGAGGAAGTCACAAGTCACGGAGTGAACCTCTCCAAGCCTTGCACAAGATTTCTAATCCTAAAACAATCGATGACTCATGACTCATACCCTCAGTGAGTGAAACTGCTGACATCAAAACCAGTGCCAGGGGTGAGCTGGCACAATAATTATGCACATTCACTTTCAGCTAGCCAAATGCCTCCCAAAAATAGAACCAGAGATATGAGGCCTAATTAGAAGTGTCTGAATTACCAGGATTCCTAATTTTTTTTAAAAAGAGCCTCGTTGATGACAAGTCAGCAGAAGGTTTCCATTCCACTACAAGTCGCCTAGTGAAAGATTCAGAGTACTGAAAGTGAAATTAAGGCCTGGCCCCACAAAAAAATTTCCTACCTGGCAGTTCCGTCCTTTGTTCAGAGTGGAAGATTTACAGCACATTATTTAGCTTCTAGGAGATGTTTTAGGCGCCCTGCAAAGCATGCACATCTCACAAAGGATCATTTCTAAAGACAAGAGGCACGCTACAAACTGCACCGAGAGGTTTTGGAGTACAGTCCAGCAGTGGGAATGAACAATTAATTAGCATGCATCTGTAAAAGCATGCTAAAATGTAGGGCTGGCCACTTTACACACAACCACACCTGGGCAGCGCTGGGTCACTTCCTACACTACCAGAGAACACCAGAGAAAAGGCAGAATTGTGTGTGAAATCAGTGCCCATCTGGAGATGCATCTGGGGAGGTCAACACACGTCCAAATTACCTCCTCCAGCGAGGGCCTCATCCTGTGTCCAAGCTCTGCAGCCTTCTGCATTAAAAACACTGGATTTACACAAAGCTGGACTTATTCTCCCTAATTTTCTGAGCTCCCCAGGGCTCCTGTTTCCAGAGGTCCACATCCCTTCTTTTATGGCCCTTCTGACTCGGGCCATAATTAACACAGGTGGCATTTCCACTGCTCTTTGCAGCATCTCAGGATACTCCAACAGGCTCATCATCCTTCCAGTACACAAAAAGGCCAGAACAAAACCTCTCATTTGCCAAAGGGACTTGTTACCAGGAGCCACTGTGCACAATTCACCTCAGCTTCCCAGGCACTCCAGCCCCCAGCGAGCCATCTGATTTAATGCTTCCTCAGAGATCACTGCTCTCCCCAGCCTAAAATATCACCACCTTTGAACAAAAATTCCCATAAAGTGCTAAAACTCAGTCAAGGCACAGTATTTGCACCGCCCTGAAATGAACGTTTTTACATAGCAAAATGAAGCATTTTTGGTACCAACTGTTCCCACTGAAAGGGAACACTCAATCCAATTTCCCCAAACGGAAAAGAAAAAACAAAAAAAAAAAGGCAAGGAAAGACATTTTTAGATCATACAAAAATACAAAGAACTGATATAACCCACAAGGAAGTGTGACTTGTGTGCACCACTATTAATCTATCTTGACTGAACAATATATATATTTTTTTTAATTTCACTCTTCCGCCTGCACTTTTTGTTTGCTGTTGAGGACAGATAAGTGCTCCTGGCAGTATCTTGGCACGGGCCTTTCCCTGAACAGTAGCTATTGTAATAGGAAAAAAAAAAAAAATCCTAGTCCCTTAGGTTCTGAGAATTTCACTTTGGGCCCATTAGACTGAAAGGTCTCTAATTCCAGGCTCCTGCTGGAAAAACAACTGTTTATGGAACAACAACAAACATCTCCTCTGTAGAGAGCGCTGACCCAGTCAATGAGGGGGTTTAAAATTCTGATTAAATCCGGGAAGCTTCTGCCAGTCCTGTGCTGTGAAGGCCAACATTAGCCATAACAAAGAACCCTGCTCCTGGATGGCCTTTAAGGTCTCTTCCAACCCAAACCACCCCGTGGCTCGGTGATTTTGCCAACATCAAGCCACGGCTGCTCAGCACTGGCAGCATCAAAATCGCCCTGGAAAGGAGGGTGCTGCAACAGCCACAACCACCCAGTGAGGAATGGCTCCCTGCACTGGGAACCTTGCAGGGATCCAGGGCAGAGGTTGAGATTAGGAAATGGACAGGGAGTTCTTGCCTTACTCATGTGGAAAACAAAACAATTAAAAAATAATAATAAATCTGACACATTAGGAGCTTTCAGGTGGAGAAATACAGAAGGGACTTGCTCATCCTGGTGAATATTCCAAATTACGGCATGCACATTTTGTTTTTAAAGGGATTTTTCAAACCAGTTCACAGCTGTGTCATCTTTTGTACCAGCTTTGTCAGGGCTACTAAATTAGCTTTTTTTATTTACTCTGAAGTGTCTTTTTAGGGAAGATTTAGAACTGTGCCAAGAAATAAAAGTGCTAAGTCTTCTCAGACATGAAGGTATCTTAAACAACTGTGTCGCTGTGCCNATATTTTTTAAAAAAGAAAAGGTTGGGGGGGGGGGGGGAAGGGAAAAAAAAAGGTGGTTAACAGTAATTATCTCTCTCTTCTGCAAAGCTAATACATGCATCCTCTTCCTCTTTGCCAGAACCTTTTTACTACACAGGCATCCACTCCTTTTTCTTTCCAGCTAACTGAAATCCTGCCTGAGGTGACACAGGTGGCATTCAGGTTTAGGAGGACACAGACTTTAATTTAGCTGCTTGTTTTCTAGGGGGGGGGGAAAAATAAACATTTTCTTCTCGTCCCCACCTTCAGTTGGATTTATTTATCCCCTTACCATTCCCAGCAGCTCTGCAAAACTCATTTCCTTCATTCTTTTGGCTTTCTAGGATAAAGAGGCAATTGCACCCTTCAAACCTCATTATGGTGGAAGAACACAACTGAGACAAAATCCAGTTAGGATAAAAGGGTCAGTGGAAATTTGGCTATTAACAGTGAGCAGGATGAGCTGCACAAACTGCCAGGTCCAGGATCCCCTTTCCCTGCTGGTGATCAAACTGTGGCAGCACAGTTTTAAAAGTAAATTTAGATATTCCTTTATATGCTTTTCCAGGATTGTCTTACCCCCACTTCATCACGGTTCTGAGAAGGCATTACTGCATATTCATGTAGATATCCAGCACGTACTGGCAAACCCTTCTGGGTTTTTTCAGATGCTCAAATTTTCCATCAGTTTTAATAACCAGCCTTTTTTCTGCTGACTGCTTCTCACTTCTTCCTTCTATTCCTGAATTCAGGGATTCCATATTTTATTTCCTCTTCTTCTTTCTGTGGGGACTTTTTTTTTAATTTGCGTGGATAGTTCCTGAATTTTGTTGGAGCTTTTTTTTTTTTAATTTACCAAAATTCTCACAAGATACTTACCCAAACCCAGGAATTCATAGTTACTCAGTGTTGTCTCCTACCAATTTCACCTCAAACAGCTGAAGGCACTCAATTTAAAATTAATTTTTGAGTCAAACAAATCCCTAAATTGCAGCTACACACGTGCCAAACCTTGCAGTGCACGTTTTTGGTGAAGGACGTGCTGTAAGTGACAAAGAGATAAGGGAGAGGCTCAAAATACCTTCCCACAGGAACACAATCCTGCTTCTTGCTGCAGTCCAAAATAGCCCGTCTTTTGATTCAAAGAGCTTCAATCAGCTTACCCCATCAGTATCATGAGCAGCAATTCTAATTAAACCCCACTAATGATGTTAAGAGGGGAAAAACCCCTCTCCAAGTATAGATTTTCCTAGAGCTGAACACAGAATATTACAAAGCTGCAAGCGGCCACTGCAGCAAAAGGAGGTGAGGTGCCAGAAGTTTCAGAAAGGAACTGACAAAGCCCTCAAGACTCCACCGAAATCTCCTCTGGGAATAATTTGCAACCTGCTCCACCTCATGCAGACGAGGGATTAAAGCATCTGAGCGCAAACCTTAATCTGGGGCCTTATTTCAGCGTGGGTTTCCCTCCCCGCCGCTCCCGGGGCTCCAGGCTGCAGGGAAGGGAGCAGGATTTAACCGGCCACAGCAGCACACGTGTTTCACGCCAAGCTCCGGTGCTGCTGCGAGCACCCGCCCAAAGTTTGGGCTCTGCAGCGAGGAGGTGACAGCCACAGGGCCCTTCCTTTCCCCCTTCTCTCACCCCCAGCCCTTTTCCCACGCTCACAGTCTTCTCTAACCTGCTGGAATTGCTGCTGCCTTTAACGCCCGGCACCTACCCCAGCAATTTTTAGCACTGTTACCCAAGATTCAAATGGTATTTCCTCGTGCTGGCTCCGGACACATCGCACCATCCTTGTCACAGCCTTTTTCATGGATCATATCCTGTCACTACCCTGATGGCTGCCAACCTGCACCCCTCACACGTGTCCCAGCCGTCTCAAAGCAATCAAACCAGGGAAGGAGGCACCTCAAAAATAACAATTTGTTATTACTCATCCCCTTGGGAGATGAGGCGCTTCGGCCTCGTGAAAGCTGAGCTTTGTCTTCCACTTCCCTCTTTCCCAAGGCAGCTCTAGGTGAAGGAGACAGAACCTGCAGGCATGTGACAGTCAATGTGATCCCTACAACCAGAGAACTACAGCGGCAGAGCTCAGAAAATACGTGCCTGCTGAACCACACTGCAACCCTGGCCTAAAAATCCTGAAACAAACCAAAAAAAACCCCAATTCAACCAAAAAAAAAAAAAAAAAAAAAGAGAACAGGGGAGAACTTCANNNAAAAAAAAAAAATAGAGAGGAGTACAGGGGAGAACTTCAAAGTCAAAACTGGAACTAGAAACAGAGAGTATCAACTCTTCTGTAGCTGCCTATTGTTCTGGAGTGTGACTCAGCAGAACAAAGGCTTTTGTCTTCATGGAGAAATAGAGTCCATATTGCATAGGAAGTGGCAGAAACCCTCTGTCTGGAATGTGACCTGAGCTCCATTTGCTTCCACGGGGAATTTTCCCTGGCTTCAGAGAGACTGCAAATCACCACCCCGTCCTACACGAGCTCAAGAGACCAGGGTAAGACTCTGGTTTTCCTGCACTCAATGGAAGAAAAAAAAGGAAATTTGCAGAAAAAAAGATGAGCGTGAGATGGTCATAGCTGAGAGAATTCACTTTTGCACCTGCACTGAACAAATCTGGAAACACCTGGATTTATAAACTGGAACACGCTGAGAAGGACACAGGTAGGTGACAAACCCTGTGCCTCCCCCAGGATCCAGCACTGCTAAAGTGCCACCACATAAAAGTCACCAGGTTTGAGACCAACATCTGTATTTGAAATATTTGTACTTCCCTTTTTATATCAGTTCAGTCACATGCACAAATGTTACAGGAGGCTGAAAGGGGAACACGAACCAACAGCTTTCAAACCATCCATTTTAGAAAAAGATGTTTTAGCAGTACCAAGAGATGCAGCACTTGGATGTGACCAGACCCAGAGGCTGTGGCTTATCAGCGTTTTGAAGTTAAACATCACGTGGCAGAAAAAACAAGCCGGCAATAACTTCATCCAAGGACAGATTTTTCTGCCCATGCACGCGTTGCAGTATCTGTGTTCGGACTGGTTGCTGTCACTCTTCCTCTCCAAGCAGGCGCACACCATCATCAGTGAATTTCCTGATGAAAATACAGCACTGTTCTACACCCAGAAATCACCTGCTACCACGCAAAGCAGCACGCTCAAGAAGTGTGTGGTTTTTTGTACCACACAAAAGTTCATTTTCTTTGGTTCAGCGAAGTCACGTTTATCCCCAGTTTGATACAATAAATCTCCTGCTCCTTCCATGCACTTTCTCTTTTTTTTTTATTAAAAGCCTGAGCGCAGTTTTCCTTGCAGCAGGGGCGAGTGGGAGTGCGGAGCACAAGCAAACCCTGTCTCTGTACGTCACGGTTGTGAAACGCATTCTAAATAAAACCATATGCTCTTGGAAGGGGAGTTTCATCTCTCTCCCCTTCTGCTGCCTGCTCGGCTTGGCCTCAGTGCGGGACTGAGGGAATGCAAACACATTTGTGGAAAGGTTTGATGAGAAACTGATAAAAAACACGCTCATTTTGTTATTTGTTCCGCAGGGTGAATGTACAGGACGCTTAATTTTAAGAAGAATTCTCTGACTTGGTTTCCTCTCTCGTTTTCTCCCTTGAAACCGTTGTGAATTGGTGTCAACTGGTACCTGTGATGTTTTAGTGTCTGATACTCCAATGACTTTCAGAGCAGATACCTCATGATGAGGGGGAGGAAACAAACAAACAAAAAAATCACTAATCTAGTGTTCTAGCAAAAATAACTTAATAACAGATTTATTCTAGAGCTGGTTAGAAAGTCCTGTAGTTTGCCCTCCCAGCTCAAACTTTAATGATGGCCTGTGTGGCTCTCAGCTATGAAACCCAACAAGCCATTATTCTGTTAATTCTTTGTAACATTTTGCAAAACATGCCTGTGACATGCCGTGGCCATAACTGAACCCACGTTCTTCTTCTTCCTTCCTTATTTTCTGTCGAAATACGTGCCTTGGTGACAGAGGGAGGCTGACACGGGAACGTGGGGTGCAAAGATAAACCACCTCATTTCTCCCTCATAGCAGGACTTCTGGTGATCAAAAACACACCAAAGGGGAAGTGCCGAAGCTTTTCTCTGCCTCGTGTTTAATTTCCAGTTCTGGGTTATGCAGCGATCTCTCCCATGAGCAGCTTTCCTCTCTTGGCCTGCATTAGGCATTCTGGACACATATAAAGCCCACTGTGTGTTACTTTTCTTCTCTCCTCTCCTTTGGTTCCTCACCTGTTATTCCCAAGAGAAAGGGCAAACCCAAAAGCGACACTTCCCAACGCTGCATTTGTGTAAGGATGGAAAAACGAATACTGGGAAAGCAAGCCAGCAAGTCCGAAGGGTCAGGTTGTTCAGGAGTCCTCATCCAACCTTCCTCAGGGTTTATCTGTGTGGTCAGCACTGACTCCCAGGCTGAGACACCGATAAAGGGAAGGTGAACTTCCCTCCAAGCTGCAGCTGCACTGTCGTGCAAACCACAGTCATACTGCAGAGTTCTGGCAGCTAAATGCTGTTAAATGACTAAATTTCCATTAGTAATAGGGATTTTTGCTTGTTTTTCAAGCAGCTTCCTCGCCCGGTATTCAGATCTACCTAAAACATAATCACTGGCAGAAATGGCTAAAATAATAAAACAAAACTAAAGCTGCGTCCGTCTGTAATGCTTCGCCCACGACGAGCTCCACGTGGCTTCGGCCGGATCACATCTTCCGGGTGCCTGGTCCGGTTTGTTTCTTTTGTTTTGTCACACATTCCTTCCCTCTGCGTCCCATCCCTCCCGTCACGCCTTTCCGAAGGCCCGGGACGCGCAGCCAGGCACGCGGAGCACGTGCTCTGGAAGCACAGGTGAACCAAACACGCTGTACCCGCCTGCGAACGGCCCCACCTCTGCCGTCATTTCGCCAGCTTCCACAAACCAGACACACGATCAGGTGTACAACTTAAAAAAACCCGGTTCTCCAGGCTCTTCTTTCAGCTTCTAAGAAGGGAAGCCACGGCTAACAAATCCCAGCGCTCAAAATGCGACACAGTGGAGGGGGAAAATAAAAATATGATTCCTTGAAAGTTATTGACAGATCAGCTGCAACCTACCAGAGGCTGAAAAGAAAAATACCAGATGGAATAAAAAAATCCTTGCTATTAGTACATCATACCAAATGCTGCACTGCAAAGCCAAACTCTCCCCTCCTCCTGCTACAAGGAACTGTTTCTTGGAAAATTGTTTATGCCTTCATTGATGGTGACTGTTGACTCCAATAGCTAAAAGTGACGAAGGGGGGGAAAAAACCCAAAGCAGAAATACCGACGTCATAAAACACTGTCCAGACTTACCCGCCTTGCAAATCACACCAAGGAAAAAAATCCACACAGGTGCTCACTTAAAACGGAACCTTAAACCCCCACAAGCTGTCATTAATACCCAGTACCTTGGCGTTTGACTTTACAGTACAATACAAGAGACAACACACACCAAAAAAAGAAGTGGGGAGATAAGATTTATGGCTGAAGGCAACACGACAGAAAAGAAACAGAAAAGAACAAATACTAATTTAAAGTAAGCCAAACAAGAATGTCCCCCACTGCCTATAAACACGCACAGATCAGCAGCACAGTTCCACTGCCAGAAGATTTACGCAGACTTAAAAAACACAAAGCCAAACCCCTTAAAGTCAGTACTGATGTTAAACCCCACTCCAGGCCAGCAAACCACCTGAAAATCCCCGCTAGGCTGCTTCCAAAACTACCACATGTTTTCGAGCACCTAGGAGACACGAGAGCCAAACCTTTTCCCGAACAAGCCTCAGACTGCTCCCAAGGAGCTGTCGGAGCCCTTCCCCCTGGGGTTACTGAGGCCTTTTACCACCTCCTAAGGGCTTAAAAAAAAAAAAAAAATTACTGATGTGTTACATTTGCTTTCCAAATACCTGCTGGTGTTTCAGTGCCTGAAGCAGCAAACACGGACGTCGTGACTGTCACCAGCAGGCAGGGGAGAGCTGGGAAAAATCACACGGAATTGTGAACCAAGGGGCAAAAAAACCCGGAGGAGTGAAGTTTGGAAAGCCTGCCATAACGATGACCTCCCCCAGTTATTTTAAGCAGCACACAAACTGCAACCAGAACGCCTTCCTGGAAGCACTCTGACAGCACCACAGATCTGAAATTTATTAGCTCACCTCTTTCCAAGCGTGCAGACGCAAACGGGGCCGGGATCCTGCAGCACGAGCACGAGGCAAACAGACTTACACTGACACCTAAAGGTGCCATTTACTACGTGATGCCTTCTGAAACGTCTGCAAAGGGCCAGCATCTTGTCAGGAGTTAACAGGACAGAAGAAATGTCAGTATTTAATTGCTACAATGGGTGTCCAAGGCCAGGCTGGATGGGGCTTGGAGCGACCTGGGATAGTGGAAGGTGTCCCTGCCCATGGCAAGGGGTGGAATGGGATGAGCTTTAAGGTCCCTCCCAAACCATTCCATGATCCTCTACACATAAACCCCAAATTTGAGGCAAATTTCCTTGTTTCAGTAAGAATTATGTGGCATTTTCTTCAGACTAGAAAATTAGGCTTTGGCTAAATTCTGTCTTAGGGAAAGTGACCCATCTTTTCCATGAGTCGGGCACAATTCCCAGCTGCAGTTCAGCCACCTGAAAACTAGTGGTCATTTCAAAGTCAACATTTTTCCCTGCTTTTAAGTTGGTTTTGAGCATAACATCCATTAGAAAATGTGAATGCTGGTTTTGCCCACGCAGAACAGACGAAAGGGTTTCTAAAAAAACCAGTGGTCCTAAACACACCTCCTGCTGTGCCAGAGAGAAACTGACGGGGACAGACAGCAAACCTATTTCTTTTGTGCTTTACACACTCAAACACCACCTTCTTGTTCTGCAGTCACTTTACAGCCCGTGAGACACTTGAACCACTTGCTGCCTGCACACGGCTCACTGAATAAAATTTACTTCCCTAAATTTCCATAGGCATCCACCCCGTTCTCCCTGAAGTGTAAATCCAGCGGGAAGAGAGCAGTAAATCCTTCCTTAAGGAGAGGTGCACACTTATCCTCTGTGCCCTTGCAAGGCTGCACCACTCAGCCACATCTTGGCAGAGCTGTATTTCTAAAGGATGACTTTGTGAATAGAACTGGAGGCTACTGGTGCACCAGGACTGACTCTGGAAAGCCTTATTTGCATGCCCCTTGTTCTTTCCAATAAATCAAGTGAAGAGATAGCTTTAATCCATTTAAGCAAGGCAGTAGGTTCTTCACACTTTAAGTAATTTATAGCAGCTGAGTCCATTGCTATAACACGAGGTGCTTCACCAGCTAAGTCAATAAAGGTGACCAATCCCCCCTCCACTTCTCACCCAGCCTGTTCCACTTCCTCAATTACACCAGTCCCTGAACAGAGTTTATCAGGGCTCTCTCTTTCTAAAAGAACAGTTACAGTGCTTTGAGTATCTCTGACAAGGAGGGCGGAGCAGGGAATTAAAACCCTAAGGAAGGGCAAGGTGCTCAGTACCAAACTCAGGCTTCCAAGGCAGCACAGGCAAATCCAAATCCTTCTGTAAAAGGTCACCTGATGGCTCAGGAAAAGGAACAGAACTTGGTTTCTACAAAAGGTGTCCGAGGGTCAGTTATTCCTGAGGCTTTTTTAATACAACAGCATACCAACATTCTTGGAAACAATGATGCCAGGTGAGGAAAGCTGACAGCAGGCTCCGTGCAAAATTTAGGTTTGACTCAATGGAGCCACAACCTCACTAGGTTTAAAATTAATACTTTTTTCTCCCTGCTCTAATCCAGATGTGGTCTGCAAAAATAACTGAGGAGTTCGCAGACGTGTCCGTGGGAGGCAAAGATAATCTTCATAAAGAATGGTCTCAGTTACAGTGACAGAAGTGGCCAGCAACCATTAAAAAATCCTCCAGAAATCCACAAAACCCCATCCAGTCCAGAGGCACGGCCTAAGCTATGAGAATACATTTAAAAAGCATTGTCCAGTGAAGACTTGTGTCTGCCTATTTGATTGCAGCACTAAAAAATACACAAATCCCAAAGCAAGCAATTAAATGCAAAGACTGCCTGCAAACCTACACCGGACTCTTCAAAGGTTTTCAGATCTATAAAAGCCATCGTTTGAGTGGCAGATTTCACATCAAAAAGAAGGCTATAAAGTCCAAATCAGCCCGTGGTCATCTTTGCACATTTCTCTCTCTCAAGTGTGCCCAGAAGGTTTGGTAACAAATAGGAAAAGAGGGAGAGCTTTTCCAAACACATTTTTCAGAAAAAAAACCTGAGTGAAAAACCCCAAACAAAAAAAAAANCCAGCTTCCTACAACACAGAAACCACCAGCTCCTTAAACACATGTCCCACAAGACACAAATAAAGAAGTTTCAGAATTGCTCAGTTTGGTCTCATTTTTTGGCAAGGAACTTTTTTTCCCCCCCCTCCTTTTAGGCTCACGGCAAAGAGCAGCTTTGGAAAGACTTCTCCATCTCAACACAATCCCCGGAGAGAACCAAAGACTGGGAAAAACTGAGAGGTATCTGTGTTTATTGTTGGGATAAACAAACTTCAGAGCATTTATTTGTTCTGTTCCAAGTATGTCCTGTGTTCAAATACCATCACCTTTATTATCTAGAAATAAAAAAAACCCCAGTTTGCGCACATGGGCTCGTGTTCAGCTGATCCAACACATCTGAGGGCCCATTCTCTATTTTGGGGACTGGAACGACACGAAAGAGCTACAGAAGCATTCAGTCAAGGTCTGTGACCAAGTGCCCGGCGCTGAAGGGCCCAGCACGGCCAGGTTTGAGGAATTACCATCAGCCACGTCAGGCAGACTTGCAAGCGCCAGCACACAAAAGCAGCCCTGCCTTACACGTCAGAAATAACTTTCTCTTCAAACCAGCTCAGCTCAGTCAGCACAATCCGCTGCCAGTTTAACGTGCAGGTGCTCTGAAATCCCTCCTGGGACTGCACAGGAAGCCCAAGGTGAGGAGTCCGGCCGCAGAATCAGGAGCATTCGGAGGGCTCAGCCGCCCACCCGGCCCCCGAGCCGCTCCCCCTACCCTTGCTGGAAGAGCAGGATGTGCCAGCACGTCTGTGGGCCACATGGTGAACTGAGGATCACACCACTGAGCCTGCTAAAAATAACTCCCCCACCCTTTTTGGGGGGGGGAAAGGGCGGGGGGACCGTGTGTCTGTGGTCCCACAGACAGCGGTGCAGCTGCAGCTGGAGGTGGGGCAGGAGCGGGAGCAGGGGCTGCTGGAAGAGATGGTTTTGCCGCATTTCCAGGCACTAAGAGGTGATGCTGTGGCACAGTGGGACTCGCCCTCTCGGCGGGGTTTCTTTTTAAGAGCTGGCACCCGGGTCTGGCCAAAGCATAGGCTCCCCTGGAGCGGGAACCCAGCCTGAAGACAAGAAGCTGAGTATTTTGCTCTTCCAGCACTGCATCTGGCTTTTCCCCTTCTGTTTTACCCTGAGATCTGTCAAATCAGAGTTTCAGCTTTCCACCCAAGGCAGGCAGCCCCGGCTGACGACACCAAAATGCAAAGTAGTCCTTTATCTAATACAGATTCTATTTCACTCTCCTTTTCAGGCCTCTTGTGCTCACACACACACACACACAGGGTTTAATCCCCTCATGTCCCAGATGGAGAGGGTCTCTGGGATCAGTGTGTTTGATAGGCTTCCAACGGGCTCAATAACTGCAGAATAAGCCCATTATAAGCACTCTAGATATTAAAAAAACCACCTAAAAACAGACTAGAGTCAAACATGCGCTTAAGAATACACACGGCCTACTTTGATTTTTTTTTTTCCTCCTGATGTGCAATTCCAGCCCCAGCAGCCTTTATTTTTAGAAGTACTCCCTCAGAGAGGCTATACCCGAGCTGCAGCAGGCAGTGAACATGGAGGAGCTCTGCCTGCTTTGAAGGCCGACAGAGAGGTTCTGGTGGCAGCTGCTCCTCCTCAAACACTCCCCTGCTCCCCAGATGTGCAGTCCCACCTTCTCCTCCCTTCCTCCCTCACGCCTGTCGGACCACTCCAGCAGCAAATCCAAATCCTCGACCAAGAGAAAAGCAACCTCCCAAAGGAGGGCCACAGAGATGATTCGAGGGATGGAGCAGCTCTGCTGGGAGGAAAGGCTGGGAGGGCCGGGGGTGTTCAGCCTGGAGAGGAGAAGCTCTGGGGTGACCTCATTGTGGCCTCACAGGGCCTGAAGGAGCTGGAAAGGAGGAAACTGGAGGAGGAAACATGGACAGAGATTCTTTACAAGGGATGGAGGGACAGGGCACGGGGAATGAAAGCTCAGGGGGGCCGAATCCTGGCAACAGACCCTGGCAGGGCAGGAGGGTTTCCTGCAGAGGGCTGCTCCCCGTTCCTGCTGTGGCCCTGGGAACGCAGCCACCACCTCTGGCACTCCCATCGCAGGGGATCACCCCAGTTTGCCACAGCCCCTTCGCCTGCCACAGCTTCACTGGGGGGCTCCCAGGGCAGACGAGTGACAGGTTTGAAGAGGACCACAAGCAGGAACTCCTTTTGTTTCCAGAAAGCCCAAATGTTTCCACACTGTGGCCTCAGCTCCCCGATAAGCAACTCACAAATCAGTGTACATGTTTACACTGGACATTTCAGATCTGTTAGGTAATGAGAGCTCCAAGCTGGATAAGCCCCGCTCAGATTGCTTGGAACTGGAACCACAGAACTCTGAATTTATCGTCGTGCTGTCCAAAAATAAACACGTCCACTCAGCAAGGACTTGTGACTCGTGAAAAATTATCAGAGTTGTGCTTTCCTAACTCGCATTATAAAGCCTCCCCACGCAAATACAGCCCTGTTTCACTGGTATCCTCTCATCAGCTTGTATTATTTAAAACATGTGGGACATTCACACAGATGGAAAAAAAAAAAATAGGTCAGGCTGGAAACAAAAGCCAAGCCATCCTGTTTTATTAGCAGCTTAAACATGCAGAACTGTAATTTGAAATTCCAAGGAAAGAGGCATAATGAAAGCATTCTGAACGCACAAATAAAAAATAAAAAAAAAAACCTACTGCAAATTGCCATTTTGCCAAATGCCCTAAACTAAAGGGCAGAACTGATGGGAAGGCTTGTCCACCTGATCTGAAAACGCACAGAAAGGACCACATTGCTCAGTGATCGTGTGGAATCTGGGATACATATCTAGGATTTTTCTAACATCAGCAGCCAGTGTAACAGTCCAGCACCTCCGAAATACCACTGGACGATGAACAGTTGCAAAATCTTGTCCTTTCATTTGCAAAAATCCTACTTTTAAGCAAATTTACTCCTTTCCTTGAACTGACATTACAAACCTCAGAAACGTTTATTCATTTCCCTTTTATCTTCTGCATTACCCCAATATTTACTACCAGAATATGCAAAGCCTGAATCAGTGCAGTAAATTTAATTCAGATATTCAAGCTGAATGTCCTAAACATCATTTGATTGCTGCCACCTATTGTTGTTCCAAACATGTTGCAAGGAGTCAACCCTTTATCCAGCAGCTACTGGAAGCCATGCTGGAAGTACTTCTGGCTCTGCTGCTGCTAAATATGCAACTGCTGCATCTATTTGGGCATGACAGTTGTAGAAAGAATGAATAAAGGTTGAAAATTAAGGTGATTTTTTAATATATATAAACACACTGTTTATTACATTATTTATTTCATATCTATTTTTAAAAACTGGGTGTGTTTACACACTAACTTCTCCATTAATCTAAGCCTTGGCTTTTCACTCACAAGAGAAGCAAATCTGGAACATTCATTTCCCACACAGCCCATATAAAATGGTAATTTTAGGTCGCCAAAGGCCACTTAATTCTGTCTTCTCCTAAATGCACATGGCGTCACAATGACATCATGTTCAGGCTCATCTAAGAGGTTAAAGGACACAAAAACTACCTGGTCTAGTTTAGTCTGCCGAGTTTAAGTATTAAAACAGCAACTTTGCCACTGGATGTGAAATTTGAGAGGCTATTTCAAAATACTAATTTTCCGAATATCATGTAAATAAGCAAAAATTGTTTTCAAAAAAAAAAAACGTGGGAGGCAAAATACCTCCTCTCTCAAACAGAAAATGGGGAGCTCCTGGAGGGGTGAATCCCCACCTCTGGCACGTAACTTGAACTCTCCAGCTCAGGCTCTTTCACACACCAATGCCAAAGGCCAATTCCAACCCTCACCAGTGGACCAAAGCAGCCCCTCCTCCGCCCAGCTGTCTCCTCCCTCACAGCCTCTATCCAAACATTAATGCTAGCAACACCTCAGCACAACCCATTTAAAACTTCATCCGCCTGTGAACTGGGAGATCCAATCACACCTCAGGGGCTCGAGAGGGCCCTGGCACAGGTCCCCAGCCAGCACTTCAACCCCTGGCAAAACTGACCCAAAAAGGCATCCCAGAGAGCACCCTCAGATGGGGCAAGGGAAGGGAGACCATGGGGGTGTGGGAGAGGTGTAAACCCACAAATGCCTGTGGTGAAGCAGCTGCCGGGGCAGGGATGTTACACCGAAGCAGCAAAGGCTGAAAAGCAGAGCTTTTTTGTGCAGGAACAGCCAAAACTTGCTCTTTTAACTCTCCTCGTCCCAAACCACAACAGCAACTGAGATTCACCCTGCCCAGGCACATCTCTCATTTAGCTCCAGGGTCCTTCTTCTACACAATAAGGGCCTTCCAGACCAGCAGGGAAGGCAGCAGTATTCCCATGCTCTTCAAGCCGCTCGCCCACTGTGGCCAAGTGGCCACATGTGACCCTCGCTGGCCACACAGGAGGAAGCCCTCCCCTTCCTCCAGCTCTGCACATCTCGTGTTCCATCCCACAGCAGCAACAGGAGCCCTCTCGCCCGCAGTGGCAGCCAGGGGGAAGTTTCCAACAGGCAGCAGGAACCTCCCCTTCCAGGAGCAGCTGGAATCGCTACCGGGAACGCACAAGTATGGCTCCTGTTGGAACCGCCAGATTTTGGCCTGGATTTGGGAGATCAGAGTGTATAAACGACTAAAGAGTGTCAGTGTGGAGGGGAGAGAACGCCTGTTCCTCTCAGCAGCTGTCAGGAAATTTCATGTTAAATCCCAAGTGAGGCGGGTCCAGGAGAAGCCCCCTTCCCTGCCAGCAAAACTCGGCTCTCTGACGTGCAGTCAGAATCCGGTTGAGATACAGACACACAGTGACGCACCCGACCCTCTGTTAATCAAAACAGACCTGAAACTACACCCTGCTCAGGCTCTGAAACACCTCACACTCTCCTCACCTATTCTTTCACTTAGTTCTCAGCCCAAAGAAACGGGAGTAAAGATGCCGATGGCTCCCATGCCACGGAATTCCGGGGCAGGGGGAGTCAGTCCCACTGCCTGAGATCCAGAACTAACAGCTGGCTGGAAGTCTGGGAGCTGGTCTCACACAGGGAACAGGCAGAGAGGGGAAGAGAAGCAGGAAGAAGGGGAGGAGAAGACAGAACTTGCTGGATTCCCTCAGATAAAAGTCAATCCTGCCGTTACAGAGATGATGAAGGAGAGGGTGTTGTGGGAAGCATCTGACAGCTCCAGCTCTCCCCAGAGCAAGTGAAATGAACTGTCCACCTTAATTACATCTTCTGAAGGGGACCTGCCTGCTTGCTGGACAAGAAAGGATTTAATTACCCCCAGAAAAACACCCTGCAAAGACATCAGTGCCGGTTGGGGAAGGCCTTGAGATGCAGGTTAGCAGAACCTCGGGAAGGCTCTGAAAAAAACACTCCCTCTGCTCTTCTTCTCTCTTATTACCTATTTCTATTTTTCTATTCTATTTCTTACTCTGTTTTTATTCCTTTCTCTATTAACCAGACCACCTTAGCAAAGACAGGATGGGCCAGGCCCACCATTGCTTTACATGGTAAAGGGGAAATTAGAGGGCTCACAAAACAGCAAACAGCAGAGGAGTCCTGTTCTTACAGAATATTTACCTACTTGGGCACAGAGCTTAGAATCGGAGCTTGTAATGAAAACACTTCTCTTTACAGAAATGCTCAAGAAAACTTGTGCAATCCAGTAACTACTTTCAAGCTGCACAAAGACAAGCCCTGCTTTAGCAGTCAGCAAAAAAAAAATTACGGATCAGATTAAAAACTGACTCATCTATTTAGATATTTTTGCTGTCAAGGTACTACTGGTCACATACCACACATATGGCCTTGAAATTACCCACCTCCTACCGTTTTCCACCCTGTCCTGGTGGGATAATTAAGCAGCTCAGACTGCTGAGTGGGTTTTTTGGCCACGTAAGATGCTCAATTGCCATTCTGGATTAGATACCTGCGGTTTTGACGCCTGAACTTACTGTTCACAATGTCACCTTGCAGCTGGAGAATCTGTGGGACCGGCATGGTGAGAATAACCACATCGAACTGGGCTGGGGGCCCCGCTCTCCTGGACACTTCCCATCTCCCATCCCGGACGCAGATGTGAGTTACATGCTGCTCATAGGACACATCTGCACCTGCGTGGAAAAAGCAGCAGTTAAATACATGTGGCAATGAATTCCACAGGGAAAATGCAGAGAGAGAGTTATTTACAAGGGATGGGGTGACAGGACAAGGGGGAATGGCTTCCCACTGCCAGAGGGCAGGAACACAGCTAATTATTTACAAGATTAGGCTTTAAAGAACCAGCTGATTTTAAAAAAATATGAAAACAATTGCATGGAAGAACCAAAGCCTGACTATCCTTACAGCCCAAATTTCTCAAAGCACAGTTAAATTAATCACTGAACTGTACATGTGGTTCTGCCCCATGACGTCTAAGGCAGCAGTCAGAAAGTTTAAACTCCTTTCCCAGAGGACTCTCCACCCAGCAGGCTCACATCCTTTCTCCAAAACACAGCTGGGGTGCAGCTCACCCCCTCTGCCCCCAGTTACACAGCAGATGTTCTATTTGTATAGAGACTTTTATACCTGCAGGACCTGGAAGTTCACAGAACTCACAGACACGTTTATCCATCCCAGCAGCTTCCGGACATACATAAACAAACAAGGAACTTAAACATCCTCATCAGGGATTTAAATCCGAAAAACCGTTCAAAGGCACTGCCAAAAACACAACCACTGAAACCCTTCCCCTCGCACCAAGGCACCCGAAAGCATTACCTGACTGTTCTAAATAGTACTTGACAACCGAGGAGATGCCCTGAGGTGCCACGTAATTGCAGGAGCCTTCTCTCACCACCATTCCTTCCACGGGAGCGGTCAGCGGCTTCAGGATGCCGTGAGACAGAAGCTCCTCGTAGAAGCTTGAAAGGAAGAGACACACAGGGATGCAAACTTGCTCCATTTTCCACGATTAAAGTTAAGACCAGCCTGACTTTCGAACTTTAGCAGGCTGCATTCCAAGGCTGGCTATGCACAAATACAGCTATAAAACAACAAACCGCCTCGCTGTTGCACTGTGCCCGGCCTTCTACCCGAGAGCAAGGCTCCCTGCGGTGGAGCTGCCGGCGGCTTGCCCCGGAAGCAGAGGAATACATGCAGCTCCTCAGAGCTCCGAACACCAGCACAAGCTCCACGGCCACCGCGGAGCGCAGGAACGTTCCAGCCGCCGGGCACGGGTGCCTGAACGCACCCGCCTTCTCCCTGCTTTGCACGCAAAATTTTGCGTTTTTACACGCTGCTACCGCTCCGTCCCCCTCCCCAAAGCACGGGGAGCTATCCCGGCCTCTTCCCTCCCGACCCACGAGTCCCGCAGCTTTCACCCCTCCCCTCCTCCCCCCGATTCCGCTGGCGGGGGAGCGAGCGGGCAGCTGCGGGGGTTTGAAGCACGGCACCTGTAGCACGCAGCGAGCGCCAGCACGGGGATCCCTCCCTGTCCCCACCCCGCGCTTCTCAGCTGCGGCACGGGCGGGATCAGCGGGATGGGGCCGGGGCCGAAGCGCTGGGGGCGGGTCTCACCTGAGCCGCGGCCCCGCAAGCTCCGGCTCGCAGGTGACGAACTGCGCGCCGAGGTCGGCGCTGCCGCGGCCGGCGCGGGTCGTGCTCATGCGGCCCCCTGCGCGACAGCGGGTCAGACACCGCCGCCACACGCGACGCCGCACACGACACCGCGCACGAGGCGCGCCACACGCCCAGCCCGCCC
>VZRQ01004578.1:0-10838 GCA_013397975.1 Machaerirhynchus nigripectus | reverse complement strand
CACACACACCTGTGTCACACACACTCCTGTGTCACACTCACACACTCCTGTGTCACACACACCTATACACACTCACACACACCTGTGTCACACACACTCCTGTGTCACACACACCTGTGTCACACACACACACCTGTGTCACACACACACCTGTGTCACACACCCCTGTCAGTGGTCCAGGCATGCTCCAGAGCCGGGTCTGACCCACGCTTACTGAACAGCTTCTGCCGTATCAAATCCTGCCCAGCTGGAGGTGCCACGCAGCCGAACTGCTGGGCGTGTGACACCTTCCAGAAGGTGCTGGTGGATTGTCTCCAACACCCGGCCAGTGTTTTGCAAGGAGCCACGGCTGGGTGTGAGGAAAGCAGCCTGCTGGGCCCAGAGCAGATAGTGCTGAGGGGTGGTGGCACTGCACGCAATGCCTCTGCCCTGGGAAAACAAACTCCCGTCCTGAGAGCCCTGAGAGTGGGCAGCTGGGGGAAGGATTTGGGTTGCTACCCTTACCCAGCTGTGTGGGTGAGAGGAGAAGTTCCAGAGAACTTCTGACAGGATCGCTGTGGTATCGGGGACATCAGAGCCCAACACTTTGGCAGAGGTGTTTAGCAGCAGGTCGCTGTGAAGTCCCCTCCAAGGAGCTTGTTTTGCCTGAGGCACAGGCAGGTGTGGGTGATGCTCATCTTCAAAGGCAGATCCGAGGTGACCTCGGGGCACTTCCTGGAGAGAGCTGGGAGCCCCCGTCTCCCCTGCCCCTGTGCTGTGCGGCAGCCAAGGAGGAGAACACGTGCTGAGTCTGGGGCTTTTTTTAAGGAAAAGCAAAGATTGACTGTGTGACTGACCCTCCAACGTGTAAGAGTTCACAGCTGTGAATTCCCGTTCGGTGGGAGGTTTTCTCTTCTTGACGCCATTGCCCTGGAAAGAAGCCTCGGGAGGTTGTGTCCCCTCCTCAGCACCTCTTGCAGAGGACGCCAGCCGGCACCATGCCCTATTCCCTGCCTGCTGTGGATCCGTCCCTCCATGGAGAGGGACAGGGACAGGGACAGGGACAGGGACAGGGACAGGGACAGGGACGGGGACAGGATTCTGCTGTCTCCTAGAGGACCTGTGGGGTTGTACTTCTGCCTGACTGGGCAGGGCATTGTCACCACCATTTGTTCGTGTCTCTGTGAAAAGGAGATTTCTCAGACCTCACAAATATTTGGCCTTTTGGCCAGCGAATGGTTCTGCATGGGAGGTGTGCTGGGGAACGGTTGGTGGCACCGAGTGGTCACCTGGAGCCTCGCTGCCAGCTCAGCATGCCGGTGAGTCCAGGAGTGTTTCTTACATGTAGAAGCAGGCAGGAGGGCAGTCACTGAGTCATAGAACCACAGAATATCCTGAGCTGGAAGGGACACACAGGGATCATGGATCCAGCCCCTGGCCCTGCACAGACACCCCAACAATCCCACCTGGGCATCCCTGGGAGCGGTGCCCAAATGCCCCTGGAGCTCTGGCAGCCTCGGGGCCGTGCCCCTTCCCTGGGGAGCCTGGGCAGTGCCCAGCACCCTCTGGGAGAAGAGTCTTTCCCTGATCTCCAGCCTGGGCCTGCCCTGGCCCAGCTGCAGCCGCTCCCTGGGTGCTGTCCCTGTCCCAGGGAGCAGAGCTCGGAGCTGCAGCCCCCAGTGAGCTCTGCCCTCGGTGTGCTCTGCTCCAGCTGAACAAACCAAGTGAACAAACCAAGCTGAATAGACCTCAGCTAGCCCTCGTGTGGCCTCTCCAGACCCTTTACCACCATCTCCTTCAAAGGCTTTCTAACACCTATTAGATGTCGAAGAGTATTAAGACATTATTACAATTAAAGAGTGGAGGCCAAAAGAGGAACACCAAGAATTAAGACAAAATCCCTGGCAGTAAGTTTATAGGAACCTTGATTATTAAACTTGAGCATGATGGGCAGTGCTGAAGGTTCCACTGCAATGGAGAAAGCTCTGTGCTCACCTGATGAGCTTGTGGGGACTGCCAGTAAAGAAAGCAGGAGTGATGCAAGAGAGGGCTGCAGGAGCTGGGTGAGAACTCTGGATGAGTGGCATGTTCCTGCTCTGCGGCTAAACACCTACCCAAGGTATGTGCTGGTGGCAGGCGGCCCTGGATGAGGGCAGGGCATGGGGACACAGATTAGGAGCCATGGCACAACAGCCTTACTGGAAAGGGCCTGGGAAGGGTGGCAGGCACCAACCTGGACACCAGCCAGCAATGTGCTCTCCCTGCAAGGATGGAGAACCCCAGGCCGGGCCACGGGAGTGGACAAGGGACCACCTGGCTGCTGTCACCCCTGCCGTTTGGCACGAGGGAGGTCACATCTGGAGGCTACGTCCAGTTCTGGAATGCCCAGTGAGAGGGATGTGGAGATGATCCACAGGGGCTGGCAAACTGTCAGCGACCCCGCAGCAGGAGGTGGATGGAGCTGAGTTCACAGGTCTGGCCATGCAATGAAGCTCAAGGGACTCTCCTGGATCCCACTCAGCCTCTACAGCAATGCTGCTTCGGCAGGAGCTGCACGTGACCCTTGGGAGGCCAGAGCATCCTGTAAGACCCACGATGATGTCCCGCTCTTCAGGTGCTCCAGGACTCCTTTGGGTGCAGCCTTCCCCCTGCCCCTTCCAGTGCCTCCAGATGAGTGTGACCAGAGCTGCTCTGCCCTTTCCCTGCAGTGTAGTTTCTCCTTGGAAGGTGAAGGTCAGAGGTGTCTTAGTGCAATGTGGCTTCAGTACCCCAAAACAAAGTCACCCTCCACCTCCAGACCTCTAAATTATGAACCCCTGCTCCACTGTGTGTTTACAGAAGTGGGACAAACTGCCAGATCTGGGTGCCTGCCTTGGAGACATCTCAGGCCCATTCCAGGCTGACAGACAGGAGACACCTTTCCCCACTGACCTTTCACCGCGATTTCCAAAGCAAAACAATCTAGGAAGGGAGGGCAGGAAGCAGCCCCAGCCCTGGCACAGCCGATGCAGAGGGATAACTCTCCCTGTTGGCAGGGCACTTGTAGGATAAGGCACTTAGGTTCTCCTCATACCTTCCCGTAAGGGTGTGAAGAACAAGGGTGTTGTGGTGGGCTGACCCCAGCCCACAGCCGAGCACCCACACAGCTGCTCCTTGGCTCCATCCCTCACCCCAAAGTGGGACAGGTGGAGGGAACTGGGAGAGCAAAAGTGAGAAAACTGGGTGGAGGGAGAGACAAGGTAGGGAGTGTTGCTATGGCAAATTGGCTGCGTCCCATCCCTGTGTTATGAGGAAAGGGAGCTCCATCCCAGCCTGACCCAGTACAGATGTTTCCAGTCTGTTGCCTGGGATTTAATCTCCATCTCACATGTGGCATCTTTGTACACCGAGAAACATCATCATTTCTAAACCAGAAGATCTGCTACTGGAAATCCATTTTAGACTTTGATCTTCCCCTGCAATAACTTAATTATGTCTCTCGTGGTAAATAAATAAAACCATCACTGAAATGGGAAGCTGGAAACTTTCTTCAGCAATACCAATTAAACCACTTTATCGAGGGAAATCACTTCCAAACATCCATAGTTATTTGACTCTGCCTAAACAGTATTTAACCGGCCCCCACAAACAAATTCTGGGGAACTGCACTTTCTAAACTGTGCTGTTACCTAATGATGTATATGTTCTGTATCTCAGGGTGTTTACACTTGTCACCCCACCCTGCAGCCAGTTCAAATAGGGCTGTCTCCAGAGGGACGCAGAGCACTGCTCCGTGCACCAGCCAGGGGTGACAACCCATCCTCTGCCACCACCGTGTGCCACGTCTCCATCTCCTCCGGGCTGGCCATCTCTTCCCTGCACTGCCCGTCCTCTCCAGGGGCTGACATCTCCCCGTGCCCTCCTGCAGGAGCTGTGCCACCTCTCAGCGGGGCTGGCTGCCTCCACTTCTGTACAGGTGAGTGTGGGAAAAGTCTGGGCAGAGCCGGGTCTAAGCCTGGCTGGGAATGGCACTCACGACTCCAGCCCAGCAGCCCATACTTGCCCCAGAAGAGGGGACCCGAATCTGATTGCTGGGTCGGTTCTGGAGGGTGGTCCAGCCCAGTTTTTCTTTGCCCGGTGGTCTTGTGCTCTCTGATGTCTACAGCTGTTGCAGGGAGCAACCCTGCCCAGGCCTTTAAGTACCTGTTTGTGATACCTCCTGCCTGCCTGTACCTCCTTCCCTTGTGCAAAACCTGCTGTCCCCGTCTGCCTCCACCACCTCCTGTGGCAGCTGCAGTCTCCAGCACACTGAGTGAGGGGTTTTTAAGCTGTATTAAACCCAGCATCCTTAAGGGAAGTCTAGGTCTGCTGGAAGGTACATCTCTCGCCATTTTGCATGTAGATTTGCACTTAAAAATGTCCTTCTCTGAATGAATTGTAATCAATTCTTGTCTTTTTCATCATGATCAAGAAGGGCAAGTAGTCAGAGATTTTCTTTTTGTGATTTTATTTCTATTTAGGGAGAGAAGGCAGTGCTGGATCTTACTCATCCTCCCTCTCCCTCCTGGGGAGGCTTGGGCAGTGGTGTTAAGAGGTGAGGCAAACAGCAGGGTGGTGGGAGAGAGCTCTCCCTCGTGGCCGTCCCCTTTCCCGGGAAGAGAGAGAGGAGAAGTGGCGCTGCACGGTCACTGGTAGGACCAGTAACACCCTGAGCCCTTTGTGTGTTGGAAGGAGGTCAGGTTGGATGGAGCTCTGAGCAACCTGGGGCAGTGGAACAGGGCTGGAATGAGAGGGGCTTTAAGGTCCCTCCCAACCCTAACCATTCTGTGATTCCATGATTTTTAGCCTCTTGCAGTTCCCAGTGGTCTGCAGAGCATTGCAAGGATTGTTGCCTGGCCCCTTACTGGCATTCCTGAAGGCCTGTCCCACCTCCCTGTGGAAATATCCCTGCTGAGATGCGTTTGCTGAGCCGCCCCACGTGCATTAAGGCTTTTAAGAGGTCATCCAGGCCACCAGACCGAGTCTGAGTCCTACCTGGGTGTTTCCCTGCCCACATCTCTCCTCTCCCTGCTGGACGTCGCCCCTGCTTCACCTGGCACTGACTCTGTGGGTGTGCTGTTCCAGGCGCAGCGAGGATGTGGCTGGCTCTAGCTCTGGTGTCCGTGCTCCACGGGACGGCCTCTGGGCAATGCTCCTTGAATTCCCCATTTCCTAAGAATCCAGAAGCAGGGATGAACATCGTAAGTATGATAGCTTTGGAGCAGGGGCAGGAAGTGTCCGGGAAACAGCCAGTATTAAATAATGAGAGTTGAATATTACATTTAGGGATTTCCCCAGAGGAGCCTGGAAAATGGTGTTACTGGCTTTCTTCTCGTTGCAGAGTGAAATGGTCTCCTTCTGGGGCTACCCCAGCGAGGAGTACAATGTGGTGACAGAGGATGGCTACATCCTTCAGCTGAACAGGATTCCCCATGGGAGAGCAAATGCCGGGTGCCAAGGTAAAACTGATGCCATGCAGGACACCCACACCTGGAGCCGCTCGCTGGGACTTGTGCAAGAGGATTTGCAAGGTTCCCCGAGGCTTGGCATCCATAGCTTCAGTTCTGATGGACCAGAATTGGTAGGGAAGACTGACCCCTTGCCAGGGATGTTCCCTCACCCTTCATGGACCCCTGAGCACTGCAGTCCCAGCAATGAGAGGCAGCCCATCCATCCTGGTCATAAAACCTGAGTTTTTCCGGGATCCTGGCTCCCAAAACGTGCTCCTGCAGCCTTTTGGTGGGTCAGCAGACTGGTTTGGCACTCCCTGAGGAGCCTCCAGGGAATCCTCTTGTCCTGCGAGGGCCGGTAACTGGGAGGGGGGGTTAGATCCATGAAAAAGTGCGTTTTTCCCATCACATCCCCGGGCTCCTCCGTGTCTGCCTACAGAGCTCCCCGGGCAGCCCAAGTTCTGCCAGCACTCCCAGAGATTTTGGGGATAAAGGCCACGATAACAGCACAGCTGCCACGTAGCAAACCTGCTTTTTAAATGGAGTCTAGGGGAACGCCGACACAAACCTCCACAGATTTTGGCTCCATGAGCTGTCTCAAAAGGTGCCAGCCAGCATTAAAAACACAGAGAGCCATCACGCTGCCTCTCTTGCAGGTGCGAGACCCGTGGCACTTCTGCAGCACGGTCTCCTTACAGAAGGCAGCAGCTGGCTCACCAACTTGGCCAACAGCAGCCTGGGCTTCATCCTTGCGGATGCTGGCTACGATGTCTGGATAGGAAACAGCAGAGGGAACACCTGGTCCAGGAGACACCTGACCCTGTCTCCCAAACGGGACGAATTCTGGGCTTTCAGGTAAATGGGTTTGAGTGCCTCGGGAACAGCTGAATTCTGTCGGGGTCACGCTGCCCTAGCTGGGGGATGAGTGAACCAGGCTGGATTGAAGCACATTCAGCTTATTTTGGGTGAAAACCCCAGGTGAAAACTCAGTAGGGTGAAGAAGTTTGTGGGGCAGTCCTGCCGTCCCCACTGGCTTTGTGGTTTGCTGGTGACAGCCGTGCAGGTGCAGGCGCTGCCCCTCTCAGCAGGGCGTCTGCTCTTCCTTCTGCAGCTTCGATGAGATGGCTAAATACGATCTCCCAGCCATGATCAGCTTCATTGAGCAGAAAACAGGACAGAAACAGCTGTATTATATTGGTCATTCCCAAGGCACCACCATAGGTGAGTGGGTCCTTTTGAGGGCAGCACAAGATGCCTCCATCCTCTCTGAGATCTGTAAAATTGCTCACTGAAGTTAAACTATGAGCATGAGTGCCTTGAAAGAGTAAACCTCCATTTTTCTGCTTTTTTTCCCCCTCAGGTTTTATAGCCTTTTCTACTATGCCCCAGCTGGCTCGGAAAATCAAGGTGTTCTTGGCTCTGGCACCTGTGACCACGGTGATATTTGCTCGGAGCCCGTTTAGAAAGCTCGCCTTCTTTTCTGACTACGGGCTTAAGGTTGATCTGCACCGTGTTCTGCACAGCAGAAAAAATGTGGTTTTTCATGGGGACTGTGAAATTACCTGCGGAGTATTTCAAGTCATTTACAGAGAGGGGAGCCCTGCTCTCTGTTTTCATGGTGGACAGAAAAACACACCTCTCACCACAGAACCTTTCAGTCCTGTCCTGAATTCACTCCCCAAAATGTTCTGCCAGAATCAGAGCCAAAACATTGGTGAATAAAACTGATGCAGAGGCTGTGAATTGAGCCCTACAATTTAACACAAGGGCATAATTAATGTAAGGGATCATGCCCATAGAAAACAAGGAACAGAAGCATTTAACGGAGTGCAAGGGAGGCTTCACCACGGGCAACCTTAATACGGGAATAAAATAGAAGCTGTAAAGTGGTGGTGCCTTGGGGAAAAGCATAAGCAGGCATCCTGTTTGATGAGTACATCTGCAATTTTGCAGGAGATGTTTGGCACCAGGGAGTTCCTACCACACACTGCCCTGGGGCAGCTGCTCCTCTCCCGGTTCTGCGTCTGCTCGAAGGTCTGCAGGAGCATCTTGGCTATGCTTTTCGGGTTTAACTGGAAGAACACAAACATGGTATGTGGGAATAAATCTGCGGAGGGTCCTTCTGAAGGACAAAGCCTTGGCAGTGCCCTGTTTTGCGGAGCCGGGTGTGTCCTGTTGTGAAATGCACTCGTGTCCTCACAGAGCCGAGTCGATGTGTACGCGGGACACACGCCGGCGGGGTCCTCAGTCCAGAACATCATCCACTGGCTGCAGGTAAACCTCCCGGGTTCCTTCCCGTGCCACACAGTGTGGCGCTGCTCCCTCGCAGGCAGCCTGCTCTGCTGGTTGCTGCAAGACACACCTCTGTCAGAGCTTTGCTGGTTTTGTTCTCACCCCTCCATAAAACGCTCGGCAGGTTTTTGAGCTGGGTGGCCCCAAAGGAGTGGGTCTGTCAAGAGAAACACTTGGAGCTGAGGACCCCGCACCCACAGCAGGCACATTCCAAGGGTCTCATTTCAGACCAGCTCCACTCCTGCCCTGCAGCCCGAGTGCCATGAGTGGTCAGACCGTGGCAGAGATGCTCCTGGGCAGCAGCCGGTCAAGCTTATCGCCGATAAAGCTTATTATTTCTCCTTCTTCCCCTTATGGGCACGAGAACAGTCACCACCAGAGCCCTGTGACATTGCAGTTGTGTTCTGCTGTACTCCTTTTCTCTTCCCCAAGATAAAAACTTGCACAATTTTTTGTAGATAGCAGGTTCAGTCCGTGCACCTTCTCTGAGGCGTGTGCCACAGGCTGTGCTCAGGGCACAGCTCCTTCCCAGGGTGGAATTCCTGCCCAGGGACCCCAGAAGAACTTTGAGGTGTTTGTAGCAAGAGCACACACTCCATTTTCTGAAGTGCTGCTGCTTGGTGGAGGGATCAAGCCATGGCCACCCTGACCTTGTATTGCTGATAGTCCTGTTCCAGTTAGACAAGAGATGTTCAGAGGCTCCTTCCACCTTTGCTTGTGCCACTTCAGGCCAGTTCTCCAGCCCACAAGGAACATTTAGAGTCCAAACCCATTTTCTATAACCTTTTGATTTCTTCCCATCCTGGTGTTACCCACAAACATTAGAAACATTATCTCAGTCTCTTTGTCCAAAACCACGACAGTAATTACTCGGACTGGGCCTAGGGCCAGACCTGTGAGATACACTTGAAAAATCCTGTCCCCATTCAGTGACGAAACCCAGCTTTTGAGGCTTGACTTTTGAGGGGTGACTGCACCCCCAGAGAACTGTGATTTCACTCAGACCACTGCACGTCTGAATCTGCTGCAGGGAGTCCATGGTGGGGCCCTGAGAGCCTTTGACGGGGGGCACGTGTACAACAGCCTTCACTACAGACAGGTGAGGTGCTTCCGACAGCCACGGCCTTCCCTTCCCCTGGTCCCCTCCCATTCCTGCCTGGTGTCACTCCTCTCGATGTGCTCCTCTCTTCTCAAACTGGAAGTCAGGATCTCTGCTTGGAACAACAGCATCTTCCATTCTTAGCTCTATTTTGCAAATACCTTTTAAATGCAATAAAACATTAGACGCTTTCCGCTTTTCATAGGATAAGGGGAAATGGTCTCAGGTTGCACCAGGCTGAATATTAGGAAAAATTTCTTCTCTGAAATAGTGGTTAAGCCTTGGAACAGAAAGAAAAAAAAACCTTCTTTCTTCCTTAAACAGGAAAAGTTGTTCAGAACGCAGCGTGAGGCTTAACTGGATTAATTACACTGCACGTAACGAGAGATGCTGCTGACAAATCACCTCATGGCAAGTCCTCAGGGTGTGGAGCTGAAACAACCCTCCAGAGGCGTTTCAATTTCAAGAACTCTCTGCCAAACACTTCCCTGCTGTCACTGGGCTGAAGGCAGCGCTGGTGATTGTGTGAAGTGTCACCCCAAACCCCGGCAGGGCTGGCCGGGAGGGACCTGTAGGGGTCCCCAGTCCAACCTCCTGCTGGCAGCAGGAGGATCCAACAGCACTAGATCAGGGAAGCCAGAGTTCTGCCTCCTTATCAAATCCTTCTCTAGTACCAGAACCAGAACTTCCTGCCAGGCAGAACAAATTTGCTAGTTAATTTTAATTAAATTAGTTCACTAAAGTGCAGAGCGCAAGGCTCTGCTGCATCTTTATTGCAGTTCCTCTTCTTTCTAGAAGAAAGGAGTTCCAGTTTTCACTTCTCTCCTGTTGAGCTTGTGACGGGACACCCTCCCTTTTCGGCTGAGGGTGAAAGAGCAGAGGAGGCTGCTGCCTTGTGAAAGTCCTTTATTTTGCAGTTCCATAATTTTCTGAAGGTAGAGTTCGAAGGGGATACACGATAAGGCAAAGCAGCAACAGCAGCAGTGGCAGCAGGCTGAACAGCTTCTTATTTTTTTTCTTCTTCTCCTTCATCTTCTTTTTCTTCTTCTTCTTGTCCTAACTAAACTTACAGAAGCGAGGATTGTATTTGTTAATTGACCAACAAAATTAACACACGATTCTAGTTTTCTTAATTCTGATGGTCTAATTCTGATGATCGTAAATCTTACACAAGGCTTACATAGGTATTACACAAATTTGCGTATATAGTTTTTATCAGCTCATTGTTTATGTGAATACTCTATCTAAAAAATGTGAACAATATAGTTCTATCTATGTTTTGTCTAGAGTAAGGAAATTCTCTGAAAAGGTAAAACTGCTGCAGTACAAACTGTGTTTAAGGTCTCTTTGCTGCAGCTTTTCAATGTTTAAGGCACTTAGCATATTTTTCTACTAAGAGTTAAAAATCTGTATTTCTATTTNCCGCCGCTCTACGACGTGAAGGACATGGAGGTGCCCACGGCCATCTGGAGTGCGGGGCTGGACTGCCTGGCCGACCCCCGCGACACCGCCCTCCTCATCCCCCAGGTCAAGAACCTGGTCCACCACAAGCTGATTGCCCACTGGAACCACATAGATTTTGTGCTGGGCCTCGATGCCACCGAGGTTCTGTACCGGGAAATTCTTGACATCATGAAGAAGCATCCCTAAAGATGCTGCTTTGATTTGATCCAATTTTTTTGCTGGTTTGTCTCATAAGATTAGTGCTGTCTGGAGGAATTTGAGGTTTCTCCCTATTTGGGCCACCCGAATATAGCTAATTAAAGTGTTCTGCTTTTAACTGGAGCAGTGGCAGGGTGGGGAGAGGAGCCTTCGTGCTATTCCTGGCTGGCACAGCATTGCCTTTCTTTTTCCCCTTTCTTTTCCTCTTTTTCCTTTTTTTTTTTTGTCTACCTTTATCAGTGACAGAAAGTTCATTATTGCTGTCTCAGGTCTGGCACTGTTATGCTTAAAACCATCAAGGTGGATCAGAAGGAGATCCAACAGCTCTGTGGTGAAAA
>VZRQ01004574.1:55649-74480 GCA_013397975.1 Machaerirhynchus nigripectus | reverse complement strand
AATCGATTTGGCCCTGTAAGTGGGCAGTGGAGTATCTTCTTCATCTTTCTTTTCTTTGTCGTTTTGCTCTTCTTTCTTTGATGCAGTTTGGCATTCAGTGCTATCATCTAAAGAAAACAAAAGAGAGGGGGAAAAAAAAGACCAGTTAAACTACCTTCAATTCAGGCTGGAATTCAGGTCTAGATTAGAAATATAAAGGTGAAATCCCCAGCCCACAAGCTCACAGAAATATTGTCTATCATTAAGAGAACAGGGTGGGGGGAAGTAATATTTTGCTATGTTAACTGTCACAGGTGCTGGGTCTCATGTTACATTTCGTAAGACAGTGACCTTACAATCCAGAAATCACCTCTGTAACCTCCTCAGGATGATGAACATTTAATACAGATACCCTCATGTAAGACTTGCAAAGGATTTGCAATACACAGTACTGCAAAGAAGGCACTTGAAGTCAGATTTCGCTACCAACTACCCGTATTTCTGTTGTATTTACTTGGTTTTATATTCCATTTCCAACGGAATAAAAAAAGACAGCAATAGCCTTAATTTCAAAATCAAGGAGAGCTATGTATTGGCATTTACACTAATTTTATGCAGCAGTATGTCAACATCTGTAAAATATCAGGCATCTTAGTAATTACTAGCAAGTAATGAAAATAGTACCACCATTTTCTGCCCAGGCAACAAAACACCACGTGCAATCCTTTTGAGACTACTTTCACAAAGACAGAATACAGACATTAGTCACTTATCTCTGTAATCAAAGGCTGCATGAAAGTCCCAATTTTCTCAACACAGTAGAACTAGACAGCTGGAAGTTTCTCCTTATTTATACTGGGAATATGGGTTTCCATGTCCATACCTCCAGTCCGTTCAGTGCATGACTGCTTTGCAATCGAGGGATACATGGCCAACTACTTTCCTCACCCTGACCTTCTTTCCAAACCATACCACTCAAAATTTCTCAAGTCCAGCGTTTGAAACTTACCCATGAAGAGTTTAGTTACAGCCATTTTTACCTGGCTCCTAAAACTGACCAATCCTTCACTCCTATCTGCCAATCTAGTCCAGAGACTCCCTCCCTAAATGTCCCGGCCACAACATGACAGATAAGCACTAGGATTTTGTGTTCTTTCCTCTCTCACCCCACACACCCTCCAAAAAACCCGCATTTGTCCCAGCATAAATCAGAAGAAAATAATAAGCAAGAGGTTTACATCAGTAGCCAGACACAGAACATCTGACTGCAGCCTGCCTCACACTCACAGAGCAAGATCAAAGGCTCTCATTACCTCAGAACATACAAAATACACCTATCACAATGTACAAAAACATTGAACTGTTCCTTCCATCTGGCCTGACAGAAAATTAATGCTTAATCTGGTTGGAACTGGATCTGTGATTGCCTGTTTGTTAAATTTTTTTTAACTGGAGACAACAGCACCTCCCAAAACAAAGCTTTTTGCGGGAGCTTTAGTTACACAAATTTTAAATTAAAGCCACTGTTTCCTAACCTATAACTGACACTAGTGCTCAGGAGGTGGAAGATAAAGACTGAAGAATGGGAAAAAAAGGAAAGAAGAGGAGACATAATGGCAGTATCCACGATAGAGCTGAGATTGTGGGCCAAGGAAGAGATAGCAAAGTCACTTGAGAACAGGAAAATGCAGTTTGGATCTATCTCTTGGAAGTGGCAATCAGAGAACAGAACTGTGTCCCTCAAACACTGAGGAACAGCCTATGAGTCACCAATTTGATAACAATGTCCAGAATGTGATTCAATCCAGCTGTTTCTTTTCAAAGGCACAAGCAAATAACATTAAAAGTACAGAATCCATTACAGACCAAGGACCCTGTTCAGCCGCAGTGGTTCAGAATATTTCCACAGTAACACCATAATCTCACAGTTTCTGCACTCACCCACACGTCTAGAGACACACTTTGCAGGGTCTGGAATTTTAGTCAGTGGGTAGAAAGGTGCTGTGCCAAGACACTGTTTTGCAGGCAGCTGTAGGAGAACTTGTTCTGCTTTTTAACAGAACCTTGGCAAAGGATGACAACCATGGGCTACAAACTTAGTCATATCATCAAACTCCTCACTACATATAGAGAAGATCCCAATCCAGGTGGGAACTCAAGCTTTGTATGGAATAAAAACAAGTCTGACATGTAAATCCACAGGAGGATTTTTTTTTAATTTTATGACCCGAAAAGAGGAACAATGAGAGAAAAAGTGGGAAGGAAATGAGCTAAAAATCACATTAAAAGACCATGTCAAATTGTTCCACAAAGACAGTTCACTATACTTGCAAAAAAACACTTGCCAAGTAACAGACAAAGCTGGTATCAGTCTAGATTGAAACCAGCAACACAGACATCATAATTATTGAAGTTCTGTTATGCTTCATGTAAGATTTTTAAACAGGGAGACCCAAGGATTTTTCAGAAAGAGGGGCAGGGAGGAGAAAAATCTTGAGCAAAGCCAGAACAGGCCAAAGTAACAAGTAGTAAGACAGTTTTCAAAACACTGCATGCAAAAATACAGTGCAGTGTGTCAGCATGATTTAACTTAATTTTGTGAATATCGTGGTGGGGGAAACAACTGCATAACATCTCCCTGAAAGAACTTTCTCTTCATTATGTTTTATTTTACAGCCTTATGCCTCTGCGCTGAGGCAGGTAGGCATAGCCAGTCAAAACTGAGCAACTGAAGTAACCATTGTCAACCAGAAATTAGCTCCCAAATCAAAGCACAGTAGCTCACCATGTGTGCACTATCTATTCCACAGCCATAGCCTAATCTGGTATAAATGGAGGATAAAAGGGAAGCACTAAAAATGGAACTTACATTTCATAATCAATGAAGAAAAAACCTGACACTGCAGAGTCGTCTCTACCACCTGTTACAGTATGGTCTTGTGCTGCTCTGAAATGCCAATGAACTCATGTAGCTGGGAATCCCTCAGTCCAGACAGAAAGCCTGCAACAGTTTCCCTACAGATGTTGCCACTGATAGGGCAAAAAGTCACACAGTGTGCTTTAGACAAGGGCTGTATTTTATAACCACCCAGAACCAGTATTTGGTAGTCCCAGATCCAGGAAATATTTCAGCTGCAATATATTTTCTCTCAAAAATCCTTTACTTTCTACACACGCACACACACACACACATAGATATATATATTCATACATACACAAAACTTATAGTTATGTGTGAGGGAAAGATACATGCTGTAGCATTTGCACACCATATTTATGTAGCCTTCTAGGTTGAGTCAAAATGGTAAGAATTGTGATCTCCTAACCCTAATCAGAAATAAAGTTTCTTTTCTTCCCTGGTATACTGCTTTTCTTAAAGTGCATTGAAGGTATATTTTGAATTTACGGTAAGAGCATTTTACACTTATGAAGTCAAACTGTCCAACAGAGTAATTACAGACTTCCCCATCCCGCAGAGAGAGTACAATAATCCAAGCTGAGCACCGAATTCTTGAGCCATTGGGTACAGCCCATAGCTGGGTCAGGGGAAGCAGAAGAGAAAAGTGGCACTTCCACTTTTAACAAGTTCTTCCTCACACAAAAAAGGAGGCTCAAAGCAGGATGCCTGCACACTACTCCAGTTTGATTTATAACATGGTCAGAACAGCAGCCGCTATAACCAATTCCCGCATACCGTTATTCTTGTCATAAATATTTTCTTCCTGCCAGCCTCTCTGGAATGGCTTGTGGCATCTGGACTTTATTCAACCTGCCTGCAGGTGCAACACTGAATGAGGTTTATGGATTCAGTGGTACCAGGCTGAGAAAGGTCCAACTTTCAGGTAAGGGGGAACAGAAGAGGAAGCCCACAGTGTTTACCGAAGGCAGGACAGAGGTATTAACCTGACTATTTTATATTTTTGTCCTGGAACTTAAAACAGCTAATCGAAACGGAATTTTCCACCTATGAAGTCTGAGGAATCAAAAATAAATAAGAAATAGCAACCCACAAAATAGACCTGTGTAGTTGACTGGTATGCCTTAAAACTTTACAGTAACAGTTTTCTAACTTGAAAATTTCGTAAGAATAATATTATTTAATACTTTTTATTATTTTCAGTACATAGCTTCCCATATACAAGGTATTAATCTAATCCAAATTTCCTGAGGGCAGCCTGATTATCTTTTAAGTACATGCAATACTACAAGTGCACCTGTATTTGGACATCACTACTGTCACAGCTGTGTCCTCAGATGGTACTTGGAAACATGCAAACACATTCTGTTGAACACATTTATCAAACATGTTTTTCCTGAAAGTGCCATGAATTCAAAACAAAGAGCTTATTCCTAACCAAACACTCTTGCTAACAGGCCAAAAATTGCTCTACTTCTATATTCTTCCTAGAGAGAAAAGGAATGTTTTTTGCTATCAATAGCATGTTCTTCCAGGCTACTGCCACTGCTAATATGCACTGACAGAATGAAGTGCCTCTTCTGAACAGTCCTGTCAGCATCACCAGAGAGCTGTAGCACTAGTGAAGAAAGACTTATAACGGATGGGCTTAAATCAAAGCTTCTTAAAACAAACTGAATAAAAGGGACCACGTACAGCAACTTCCCTTTTTTATGTCCAGATTAGTCAACCTAGCAGCAAACTCTGAATATTGACATTAATCTATATTGCTTTTCATATAAAACCACTGGGTTTTATATAAATCTCATTACTTGTATGTACTTTCCCCTTTCCTCTTGAATCATATTTGTAGATCATTTATGCAAAAAAGTAAGTACCAACTAAACAGATGTAAATACTTTAGATTTTAATTTCATGAAACAACTTGAGCTGCAAGTTCAGAGGTGCAAACTGACCATCAATTTTTCTGGTTCCATGATTCACTACTGCCTAACAGAATCAAACACACAATCACACTGACACTGACCAAAAATAGCCTTGATTAGCTTTTTCTTCTAAAAACTTAAGTCTGGTAAGCAAGATAGTTGTATTTTAGAATCCTGTAGGCCACACAATAGCATTTTTGAAGGCTATCTTCATTGAAACACAGTTCATACATTAATCCTAAGAGTTAGGAGCCTGAATAAGCTGTTATTTAAATTTCTAAACTACTGCAGCATTTCAAGAAATAGACGTTTTATAAGTACCAGTGCAGAAGAACACAGACCTTCCAGCTGTGGAAAGGAACATGTGCAATCTGTGCTATGTAATGCTACACTTAACTCCTCCAGACGCAAAGAGAAGTGGAAGGTGGTGTTTTAGTTTTTACCTTTTTTACTCACCATCCAATTCTACCTTAACTGGCACTAAACTAAACTAAACTAATTTTCCCCAAAACTACTTTGCCCATGACAGTAACTGGGAAGTGATCTCCCTGGCTCTATCTCAACCCCCAAGCTTTTCCATTTTATTTTCTCCCTCTGTCCTACTGAGGAGGGGCAGCAAGCAAGGAGCTGGAAGGGCTGGCACCCAGCTAAGGTCAACCCACCACAATACAGTACTGGAAGCAACAAGTGGCAGTCTGCCTTCACCACAACCACTATGGATATGAGAAAGCTTTCAAAAGCCTCATCACAGCTTGGACATTTTAGGGTAACAAAAAAGCCTTATTTATACAGTAAAGTGACAGAAACTCTGTATTTTTAAATAACAGTATCCTACAGTCTTTAACACTTTATACCTTTTTGAACCTTCTAAGAGATCTGTACATACATGCATCCAGCATTTAAAAAAAATTCTCATCATTGTTCAGAATAAGCATCCTAAGTGTGGACAAACAAGTGAACTCACAGATGATTGACTTAGCATTTCTGGATTTTTACTTTTTACCGCTGTCTATATTCTGCATCAGAAGCGACAGGCTGCATTTTCCTAGCTGATATTTCAAGGATTACCCTGAAAATTAAAAATAATTACCCTATGACATCTCTCTACAAGCTTTCTCAGAATTACTAAAAACACTCCAGCACCATAACTAACAAAAATCTCAACTCTCTGCAGCTGCTTAGCTATAAAGATATTGGAAGAACAGTTTTCTGTCAAAGACTGGTACAACTCTAAAAACAATGTGTAAGTAGCTGGCACAAAAAGAACAATCCACCAATTTCATTTGCAAAGCAGGTATTTACTTATTACTATAACACATAGCCTTCGGTATTACAGATGTTTGTTACCTTTGTTCTACATGAAAGCATGGTGTGTTGAATTGTTGTACCATGACCGCCACAACACCTCTATCATGAGCTGTCAGTGAACAGGAAAGCAGTTCTTACCGTTCATTTAGGAGGTAATCCCTCCCTTTATTGCATCAAGTTTGCAGTGCCTTTTATTAATATACATGGAACTAGCCAATCCAAAGAACAAAATATTACTCTACCTCCACTCAAGTACATGAGCAGCTTTGTAGTAGCCTTTCTGATAAGATCAGCTGTATTTTCACCCAGTGTCAACAACAATATTCCAAAGTGCCAGCAACATAAGGAAGACAAAAGTTTTCTAACTCTGAAACAGTTAGGAGCATAACCTGGTTTTTATTACAGCATGCAGCCACTCATATCCTGCAAAGCTTATACTCTTGATAAGTAAATATATAATTCATTCTTCTCTCATAAATTATTTACTGTATCTTATTTCCTGTAGAAATTACCTTCTCTAGTCAAAAACACATCCATCCCTCCTATTTTTAAATGAGGCATATTATAGGTACAAAAAAATTGTCTACATGAGTAGCTGAGCATTATTGGCTTGAAATATCATGTCTATCCCACAGTACAGTACAGAAAGCAATAGATGCTAAAATAATAGTTCAGTTACCAAAGGCAGTATTTCTACCCATCTCCTCATTTATCTGGGAATCTTAAAAATTACTGACAATACTTATCTGACCATTTGGTGAGTCCATTTCAGCCAGATCAGGAAACAAAAGTTTTCCTTTTTCACCAGTTCAATTTTCTGTTCAATAAGGCATCAAAGGAGCACCACTTTTGTGGTGAAGATGAAAAAAAAAAAAGCAAGAGCAGAATCACCCCATTCCCGCATCGCCCACCACAAAACAAAATCCACCTCCACCGAAGTAATCTCTCTAAACAGATGTATTACTCTGCCATTTGCAGCATTTGCAGTGTTTGAACTTATCTCAAGTACACTGGAAAACTTAAAAAAAACCAACCAAACAAAAAATCCCATATGCACTACATTCTCAGGCAGATTGTGGACAGCTTTTTAGATGACCTTTCAGTTACTTTCTGAAGATTGTAAACAAAATTAGAAATAGCAGTATCGGCTTTATCCCGTTCCTCGGTCTACTTCCTTTAAACAAAGACTTCAGCTGTAAACACACCAAGCATACCAAACAAAAAGACACTGCCAAGCCTGTCTCATAATAACATGCCCAGTAATGAAGTTAAATTTCACAAGGCTAGAACAGATTTAAGCCTTCATTTGGAGGCTCAGACATTAACTTTCTGTACATTTTTAAGAAACCACTTTCAAATGTATTTAATTCAAAACATTAACACCTGCAAATTGTATAGAGAGGTGATGATAAATCAAAGTTTTGTGACAGCATGGAAGCTGAAGTCCTTTTTCATCATTACAGTGAAAGAAAAAATGAACAAATAAAAATAAATTTGAAATCCATACCTTTTTTTGGAGGTAGTTCACCACTCTGTATTAATTCTGTTCCAGGATATACAATCTCTCCATCTTTTACCATTTCATTCCACAAGCCACATAGTCCATCTCGTGTAAAAGCCAGCTGTTAAAAATAATACATTATATATAGTTACACACAACAATTTTCTCTCAAGGCAATTCAAGCTAACATTTAAAACACATCTGATTTTATACTTCATCCCAGAAGAAAGAAAACACGTGTACCATCTCATTGGAAATGGGATTTTGTGTGTGCATGACAGGGATTTAAATAATCTTCAGAATCTCTGATTGTCTAGCTAAGCTATTTTCAGGTTAAAAGTGCAAAACAGTAAATTTGAGACAGGTTCAAGCCCAGCAAAATGAACTTTTTTTTGTGACATGTTCTCATCAAACACATGGATTTGTTCACCTCAGAACTATCCACCCATTCAGGATGAGACCAGTTGGGGGCTGGGGGGCAGGGAGAGGGTGTGGGGTGTCCTTTTTCCCTTCAGGAAAAGCTATTCAAACAAAGTCAAGGTGCATAAAATCTCAAGACAGAGAAACATACCCTCGCCAACCAGCAACTGAAGAGCTGGGCACCTTAACCAGAATGATGACATCAAAGGCACAGATTTGTAAATGAATTCAGCCAGTTCAATCTGGTCCTGCTGTGCAAAGCATCTCTCACAACCCTCCCTCTTCTTTCCAACTGCTACAACAACTCCTCTTCCATGAACAACCAGATTATGGAACGGATCAAGCCTAAAACCAGCTGCACCCAGAGGAAAAGTAAAGGGCTGCCTCAGCCCAGGTCAGTTCTCAATACACTTTGTGTTCAAGAGGACAAATACTGGCAACAGAATATAGACTCTGCCAGCTAGAACCACTCACAAAAGCACTGGCTGTAACACAAGTCTCCTAATGATTTAGGAATTTGGATCTCCCTTGGAGAATCCTAATGACCAGGATAACTTCTATTGATGTTGTTTCCTGCTTTATAAAACGCTGCAAAACAGGTATCTACATCCCAAGTGAATTCCATAATAACCATGGTGTAACTCACAACAGTATAGCATAAGGGAGGAGGGCAGGACATGAAATGGAAAAACAGAATACTTTCTGCATATCAAAGTGGTGCAGTGGACCACATTAAGAGAAACAACAACAACAAAACAAAAAAACAAACAAGACCAAACAAACAAAAAACCCACAAAAAAACCCCAAAACCAACAAACCACCAACTGCTGAAGGCTTATTCAGAAGCGTCTTTGTGTTATGTAACTAGCATTCAAATCCAAAGTATTTCAGCTGAGAAGTAATACAAAGATGTGGCTTACAACTGCCATAAAATATTTACTGTTACACACAGAAGTCCACTTCTCTCAGGGAAATAGATCAAAATAAAATATATTGTAAGGATTAAAAATTACAGGTTTTATGAGAGACACCCACCAGCAAGGAAGACATTTGCTGATCCAGCTCATCTCAGTTAACACCAATTAAAAGACAAGTTGCATGCTCTCACACCACTGTAACACACTAGACGACCACAGTAGTTTCTCCACTTCATCTTGCATACTTCAGAAATCCACTCCAACATGTATTAATGATTTCAGTAATTCTTCTTTCAGCACAAAATACCAGTTGACACATTTTATGTGTCTGTCACTATTGCCTCATCAGGAGCATAAGAAGGAAAAGAATGATGCAGTGTGAGCTAGACATTATTAATCTTATCTGTGATTTATCAATTGTACAGCACCAGAGTCAAACTCTGACCATGCTTTACTGAAAGATACAGTCACTGTTCTTCAGTGCTAAACAGCACAAAGAGCTTTTGCAAAGATTTGTGTTTTGCTAGAAGTTTTACATTTGGCTTCATTTTTTAAGAACTAGAATAATCTGAAGTTGCATTTCAACTATGAAAAAAATCATTCGCCATTAACTGATTTTCTTGATTATTCCCAGTCTATGACTATTTCAACAATAAATGGTGTTCACTTTTTCCTTCTTTAGATGTGGTCATATACTTTAGTGGGGCACATAGGGAATTTACTTTTCATAGTTTTTTTCTTGGGTAAAATAGCAAAACAACCGTTTTACTGATTTTGGCTTATATAGTGTTGATAGATTATTTTTTCAACTTTCACCTGTCAAATACTAACCTATGCTAAAATACAAGCTTGAAAAATAACAAGTGAGGCAACCCTCCAGATGGGTTGCATAATAAATTACAGTTTTCACAAATTAAAAATCTTTCTGTAATAAATTGTCTTTTTCACACATTTTACTTTACATTCTCAGATCACCTTGGTATGGAAAATTATTCTCGCAGCCCATAGAACCTAAATGTCTCCAGGCTTTGAATGCCAGTTTCTTCATAATGCAGCACTGTTCTATTTCAGAAAACTTACTTATTACTTTTGAAAGAATTCATACAAAGCAGAATCAGGGACTGTTTTCTCCACTTCAACCTCTAATCCTTTTAATGGCACAAAGTTCACTCAACTCTTTCAGGCAACTAAAAACTGAAAAAGTAAACAAAATTTCTTCAGCCTTGGCTTTGGTTCAAAGTCTTATCAAAGTAATTTTCTTGGTATGTTGCAAAAAGATAGAGGAACCACCAAGACTACAGGTCAGAGTTCCACCTCCGTCTCCAAATACCTCACCATAAGCAGCCTTCAGATAAACAATTTTGCCTACTACTCAGGCTGTAGTTAACATTTTGTCAGCAGTATCTGTGTTGGGGGAAGGGAAAAAGGAGACAAGTTTGAAAATAAAGAAACACTGGACCTACTTTACAGCAATAATCAAAGCAACCAGCAGAAAGGATAATTAAGAAACAGTATTTACAACCAATTCATCTTCCATAACTGAGGGCAACCTAATTTCAGCTGTAACAAAAAGACTATAATCTACTCAACATTCAGCAGATACCCAGTATTTGCTATATATAATAGCCAAAAGTAAAAGAAATGTCTGAGTTTTTAAGTGATTATTTAAGCAATTTTATTTTCATTATCTCAAAATTACATAATCATAATAGAAAATCTATAGCTCCCTTAAGAGAAATATTTATTTTAGCCAACAGAAATGGGGAGGAGGGGTTGATACAAAGGAGGGTCATGCTGACATCCAGACAGCCCATGACAAGCTGGAGAAATGGGTTGACAGGAACCTCATGAAGCTAAAGAAGAGCAAAGTGCTACAGCTGGGGAGGAACAGCCTCAGGCACCAGTACAGGCTGGGGGCTGACCTGCTGGGAAACAGCTTTGCAGAAAAGAACCTGGGGGTCCTCGTGGGGACCAAACTGAACATGAACCACCAATGTGCCCTTGCCATGAGGAACGTTAATGTGTGACCTGGGCTGCATTAGAAGTGTTGCCAGGATTGGGAGGGTGATCCTTCCCCTCTAGTCTACACTTGGAGTGCTGGGTCCAGTGCTGGGCTCAGAGTGAGAGACATGGACAAAAAGCAGAGAGCTCAGCAAAGGGCCATGAAAATGATTAAGGGACTGGAACACCCTTTTTGTGAGGAAAGGCAGACAGAAGGGGCTTGGGAGGAAAACTCATCTGTATATATATATACACACATATATATAAAATCTCAAGGGAAGGTGTAAAAAAGATGGATCAAGGCTTTGCTCAGTGGTACCCAGTGAGAGGACCAGAGGGAGTGGGTGTGAACTGAAACACAGGGGCTTCCCTCTGACCACCAGGAAACAATTTTTACTGTGAAAGAGTGACCAAGCACTGGCACAAGGTGCCCAGGGAGGTTGTAGAGTCTCAATTCTTGGAGATATTCAAAAGATATTCAAACATAGACCTGGGCACTGGACTCTAGGTGGCCCTGCTTGAACAGGAGAGCTGGACTAGATGACCTCTACAGGTCCCTTCTAATCTCAAACATTTGTGACCCTGTGAAACTTGAAGCTGAAGATAACACTCATCTGTGTAGGAGAAAAGTCAAATGTCTGCTTTGACTGACCAATCCTGCATTTTTTTCTTCCTACAGTATTTTATGACTATTTTAGCTGGAACAAGTACGTATTACTTTCTTCTTTTCCTCCCACCAATACCTCTCATATTCAGTCATTCGTAAAAAGTTCATTAACACATCTCAGTGTTCAAACTAGAGAACTAGAACTTTGTTCAGAACAAACTTGAAAAGACTTCTCTGGCTTCTGTTTTAAAAAAAAAAGGTACTTCTTCTTCTACTACATTATTTGAAGACTGTTCACAAGGCAACTGGTGGTACAGCGCAAGAGAAGAAAACACACTTGCTGTCTTCATTGTTCCTGACATACTGGAGTTCCAAACACAAGAGCAGCCACTTGTGTTTTGTAAAGTCTAACACTCTCTTACTAGATGGCTTGATTCATATGAACATCTTGCCCTCCAATAATTTAGTAACTTCATTTGTAAATGTTTAAAGGGATGAACTTAAAACAAACTCAGTAAATTAACAAATTAAGAATAATTAAGTTTTCACTGAACTTTTGCAACTGACAACAGTACCAGAGATGTACCATCTGTAAATCTCCCCCTCAAGGCCCTGCTTGCCCCACCACTTACACACTTTCTTTTCAAGACCAGCACAACAGCAGCTCTATACTCCATTACTACCATCCACTGCCTTGCAACTTTGGCCAATGTTCTTAATCCTCCTACTCACTCCCGATGCAAAAAGTCTCCCTTGTCCTTTCCCATGACATCTACTGACCTCCTCTCAATCTCTGTCTCCTACACATCTCACCTTCATAAACCTCAAGCCTCTTCCATCATTTGTCACAGTCTCTCATCCCCAGACCATGTCTTGATCTCTGCACTTGAAAACCATTTATCTCAACAAATCCATAGCTCCCACGCAGACCTAAGGCTCAGCCCTGCTCACTTATCCCAACCTAAAAAAGCAAGGGCCTAAGGAGACTTTAAAGTGAACTTCTTCTGTAAACTGGGCTGCCTCCACTCTAATCTTTTGTTAATCTTATCTCTGCAGTTAAACTGTAATTTATTCTGTCTGGTACAACATCTGATTAAGTCCAAGGGGTATCTGGTTTGGTTGCTGACATATGCTGCCAACCTCCAACAGGGCTGGCAGTGAAATTCCCGTCCATCCCCATCAACACTAGACAGTAAGACATTGGCGTTAACACTTCCTTGCATTTCAAGAAAATTAAATCTTGCAACCATAACTGGATAAGCTCCTGAGAATTCTCAAAGCACTGCTACAATTCTGCTTTCAATAGGTTATTTTAAGAATAATCAGCAGCTCTGATATTGTTTTGAAGTCAACTATTTAAGTCAGATACATTCTATGTAGAACATTAGATTATGTTCTCAATGTGGTTTCATAAACTTCCCTGCAGAAAGCATAGAAGCCTTCATAAAAGTTAACTTGAACTCAAGAAAAATGAAGTCAGGAAAATAAAATTACACAAAAGGACAAGGATTTAGTCAGGTAGGATTCCTGATTATATAATTGCACTGTAAGTTTAAGAAAATGACTTCATAATCACAGAACATCAATATGGATTTAAAATACAAGCTACTTAAATAATCTTCACCTCGGAATTGCCAGCAAGGGTAGTGGAGAATCTGTTCTTCTATTCAGTTATTTTTGCATTAGCCTTTGGCTGTATTTTAGTCTACATGAAAAATCCATTTTTCTTTAAAAAAGCATTAAAACGAGAAACTTTTTCAGCCCAGTAATAGTGAAGAAAATCACAGAACAATAAGTCCCTTCCTAAGTTTCTCTTTTGTTTTTGCTTTTTTGAATCCATTCAATTTGTGTTTCCTTTTTCATTGTTGTCTTAGTATTTTGTCCTAGCTTCCTTCCTTCCCCGCTGAATGAAGCATGCCCTGAAACCACAGCTGCTTATCACACCTATGCACAGCACAGTGGAACACCACTAGACCTAACACAGTGCTCAAAGCCTCGGAGAGCAAAGTCAGAAAAGTTCAGCAGCCCCACATTACTTCAACAGATTTGGGGTTAAACTAAAAATGTCCCCATAGTAGCAGTGTGCTGGTCTTCCACTCGCTGGAAAAGTTAACAGTTAATAGTCACACACAAAAATTACTCAATTCCCTCAAACCTAGACACTACTTTCATGCATCTGAAGAATAGGTCTGTCTGAGCCCAAATATTTGTACATATGTGTTAAATCTCATTTCTATAACCTATCACACCACATCCAGTGTTTGTCCCTCCATCTGGAAATCATTTATTTTGGAGAGACAGCATTACTTCATTTTTAAAATAATTTTTAAAAATTGCTACTGCAAAGTTCACTTCCTTTAAATACAAAGGAGTCATCATTTGCAGTTTGCTGTAAGAACTTCTAAATAAGCCCTTCATTTTTTTGATCAGAAAACCAAAACAAAGAAGAAGATTAACAAGAAAGCAACAAAATAGAGAAGGCAACTTTCACCAACTTCTTGCTTTTAATAGCCAAGACATCATTTCTTTACATAATCTTCTCACAAGTAAAGACATTGACCTAAATGTTAGAAGATTGGGATTTTCAAGAAAATCAAAATGAAAAATGTAACTTTGAAGGAAGGATAAAAAGGTTTCAAACCAATGCAACTCTTAAAGGTGGCTATTTCATTTTTAAAAACTCATTTTCATCTCTGTGGAAAAAGATAATGACAGAAACAGCCTGCCAACCATGAACTCAATGAAAACTGATGGAAATGCCTCATATTCCTCTTGCAGACAGCTCTTGCACCTTTGCTGTTGTCTCAAGTTTTTCTCCACACTACAGGAAAATGAAAGTTTTTCCTACTAACTCCTGCTATTAAGCACAACAGTTCTCCACAGGATCCAGAATAAGCAGCCTAATTAAACTCCATTTGAACACACACATGCATCCCATTAGCTCACAGCAATTCTAGTTTTTAGTTATTCACCCATCACTAATTAAAGGTCTCTGCATAAGATTCTAATTTAGTTGTACAGTACATCTATTTAATCAGAATTATTTTAAGCACAGTTTGATTCCGCAAACTGGGTACCTAGGTTTAAGTAAACAATTTTCATCTTCCCTTTCTATAATAAAGGATGTCTTCCTTAGGAACAGTCACTAAAACACAATCTCCCATTACACACAGTTTTTACTATAAATGTGATGGTTTCTACTAGTAATAGTCATCAATAGGTAGGTGTTTTCAATGTATTTATTCAAATCTAAACAAATAAGTTAGAAATCGAAATTATACACTTACTTTTCGAGCAACTATGTTAAACATGACACATGAAAAAGCGGCCTGCACTAAAATCCACCCATTTTGTAACTTCATAGGACCATTTTATTAATGGTGATATTATACACATCCTATTGACAGATGTCAGTATTGTATACTCATGTTCTCATATTCAGCTGAGCTATCCTGATTTTTCAGCTGCTCTAAGTTTGTTTTTTCAGACAACACAGCGTATCTTATTTTGCTCCAGCAGGAAATTTAGATTTTTTCAGTAAAATAAATGTTTCTGAGCACTTCAAAATTACACTAGTGGCCGTAAATCATACAAATAATTACAAAGTTAGTAAACAGACATGGAGCAGTTATGGGATGCACTTGGATCTTTGTATAGCACTTCGGCTTCCTAAAACAGTATTGTTCAGTTTCAGAAATACTAATATAAGCAAAAAGCACTGTGAAGATACAATTCCATTAACATTTCGCACCAAATCAGTTCATCTTGCAGGGCAGAGGCTCACTGCTACTACAAAAGGACTTGGGCCTTTGATATTCACTTAAGAACAGTAATAACGTGCTACATCACACTGCCTTTGTCTCACAGCACTAACATCCCAAAACTGAGTCAGAACATTTAAGTTTGGCCCGGACACCAGCTGCAACAGTGACGCGCACAGGTGATTAAACACGATCCATGCTACAATCCACGTGTCCTTCTTTTCTTATTATATTAATACCACAATATTAATACAGACTTATTAATGCAAATAGTACTAGAATATTGTGTATTACGTTATTCATGCAACATCACAAAAAAGAATACAATAATTTTCAGAGAGATTTCACTGGCTTGACCTACAGTAACTGCCAGTTACCGACTCTAAAGTAAACTCTCTGACAAGAGTGACAAAGGAAAAAAGTTAAAAAAAAAAGTACTTTGGAGACTGCTAGGCCACCAAATGAAAACATTTTACTTCCAGTCCTAGCTATACACCCCAAATTTTGCAGCAGAATAATTTATTTTAAAAACTAATCAGTCTCTGTATGTCTCCTAAGGTAAGAATTCCCCAGAATAATTCTGTTTCTCCAAGGACTGTCACCTACTCATTCTTGGACCACTGTACACTGAGAAGTTAAAAAGGTAGCTGTAAAGTGAAGAGTTCCAGGGTCCAATTCAAAACAATTTGTAGTCATCTTAATCCATTTACATAAATTTAGTGTGTCTTCTTCAAACCTCTCATAGTACTGTGTTCACCTTTTCGATTCCTGCTGACAGTCTCTTGAACACCAACAGGGCTCTTCTACAGCTGAGCCAGTAAAAACATGCACTGTAGGAAATCTACATATTCAGTACACATAGAATTTAAAGGATTAAGACATAGGATTTATACCTATTAAAAAAATAACCACACACAGCTAGGTCATGCTAGTCAACCAGCAGCTAAAATAATAATTCCTGGAGTAGAAAAATTCTCCAGAGCCCAAATGCCCTCTCCTTAAGAGAAGAAATCTGCCATTTAATACATTAAAAGATGCTACTCAAGATTCACATGCTCATTTTTCAAAATACTGAACACACGCATCCAATTAAGAGTTCTGTGATCAGGACCTGTGTAGTACCAAAAACAGGTACCCTAAAGAGAAAATTATATCATACCCAGGAGGCCTGGCTTGTCTTCAGATTCCAGAGAAGTGATGTTTGCGTCCAGCAGATCACAAATGATTACTGTTCTCTCATTTCATTAATCTCATTATTTTGACTACAGCTTGATTGGAAGAAAAAAAAAGGAGTACCCTGGCAATTAGAGTCTAACTTGTTATTACTTACAAAGAACTCGTATAAGTAAGAGCATTTATTCATAGAAATATGCTGCAAATGAAGATTTTTATTATTAAAAGGAATTATTGTAACACATTAACTAAACTACAGACTCATAAATCACAAATATTTCATTGCATCTATACACACAACTGAAAGTAACACTTAAAACTTTGGATGACAGCTGAAACCCTTCTACCAAAAGTCTAAATAAATAGAAAAAAAAAAGGGATGTAGAAAAAAGGACTACAAATAAAGGAAAATCTGATAACTCACATGAACAGTCACATTTTTACCCCATATAATACAGAAGAAAAAAAAGGCAATGCATAGTCAGCAGCTGTTACAAACAAAGGTTGCCATTTTTTCAGATAAATTTTCCTGTATTCAACAATCATTGAAGCAATACACTTGTAATCTAAAAGCCACCCTTCTGGAAACAAAAATATATTTCCATATTTCTTAATATGCTTATCTCCAAAATGTTGTATAGTATCTTTATTTACTACGTTAGAGAAAACATCTGACTTTAGATTGAAACTTTTACTTTGGTAGGAACAAAAGATGAAAATAGAATCAATCTAGCCAAATCAAGAGCAAGCCCTGTCATTTCATAGCATTTACATTCAAGACCTACTAAATAATGTAACCTCTTAGGCTATATCTGTCACTTCTGATTCCAATTTATCGTGTTTGATGTAAAATACTGGAGAAAGGCTGCTTCCGAATCACAAATGCACGGAGAAAACCCCTCGTCTAAACCATAGGAACAGCTCAACTCAACCATGCAGTCTATCAGCGTGTAATCTGGGATAAAGTCACAAAAATGGAATCTTCAAGAATTTTACAGTAGCATTATTATTAACAGTAAGAAAAGAGTAACACCTGGCTGGCCCATCCCAACAAGAATTTCAGTTTTGAGTTGAAACTTGGAAAGGTTATTCAAAGTAAGGGATCTATATGCAACATCTGGGGAAAGGAAGACGAAAAGACAAGGACTTAATCTAGTTACCCATTCCATCTAAAACAAATGTAACTGACCCAAACTACTCTATTTCTCTGTATTTTCCACTTCATCCTAAAACCTGAATTGGGAAAACATGTTAGTATCCTCCTCCTCCCTGTATCATGCAACTTTGCTAAAGGAAGAAATCATCTTCTAAGACAAAAGAAAACTTTCACCAAACACTGGCATATTTCAGCAAAGACCGCTTCCATTTCAACCTTGTACCTTTGACAAAAAATTAACTCCCTTCAAAAAGGACAAAATTTAAGGGAAGCCTCTTATCCATGATACAAACAACTACAGTAAAATCTAATTTGAATTCTTCAAAATATAAATTACGTTTCCATCACCTTTTGCTTCAGTTCTCCCATGCATTAAAGCTGCTAGCTCATATACAGGCAAGACATTTAGCAACAGCCTAAATAGGAACTTACAGTTCTAGCAGAAATGCCACATACTCTGCTAGGGGCTTTGACACTCTGCAAACATAACATACATATGTAGCCCAGTTTGTTTCAAAGCAGAAGGAACTGGACTGAAAATGCAGGTCTATTTGCAGATCAAAATAAGTTAGTGTTTCTTCAAAACCAGTTATAAATCAGCATACTTGGGAAAACCTATACACTATCTCAAGAGCTGCATTCTTCTACTTGCCAGCTTTTTGGACGAAAAGCATCCTTGATTAGCACCTGAAAGGTCACAATGAAGTACGACCATCAAACTCCTTACCTGCAAGTCTGTCTTCAACCATTTGGAGTCAAACCTTGCTTGAGCAGACAGACAAAAAGAATCAGAAGACATGTTTCCTTCTTCAGCCTTCTCTCCAGGCTGGCTGAGCAGCCCAACCTGCTACAGAAAGAGCGGAGGAAAAAAAAAAAAAAAAGACAATCTAGCACATGAAGTAAACCACACAAGGTTATTTTTGTTCAGACTAGGACGGCTTCCACTTGATCTTTAAAAATGTATCATGAAGAAGGACCTCCCTCGTTCAAATCCCCTGAATTTGCACGGGGAGAGAAACACGCATTAGGAATACTATCTGAACCTAGAAAAAAGCCTCAACATCCCTTCCCTATCACACCCGTGGGAAGGAAGCCTCCCTTCTGCTGCACTGAGCCACAGCAAAGGCCTTAACGCTGCCCCTCAGCCCCGTAAGTGGTGCATGAAA
>VZRQ01004574.1:43123-55078 GCA_013397975.1 Machaerirhynchus nigripectus | reverse complement strand
AAAAAAAAATTGGGATGTTTAAGCAGTTGTGGGGCCATCTGCAAACTATACTGTTGATTTCTATAAAAAAGTAGCTTTTGAATGTTTCAGACGAGAAAGGTTAGTAACGAGTAACTCGGAGAGAAACAGAACCACAGAGTGGGTAAGGCTGGAAGGGACCACAGTGGGGCGTCTGGTCGAGCCTCCCTGCTCAAGCAGGGTCATCCCAGAGCACGCGGCACGGGATTGCGTGTCTGGAGACATTCAGAACCCACCTTGCTGCGTTCCTGTGTAGCCTGCTCTAGGTGACCCTGCTTTGGCAGAGATGTTGGGCTGAATGATCTCCAAAGTGTCTTCCAACCCTAATAATACTGTGACTCTGATTCTGTGTCCAGATGCTTCCTGGATATCTCCAGTGAGGGGGACTCCACAACTCCTTTGCACAATCTTGTTGCAGTGCAAGGTCATCCACCCAGTAAAGAAACTCATATTCAGGTGGGCCTTCCTGTGCATCAGTTTCTGCCAATTGCTGGTCTTGTAAGTAAAGAACAAGGCAAAGAAGACATCAGTAACTCTGCCTTGTCTACATCTTCTGTTACCAAGGAAGGAACAGAGGCTGGGAACAGTAAGGTGATGCCAGTATACGTGAAGGAATAAGGATGCTGGGGAATAAAGTGTGAACTTGCTAATGGCAGGCAATGACAGAAGTCCGGAGGCAAATGTTGACTGATTGCTCAAGGGAGAAACTGCTCTGAGGCAAATAATCATCTTTCAGCATAAGTTTGTTGGGAATGTATATTAGTAGTTTGAAATTCAGATTAACCAAAAAAGTTTCTCACAATACTTAGACTCCTGTTCCCTGGCAGCTAAGGAATTAGGAATGTAGGAGCAAGACTTGGCAGATGGGACTACTATTGGCTTTGGCCAACATGAAGCCACAGACTGAATGTCAATGAAATGCTAACAGAACTGAGACCATTTGCTGGCATTTAGGCAAAGGTACACAACGTTTAGTTGTTATTATGTAAGAAGCATTGTAATAAACCAGGGAATTTAATTCTCCAGGGTTCATTTTCAAAGTTAAAACTGCAACCATGACCTAACTGGTTAGCATGTCATTTACCACAGACCTCTCTTGGATCAAGATATAGTAGGCACTTGAAGTAAAACACTGTACAAAATTTCTGAAATGCCTCAAAAATTTTATAAAAATACAGAAATACCCAATTTCCTCAAGTTACTCATAGAAGCTTTAAAATATGAGCTTTCAAAACCGAAAGTAGTTTCCTTTGAAAAACCTTCCCAAATGCCTACATGTTATAAGCTTTAAGTTGAGGGGACTGGAGGTTTTGTCATGCATATTATGTTGTGTCTATTCTGACTAGCTGACAACAGCTAGTGCACCAGGATGGGAAATACTTTACTCTTGTTTTACCTGGCAGACTGAAAATGTAAGAAAGTAGTCATATTGACATAATCCAGATAGGGATAAAAACTGCTTTGAAATTCAAGGATTAAGGGACAGACAAAGGGGATGTCCTGATGGGAGTCTAATATAGGCCACCCAGCCACGATGGCTACACTGATGAGTTATTCTTTAAGAAACTAAGGGACATCTGTAAATCAACCACCTTTGTCTTTATGGGAGGACTTCAACTTTCCAGATGTTAACTGGGACTAGCACACAGCTGGTACAAAAAGGTCCAGCAGATTCCTAAAACCCATGGATGATAACTTCTTCATACAGGTATTAACGGAGCTGACTAGGAAAGGTGCCCTCCTTGATTTTTTTGTTTGGTAATTGAGACGGTGTCTGAAGTGTTGATTGGTGGCTGTCTTGGCCACAGCAATCCCAAAGCAATCCAGTTTAAATTCTCTGTTGGCAGGAGGAAAAGTGCCAGCAAAACTTCACCTCTGGATACGAGGAGAGCAGACTTCAGGCTGCTCAGGGATCTAGTTAGCAAGGTCCCCTGTGGAAATGCTTTTGAAGGTGCTGGCGTCCATCAGTGTTGTCCCGATTTTCAAGAAGGGCAAGAGGGATGGCCCTGGTAACTACAGGCCCGTCAGTTTTGTTGCCGTGCCTGTGCATCATTCAGCTGGATAACAGATGCAGTGGGTGAGCAACTGGCTCATGGGTCAGACACAAAGGGTTATAGTAAGTGGGGTTACATCAGGCTGGTGACCTGTCACTAGTGGAGTTTGGCAGGGCTCCATTTTACGGCCAGTGTTCTTCAAAAACTTCATAAATTACTTTGGATACTAAGTAAGTTCACCAGTGCTAAGTTGGAAGGATTTGTTTATTCCCCCAAAGACATAGAGACCTTGCAGAGAGATTTTGACAAATCAGGGGGCTGGGCAATGAATTTCATCAAGGACAAGTGCCAGATTCTATACCTGAGATGGGGCACCCCTGGATGTGAATACCAGCTGGGGAATGAGATTGTGGAGAGCAGCAGGAGATCTGGGGATCTGGATGATGGCAAGTTGAACATGAGTCAGCAGTGCCCTGGCAGCCAGGAGGGCCACCCATGTCCTGGGGTACATCAGGCACAGCATCGCCAGCCAGGTAAGGGAGGGGATTGTCCCGCTCTGCTCTGCACTGGGGCAGCCTCACCTTGAATATTGTGAGCAGTTTCCGTCACTGCAGTATAGAAAAGATATAAAGCTCTTAGAGAGTGTCCAAAGGAGGGACACAGTGATGGTGAGGGGCCTTGAGAGGAAGCCGTATGAGTACGGCCTGAGGTCACTTGGTCTGTTCCGCCAGGAGAAGAGGAGACCAAGGGGAGACCTCATTGCAGTTACAAACTTCTCATGAGGGGAAAAGGAGGGGCAGACACTGTTCTTTGTGTTGGCTAGTGACAGGACCCAAGGGAATGGCCTGAAGTTGTCAGGGGAAGTTTATGTTGGACATTAAGGAAATGGTTTTCCCTCAGAAGGTGGTTGGGCACTGGAAAAGGCTCCCCAGGGAAGTGGTCACAGCACCAAGCCTGACAAGAGTTCAACAAGCATTTGGACAACACTGTCCAGGCACATGGTGTGACTCTTGGGGGTGTCCTGTGCAGGGCCAGGAGTTGGATTCAATGATGCATGTGGGTGCCTTCCAACTTAGGATATTTTATGATTCTATATTTTATGCATGGAGCCCAATCTAAAAGGAGTTATGAAAACTTGCTTGAAACCACAGTGCCCACTGGTTGTGCCTACTGCTTGTTTAAATGATTTGCAAGTCATATCTAAATAAGATAATTTGCATATGCAACATTCACTGCTACTTCTGGTTTGGCTTTTCAAGATGATCATCTTTAGACAGTCCACACTGATGTCCAGAAGTTTTCTTACTTCTATCATGAGGGGAATGGCAATAGCCATTTTTTCTAGCCTTTGCTAGAACTCCTGATGTGAAGAATTTGAAAAGTACACAACTATCTAACTTGTTAGATTTGAATCACTGGTCCAATTAGCAGGTATGCACTCACTTCGACAAAAATCATATTTGGTTACAGTAACCATGGAAATTCAAAGCTAGAGATACTTGTGAAGAATTTATGGATTATTTTGTATTTCCAGATTTAGATTTCACTTCTCATGAGTATTTTTTTTCCATTTGAAATGCACTGTAATAACATGGGGCAATATCAAATGGCATTCCCGATTATAAAAATATGTACCCACCACATTTTCCAGAGAGAAAGTATGTCTGGTACAACTACATGAACAATTTATTTGATACCATTATTTAAAATAATTTTATTTTTCAAATAATCACAAAATACAAAGTTTCAGGAACCTGAAGTTTGTCTTTATACACAGCATTTGCAATATTAAGTCCACCAATAGCTGTTATTCTGATGTTATTTACAGAATGATGGTGAGTTGTATCCCTTCAGATTGACCAAGGCAATGAAGGTCTGACAGACTTCAGAAGGCAAGTTCAAGAGAAATTGTTGAAGTGTTACCACTCCAAGCCTTGTGCTCCACTCTTCTGATGCGTATTTCCATCTTAAAGCAGGGTTATATGATCCTGTGAATCAGTTCTCCAGGCATCATCCTTTGTGCTGCAGCTTGCTCAAGTAACCTACTTTACACCCGAGATAATCATTAAGTGGACCTGGTGGATTTTCAAATGCACACCCCAGTTAGATATTAGGAAGAAATTCTTCCCTGTGAGGGTACTGAGGCACTAGCACAGGTTGCCCAGAGAAGCTGTGGATGCCCCATCCCTGGAAGTGTTCAAGGCCAGTTTGGATGGGGCTTTGAGCAACCTGGTCTAGTGGAAGGTGTCCCTGCCCATGGCTAGGGGTTTAGAATGAGATGGCCTTTAAGATCTGTTCCAGCCCAAACCATTCAGTGGTTCTATGATGGCCCTGCCTTAGAGACACCAACATCCTCAGGAGCTGCAGGGCAGAGAGCTACTGAGGTGGAAGGAACCTCAGCTCTCTGCATTCACTACAAGTCTGTCAAAATCTGTGCACATCTTTCTTACTTCCTCCAGAGAAATTGTTGGACATGGAAAAATATAGTTTCCATGGTCAGACACGGTCACTCATTTACTTGTATCCACTTCTAGGCATATTCTAGATCACTTCATTCTTATTGTAGGTCAAAGAAAAAAGTAAATACATCAGAATGAAAGGCACACTAAAACCAAGGAGTCACATTTACTGGTCCACCTCTTAGAACACCTACAAACAATACAAAATACTTTAAAAATGTCTGGCTGTGAGCAAGAGACGTCTCTTTTGTTGTAAATGTGGTAGAGGAGCCACACTGGCTTCTACAAGAGGCGAGGTGCTGTAGAGGTGCAGAGGCAGAATGGATGGTTGTGCACATGGGAACTATGTAAACCACGAAAGGCTGAAGAAGGTAGGGTTGGCAGCATGAATGGTACCCTCGCCTCCATGCAGTTAGTACACTCACCTCCAATTTGTAACACTGTCAGGCCAGCCTGAGGAGGTGGGGAGGGATAGGCGTTAATTGAGTAAATGAAATCTGTCACAAGAATCTGCAGCAGAACAGGCAGAAGAAAGAGAGGTATATTTGGACAATCTGGGCAGCGCCATATTTCTTTCTATTTCAGTTGTGAAAATGGGTTCATAAGTATTGATAAGATCAATCTCAAAAATTGAGGCAATTGCATTCTCAAGTAACTAAATGCAAAACCTTAAGAACCAATGAAAAAACAGTGAGAACAATTTTTTTTAAAATGAAAAAGGGAGAAAAATAAGCAAGTATATGTTCACAAAAAACTACTATCTAGTCCTACCTGCAGGTCTTCTTGGTGTCAGCATGAAATCTTTACTAATTAATAATGATTTTAAATGTGTGCGCTCTAAGGAACCCATTCTAGTTATAACAGCAGTGGAATGTGGAGCGTTTTTTTCTCTCATTAATGAATATCAAGAAGTGTTATGCATGTGAATGGGAGACAAAACCATCTCTGTAAGAGCAGAGCCTAGCTGCTCACTGCAAGACAATGCCTGTTTTGTTTGTATTTTTTTTCCAAGAGCCATTTGTGTTGAGCTGTCCCACTGAGTTTGGAAGCCTTTGTGTATTATTATACACAAAATGCAAAATCCAGTCCACTTCAGGCTTAAAACGAATCTCGAAGAATTCCCTGGCTTAATTCTGAAGGATGGAGGCTTTCCTAAAGAGAGAAATTTCTTTAGCCTTTATTATTTTAATACCCTCTGAACTGAACTGTACTGTTGGCCTAAATTTCAGTGTTACACAATTAAAAGCTCATGGTAAGGCCCATTATTTCTTTACTGTGTTATTTGCAAGGAATGCCATCAGTTCAAATTGGTCAATACATATTATTATGCCACACCAGTGCTTTCTGCAGGGGGAAAACAGGACAGTAAGGACATGAGAGGATTCTCCTGCTTTCCCATATTCACTAGTATTTCTAAATAGTCACAATAGCACTTTCTACCAACCATTTTCATTACTGAATAAATATTAATTGCATAAGGAGAAGAATAACCAAACAAAGGAAGCAGCTTCCATGTTCAGAAACCCAAGCCTCTTGCAATCAGTATCCCAACTCTCTTTCCTCACATCTCCTCAGAACAATGAAACAAGACCTTCCATCTGTGTGCATGGCTTTCTGCTCCTTTCTCATTTTCAGTGGTAACAGCCCTGCTACTTCTCATCCATTTCTCTAATGGATCTCCCTTCCAACCTATACCCTTCACATTCACCCACACTTCCAAGGTGATTTCACTCCTGTCTTTACTGGGCAGTCATGCAGGTTCTAGTGTGGAAACTGTGTTGTTTCTCCATTAAAGAGAATTAGGTTAACCCCTCACCGTCTTTTATTATTCTGATTTAAAATTACAAATATTGTGTACAGTCAAAATTTTAACAAGTTCTTCTCCTGTGACAATTTTTCTTTGCGGAAACAGTATTGTGTGAATCACAGTATATTGCACAGCTCGATTGCAGAGGTGGTGTTGGAAAACCAATTCAGAGTATAGAGGAGTGAAAAAAAAAAAAGAAAAAACTGTGACAGTAAAGGCACCATTTCCACACACAGGTAGCTAATTATAATTCATTGTTAATTACATTTTGCATAGTTAATTATTTTTAATCTTAGAGTGAATCCTGTCCTTGTCAAAGCAAGCGGTAACATTTTCATCAACTTCATTAAGCTCAGAAATGCAGCCTCATATAACCTTACTCATACATCTATCCTTATTCACACAATGTTAACCACTCTAGTTTTTAGTCTTCCAGAAAAATACAGGCCCAGAAGCTTGCTTTCCAGGTTATGCCTTCCATTACAGAGAAGAAAGGTTGTTTTGCTTCCCCCAGGCCAGATGCAGTGTTTCTATCCAGGGAGTCTCTTGCTTTACAGCCCAAACCAGTCTGATCAGATTTCATCCTATGTCTCTAAACTCATCAACAATAACAAATTCTCTGTGGCTGTTCGTGTTAGTTCTTTAAATTATCAATTCAAAATAACCACTTCATAAAATATTCGAGACGCACGTTGTTCTCTGACTTGCAAAGTAGCTTTGGAAATGCCACCTTGAGTATGCCCACTAGACAGAGCTTCCTGAGACTTTGGAAGTATACATCACACAGATATTCAGATATCCATTACAGACCCGTTGAAATTAAAAACATTTGGCATACAGTAATGGATATGTCAGCAAGTCAGATGGAAAACACACACACACACACACACACATATATATATATATATTCCATATACTAAAAAATACTATCCTCCATATACTAGAAAATAGCAACTTCCATAGGCTGTCTATCATTTTCAAATTAAATTCTCAACTGAGAGCCAAGAAGGAAATGCTTGCATTTAAAAGGCCTTTTCAATTACAGGAACATTCTGTATAAGGTTAGCTAATAATACCATCTAAAGATTTATTACAGTGCTAAACTATGTTCATAAAACTGTTCACCTACAAATATTAGATTTGCAAAATGATCAAGATGTAATTTAAAAATCCACCCAAACAACAAAGAAATGCTAAGGGTGGTAAAAATCAACATGGTATTACACTGGAAACTGAAATATATCATCATTGTTATACTAACCTATATATTGAGGGCAGAATGATTCTGTGTTGTCCTAATACCATGGAAATAGATTATCAGTATTCAGATATCAGTATTCAAATTTGCAAATTAACCTTCAATGGACAATACAACACAAGTGCTTCACAATCACTTAAAATGATGGAGAGATGTTCAGTAGGCACTTTAAGCAGCAGGACCATTTCAAATTTTGAGTTTAAACAAGAACGTTACAAATTTTTCCTAAGTTATTATGCAAAGCATAGGTCATTACAGAAAACTTAGAACTAAAATGAAAAGTGCTTCGGCAAAATGAGAAAAAGCATTAAATCCATTTGATCTCAAAAATAAAAAAGTCTCATGCCCTTTATTTAGGGTAGGTGGATGCAGTAAAAGGAAACTTCACCAGATAGAGGTGAGAACAGTAACCTTTAGTCAATAATCAGAGCATAAGAAATATCTCCCAATATATAAGAAGGAAGTGGGATGCTAATTTTAATTCTTTCCATTTAGAAGCTACCGAGTATTGAATTTCTCCTAATGCCTGGAAGGTGGCCAAAACCACTTTAGCTTTTATACATTGCTCAATATATAGGGAAATCCTTTGTGAATGTTGATAGGGAACCTTTACTCATTTAAGCAGGAAAGGAAGCAGTATTTCTATAAAGGATTTGTTAACTTAGAGCCATATGGTATCCTTTCATACAAAAATGCCTCATAACGAAAAAAACCCCAAACTTACTTTAAAACAAAAAAAAAAGTTAGGACAAGTTGATCTTGTGCCATGGTTTATCCTGGCTACGGGGTGTTGGGAGGGGCATTAGCAACGGAATAGAAAGGTCAAGGGCAGGTGGATCAAAGCACAATCCCAGGTGTAACGGCCAGGGTGGAGGAGGAGGGAAGCGAACCAAAACAAATGGTTAGGTCTGTCCTTTAATATTTTAAATAAATCCCAGCCCAAAATAACATCAGGCTACTTGTCTTAATGAATCGGGCAACTGTCCACAGCTCCATTTACAGAGAGGTGTAAAAACAGTAGCAGATAATCTGTGCTGGGTTTCTCCAACATGCCCTTTTATCAAGGGAGTTTTTTGCAGCTCTTCTGTTTTGCCAACTCCCACCCCACTTACTACAGTTTCAAGAACTTGTTTTATCCTCAAGGGAGGATTGCATGATATTTCAGACACGCTAATAATGTATATTGAGCCCTTAAAGTTTGGGGTTGGGACGCCAACAGTGTTAGTGATCTAAAATTAATGAGCTCAAACAGGAAGGAAAACAATCTACTGGGACAATGTGTGCTTCAGCTTGTTCCAGCACTAGGTCTTCTATTGATTTCTGTTATGTCGGCTGCAAGCACAATAAACTGCTGCGACCAACAGCATTTGCACCTGTTGTCTTTCCTGCTTACAGTACAGGAGTATTAGCACCACTAAACACTGCACAGGACCCAGGCCCACCATTTCATGCTTTCTTCAGAGCTGTAGTTTTGCATTCCCTCTCAACCAGATCACAGATTTGTCTCTACGACACATCATTTCAACATGCCAGTTTTTGAAAAAGCAGACTCAACATGCCAGTTATCAGTATTTTTGAAAAATCAGACCTCCAATATCTTTTCCACCTTATTCATATTCCTTTGAAGAAAATTAGAGCCTGGGAAACTGCTGCTATGAATCTTCTCATCCATATCAATTTCAAATTACTGCTGTATTTGCAGACAGTATAGAAGATTTTAACAAACATTTATGAAACCTTTGCTATAAGGTTGACTGACTGCTCCTCTGTAATAGAAAGCTGTGATATCCACGCGGTGGTGGGAGGACTCCTGCTTTATTGCAAAGCTCAGAGCCCTTCCTCTACAGGTTCCCTGTACTTGCACAAATGACCCCTAGTAATTGTGTGTACTTCTGGCTCTGTATATACATGCTTTTCAAAACACCAAATACTCATCTTCCTTCCACCACCTGAAGAGTCTGATTCCTGCTCCTACATCTTTCCAGATGGACTCTATGTTTCACCATAATCCACCAAAGACAAGAGTGATTTTTAGTTTTTAGTCTTTGTCAGTCATACCATCAACCCTCTCAATTTCTGATGGCATTTTAAATTCTTTTCAGTTGCTTGATAGTTGGCTTTTCTCTTTGATACTATTATTTATTAACATAGCCTCAAGAGAACCTGAGAAAATAGAAACTGGCTTTGAAGGTATTTGAAGGTACTGCATGTGAAAGCAGAACCAAAAGGTAAATCTTGTTTTACAGCCTGTCACATTTATAATGAAATAGTTCTGATCCTGATATTAATGATGTTTGTTAGTATGTTATTACTGAACAATATTTCATAGGTAAAAAGATCCGTTTACTTTTATGAACATCTTCCTGTTTTGAGGACAAACAGCTGAAATCCCATTTGAAATATGCAGTTGTATTTACTTCTTGTCTGAGAAATACGGCTGCAGGCACAAAGTTTGATCTAGGGTAAATCAGATAGAACTGATTTACAGGGCTATGAACTAGATATAATTGGGGGTATGTCACCAAGATGATGCATATGAAATAACAAAAATATCAGATATAATATTCTAGAAACATATTGTTTTATTCTAATCAGTGACCATCAAATCTCCTCCCACTTACACTGTTGTAAAGTACAGGTAGGATTGATTTTAGCTAGTATTATCCATTCTAAGATAGTCCTTTGGACTACTTCTAGTAGCAGTCACAAGGGATAGACACATCAAATGCAACTCATTCTACCCCAAAGCGAGATGGAGGAGTTGCACTGAGAAGTACAGGCATCTTTCTACTCACTACACAAGAAAGAAAGACATTAAGTGAATTCTAAAACAAGATTATAAGGCTGAAAGAATGGACATACACACACAAAACTCTTGTCTTGGTTCTTCCTGTGACTTTTAAGAAAAATATGCAATATGTTTCTTTTTTCTTCTTTTTTTTTTTTTTTAATTAAGAAGAGAGGTCACAGGACTCCCATCTTATTTCTAAAATCAATTCTGATAATAAGTTAAATGCAGTCCCTCCAGTTATGTTAGTCCTGTTACATTACATTACAGCTGGCTTACTCCCAGGAAATTACAAACTAGATTTGGTTAGCAATTCATGGGTTGACAGTAAAGTTCTCTGTTTAGAACATGTTAGTTCAAAATTGTCATTACAGCTTCCCTGCACTATCAGAATACTTTTTCAGCAGAGAATTATGGTGCCCAAATTTAAACCAAATTTATTAACCTCAGTCACCTCAACAAAAATATCACTACAAACAATGCTTCTTGACATATTAACTTTACATTTTTAAATAGTAAAATAAGAAGCTATGATAATGAGTTTCACATGAACATAAAAATTAGGAAAATAGTTTGATTCCAAAATATAAGATGACAGTATATTTAACAAAACAGTTACTGAATCTACTTGGGAACCTGGTAAGGTGAAAACATATCCTTTAAGCCTATAGAACCATAGAATATCAAGATATTTTATGTTATTCTAAAGCTGGAAGGGACCCATAAAGATAATCAAGTCCAACTCCCTGCTTCTCGCAGGATTATCTAAAACTAAGCCATATGACTAAGAGCATTGTCCAGACACTTTTTGAACTCTGACAGGCTTGGTGCCATCACCACTCCCCTGCGGAGCCGGGCATTCCAGTAGAGAACCACGCTCTCCCTGGTGAACCTCTAGTGAAGAACATTTTCCTGATGTCCAATCTAAACGTCCCCTGCCAGTGCTCCGTTCCATTTCCTTGTGTGCTGTCACTGGTCACCAGAGAGGGGTCATCACCCACCCCTCTGCTGATGCAGTATCACCTCTTTTCTCAGACCTGCAAGCCAACATGAATTTCACTAGGAGATACCTTCTATTGAAGACTGTTCTATAGAGAGATCTTTCTCTAATTCTCCAGCCCTGAGGAGGAGCTCCAGAAACCTCTGTTTTACAAATTCATTTAGACTAGTAGTTTAGGCTGTAGTGTCAATTTTCATTATTCACTAACTGGTTAATTAATAGTAATTTGCTTCTATCCTTCATTTTGGGTACCAGATACAGGAGTTATTCAAACCACAGTCCAAAAGAAGTTCAGGGAGTTCCTCCACCATTTAATGCAGTGATTTCGCAAGAACACTTCACAGAATAGATGAGATAAAACTCCACTATCGTAGAGTGAAGGCAAACTGAATTGGAAACAAAAGGGAGGAGCTAAAAGGGCCTGCCCATCCAATATTACTGCACATCAACCAACTCATGGCCTAATTTTTCACTTTTTGCCAGCTGTCCATAGTATTAGAGACAATGCTGAGGTAACATCCTCACCATTATGTCAATCCCCTGCCTACAAGTATAGTGATGCCTTTTCGTGGTCTTAAAATCAAGAGGCGAACATGGTTAGAAGGGGAAAAGGGTATTACCTTGGTATTTA
>VZRQ01004574.1:20014-42992 GCA_013397975.1 Machaerirhynchus nigripectus | reverse complement strand
GGGTAAAAAAGAAAAGACAAAAATCATCATGGCATCATAGTAATACAGGAGGTGCTGCACATACATGGCTGTATGCATTCTGGAAGATTTTTCATATACTAAGAAATTAGAGGAAGTTTTAATTATCTTCAACGTTTTTCAAAACATATGTTACATCTGATTTTAGCATCTTTTGCTGCTCTGTGGAAGAATCTCACACTGTCTTAGCTGTAAATTAGCTTCCCGACCGAGTCCAAAAGTAGACAACGCCTTGGTTCTTTATAAGAGGAGCAACAGACAGACCTCCAACTACTTTACATAACTGTCATAAGTGGCTTTGTGGATGATACTTTGAGTGGTCAAAACTACATATGGACAGAAGTCTTGCATTTATGCAAACAGCTATCATTTCAGTAGCTAACACACCACTAATTCCTCTGCATGTAACAAAGCCTTGCTGATTGCTGACTCCAGTCAAGCGGCGTTTCAGTAGCAATGAGGGCATCCAATATAGCTTTAATATTTCACTGCTCTAATTCAAAAACTAAATCATTTTAGTCCCAGTGCTTTTACAGCTGCTTGGTAAATTGGATGTTTTGTAGATTAGTGGTCACATAGACAGACAATTTGGATAGACTGTAAGTGATGCTTTGCCTTACTTCACTAGCATATAGTACCTGCTATTAAATCTACATGGCAGTCTTGTTAAATTAGTTTAGCTGGAAAGAGCTGCTACTGGGCTAAATTAAGTTAGAATTTGAACCCTAAAGCATTAATGTCCATCAAAATGGACAATAAAAATTAACATGTCACTATTTCTAGTAATTCTAGTCTAAAATATTACTACAACAAAGTCAAGAATGATAATAATGAGAAAAGTACAAGATAAATAACCCTGCAAATGAAAGTTACTTTGCATGTATTAATTCAGCTTTGCTGTTTAGCTTTTCAGTCTTGTTTCGATACTGTGCTGGTGATACAGAGTAAATATGATTTTGCACTGTAAGACATTTTTGCCTGTTATGCAAATATTACATTCAAATTTAGCTCTCAGAAGCATCCCATGTATTTTATTGACACATCCATCCTGGAGATGAGAAGAAATGAAAAATGGTGTACAGTTAGTCTCCATTAACAACCCAACTGGTAACTAAAGTAACAAACGATCCATTTTTTCCACTGATCAGTGCCTTTTCTAATGAAAGCATCTTGCAGAGTCATCTTTAGTACTTAACAAAATTCATCATCTAACTAAAGATTACAACTCTTGAGCGGTCCTGATTTTCCACAAGACTATTAGAAAGCCATACAGACCACACAAGGTCTATTTTCATCACTATAATGTATAGTCATTTGTTATAGACCTCAGTAATAATATATCAACCAATTTTTGTTTGATTTTTTTAATTTGGTGCAATTCTGAACTATTATATTCCCAGAGTTCTCAAACTTAATGTAAAAATCTATTTTTAAATATATTCAAAAGCCAATGTGTTATCAGAGACCACCAACAAGGCTAAGTACAGAAGAGATTGTACAGAAGAGAAAGTACTTGGATGAGATGTTATAGTCTCTGCCTTCAAAGGTCACATCATTCAAACTCTGGAAATATCTTCTGTCCTACTGTACTGCTATGTCATGGATAAGTCTGGAAAATTTTTATTGTTGCATCTTTTGATTAGAACGTCTCATAAATTACTTACTTTGCTAAAAATATTCATCAGGATTTACAATATAGTGCATAAGCAGGTGAATGACCTCCAGAGGACTTTGCAAAAAAACAACCAAAAATTTCTGAGTTGCAGCAACCAAATGGCTGATGCTGAGACCACCTCTGGACTTCTAAAAGTTTTAAGCAAAACCTATAATCTCAGTGTGTAAAAATACTGCAAGAAAAATCTCAGATTATCTCAACGAACTTGAAAATCCTCTCCCCTTTGGTTCTAGAACAGGCTTTTTGGAGTACAGAATCAATGTCTGGGAGAAGAGCCAGATATTTATGCAGCCGTTGCATTTGAAACTGTACAACAATTAGGTTTAACAGTTTTGCTTATTTTGGAACTCATCCACTTCACAATGGTGACATTGTGGAGATCAAGGACAGGAGAGGGTGATTTTTACCTGCCCTACCATTATTGGACAGAAGAAACATCTTAGGAGCTGCAGCGCTGGCTGCATGCCTTACAGATAAACAGATTTTTATTGCCACTACTCGACCCTTATATTTAGAGGTGGAATTACACTGCATCAGTTTTTTAAAAATCGCACTAAATAAATATACATTGAAAAACACCTGTTAATTTCTAGAATACTTTGAATGAAACAAGAAAATTCCTTCTACAATTACCAAGGAATTACTTTACTTAGCTTCAAGAAGGTGAGAGGTATGGTAACTAGAACCCCATGTAAGTGGTTAATTCAATATCTGCCTTTACAAGAGGCCTTCTGTCTCTCCATGAAATAAAAAAAGCAACTGAAGTGCTCACCTTGTGTATCTTTATTAGAAAGGGTCAGGGCATAAATTTCCTGAAATTCAAGTATGGCCACTTTTGCCTCTCTGTCCAAAGCCTGTTTATACAATTTAAGGGAGGCTGAACTAGCCCAAACCCTGGCTCAGAGATTGTGTCACATGGTGCTCTGAACGTGTCCAGAGCAAAGACCCAATGGGCTGGAACACAGCCAGCAGGCCGAATAAATGTCACCTGAAAGCAGCCTGGAAGACACACTCTGGGGGCTGAGTGTTCATTCACACAGTGGGAGAGGCTTGGGGGGCACTGGGCTTCTCTGCAGCAGGGGCAGAAGGGAGACACTTGCCAGCATTTCAGACCAGGATGCTGGGAGCTGGGATCAAGTGACTCAGTCGATCCAGTTCATGTGAGCAAAGCTTCTGAAAACAGTGGAGTGGGAAGGAATAACATGAACCAAGAAATGGCAAGGAGCTATAGACCTTAGAACCAGAGAGGTTCTAAGCAGAAAAGCCTAATGTTGCAGTTTCTAAAACGATATGAATAAAATACTTCAGTGCAACTAAGGACCAAAAGAAAACTGTGGCTGTAATTACTGTACTACCCATTTGCAGAGGTGAACAAAAAAAAGCTGGCCAGATACGAGCGTTCCTCTTCACTAAATGTTTTCTGATCAATTCCCACAGTGTTACATTACTACCTTCAACATCTTAAATGAATCTAACTTCCATAAGTGTATCATGCATACAACTGTAGAACCTGATTTCAGAATTATTACATCATCCATTCAATTTTTTTTCAGTAGAGCATGGACTGTAAAAATTTATGCTTTGGGGATCAAATACAGTTGGCATAAAATATCTACCCCATCTAGATATGAAGCCATCTAGAGGCAAAGGTGTGTCAGGGGCCGAGTATATCCTTCCCCATTTCCCAGGGGTTTGACTGCTTGGGCCCCAGGCTTTGCAGCTGTCCAGAACCAGAAATGGTTCTGAACCAGAACTGTAAGAAGTCTCATTGATGGGACTTTCTTGTCTCTAGAGATGCTTTCAATATGAGACTCTTGTCCTTGGTCTCTGCCTAAGCTATATAGCAGCTCTACCATGCCTAGTGTGTACCAGTGAGCCAGACCTTGACTTGCTGTCTTGATTTCCAGGCTTGATCTCAGACTTGATTCACCATTTCAGTCTTGTGTAGTGATCTGGACTGTCAGATGCACCTGGTTACCCTCACCCCTTGTCAGTGAGATCACTGCCCCTTCCTGCCCTGCTGCCACACCTCTCTCTCTCCTTCCTTTGCTGGGCAGCCCGTGGTTGGACCAGATCTTCCATTACTTCCCTTGGGAGTTTGCTCCAGCAGGTCATCACCTCTGCTAAACAAAATCAAAGAAATACATCTTTTTTAACTAGTAACTACTTATTCTTGCTGGTTTTTCCACTGAACTGAAGAACATCAATGCCCCCTCACTGTGAGGAAGGGATTACATGTTTTGATCTAATCGCTGTTTGATTGCCTCTTGGGATGTAAAGCAAGTTCTTGAAGTTGTGTAGTCTCAGACATTTCCTTTTATCCCTCAAATAATTTACAAGCCCTTTTCTATATCACTAGCTTTCCAACATGCTTATAAAACATTATGAGCAAGCAGCACTTCCTATTTAAGCATGTAATATAGAACACATCACACAGAGATCCTGATCTTGTCACACTGCCTGTTTCTGTAAGTCCTCTTTGCTCTGCCTTATCAAGATTGCACATTTGGATGCTTGTCCACTAAAGTTCCCCACCTTACTCATAGCAAACTGCTTTTGACAATACACTTACCCTTCCTCTTCTTTCTCAGCTCCCACCCCCTTCCTTGCCTTTTTTGTTCTTATGTCAAATTTGATGAAACCCCAGTTATGCGACATAATGTGTGTTTCTCTGCCTGAGTGTGGGTTTCTCTGCCTTATGAGAGCAGGGCACTTGTGCTGTCCTTCTGTGTGGTAAATTGTCAGAATAGCAGTGTTGCTTTTAGGTGGGGAAGAATTGACGAGGCTGGTTGGGAAAACAAGCCTTGTTACAAATCTGGTTTGTTGAGGAGATAAAGATGCACACAAGGACACTCTGATGAAGGTCAGAGAGCCCCTACTGCTGCCTCAGTACATGGAGGTGGATCAAAGTGTTTATTCTACCTCTTTTGTCAACTATAAATTTTGACCAAAAGTAAATGAGATGCTCATTAAGCTCCATTAACATATTAACTTACACACCCCTTGGGAGGTAGATGGAGGAGAACACAGGATGTGTAATGCATGTCTGATCAAGTAACATGTGATCTATCCTACTGGGACAGGCCAAAAATTATAGTATAAAAGGGGGACTTTAGGGCAGAAAGGGTTGAAGAGGAAAAACACCTCTGCCTGCTCAAGGTCAATCAACAGACTGTGTCTCTCCTGTTCTCCCCAAGGGAAGCCTTTATGTGAGCTTTGCATCTCCAACTGCATTGGAGCACAGCTGAGAATATTCACTTATACATATATAGCACTATTAGATCTTACTAATCTTTCTATGGCAATACATATTAACACTCTGTAGTTGGTGCATTTATCACCCACAGTCCTGAGCCTGCTTGCCTAGTGCTTCCATAAACCACACTATTCATGAATCTGGAACATTCCCAGTCCTTACTGAATTGATCAGACCTACAGTAATGCTGTAGAAGTTTTTTCCCTGTTATTTTGCCTAGCATCAATGTACATCCAACACACCTAGTTATCCAGAAAGGGAAGATGAGATGTCCCATTCTTTCTATAATTTCCAAAGTGTTTCCAGATGTATTTGTATAACCAATGCAGGGATTGTCCAAAATAACTTTGTGAGAATTAACTTAGACCTGCTAATTCCAGAGTATCCATGGAAAGGTGGTTCTGAAGACAGCCTAATTCCACATCTTTTGACTCCCGAAAGAGAAGAATGGGGATTTTAATGATACCATGAGGTCAGAGGAGCACTGGAGAGGGCAACCAGCACAGTGGGACACACACAGTTGTTGGATGGAAGTGCTCACATAGGTTCTAGGGAGTTGACAGACTGGAATTGAAGTCTGCAGCCCCAAAGTGCTGACCTTATGAAGCCTGTAAGACAATTCATGATAATAACCATGACACAGCTAGGTCACTAACAGGTTGACACTACAAGGCTTGGGCACAAAGTCTTCAAAAGCTGTGAGCAGGAGACTGCCAGACTATGTGCTCCCTCTCCTACCTACATTATGAACTTTGTACACAAGGATAACTGGCTTGTGTAGTGTACTACACGAGATCTCGGGGCAGCTCCTAACAGTTTCTTCTTCTTTGTGCTAAAGAAGATGGAAATGGTGCTGGTGCACTAGTCCCTCGTCCATGGTATAGCAGGAAAGGACCTTACCTACTAGATAGAGACAGGGCTAATAGAGTTATCTACACCCATTGCCCAAAATGACTTAGATTTTTGGTCTCAATCATAATGAAAAACAGGTTTAAATTTTTCTTTAAAATAAAGAAGCTCAGCCTATTTCCCTCAAACATCATCCTTCCACAATCCCTTCCACTTTATCAAAACACCCACACAATTATGCTTCAGACTGGTTTATTTCTTAATATTTCATTCAGCCTCTTTAAGCTACATTTCTGGATCAATACCAGTACTAGCTGTCTTTCTAAGGAAATGAATTTAAGTCATATCACATCTTGTCCTCCTGCTTTTATTTCTCTATCATGCTTTCCAGAAATATATATTTGCTTGTGAGTGTCTTGAGAGCTCAGTGCTGTCTTAATTTAAATCTAGCTATTGTTCATCTTTCACTGGTCTCATAACTGCAGCTGTTCCTGTGACAGCCTTTAAGAGTTAATCAAAAAAGAACAGCCATTTATAATTGCAAAATTCACATTGAACATTATCCTAGTAGCCTCAGCCTAAAATTTTAGGCTAGACTCAGCCTAAAATCATGTTTTATGTTGTTGAAGTGTTCTTAATTTACTGTCAAAATTATCTTGAGTCCCTGAATTGAGAAATGGCTGGATCCACTTTTGGCATGAAAGGCAAAGAAAATCAAGATCTTCCCTGCTGTTGCTCTGGCTGCCTGGCTGTGTAAGATGGCTCTAATAGTGGCAAACATTTGTCCCAAGACCACTCTGGAGCTGACTGGCCAACTTTTCTCCCAGAAGAAGGCTCAGATGGAAGATACCTTGTTCTCTGACGTGAGGAAGCTACTGCGCTTTATCCTCACCTTTCCTGAAGGGGCAGAGGAGAGAGCAGCACATGGCCTGCATTAGTCCCAGCCCGGCTGCTGCTTCGGGCACCTCTCCTGCACAGTTCTTGCTCCTTCACTCTACAGTTGTTGCTGTGCTGCAGCACATTTTCAGCAGAATCAGGTATTGCTCCTGCTTTATCACAGTAAAGATTGAGCCAAGAAATGTAATTATTAATTTATATGTAAGATACCACTATGAGCAGGAAAACAAATGATTCAGTGCCTCTGCCAGCATTGGTCTTAAAATTGTTGCATGAGTTAATTTTTTACCTCCATCCTCTCAGTGATAACCAGGTCCTTTTCTAGTCCAAAAAAGGAGATAATTATTCTAGTTGGAAAAAGCTCAACTTCAGTCTGTACTTGGAATTTGAGAGGGAAAGGGGGAAAAAATGAATTATACAAAAGGAAAAAGCATTTTCCCCTTTTTACTTAATGTCTCAGAGCCAAATAGGTCTCATTTCCATGTCATTTACTCATATAATAATTTCACAGGAACTGGATTTTGGGGTGGAAAGACTATTTGTGAGGAACAGGGAAAGGATGCTTGCCATGTTAATAGCAATTATCCTCAAGCTTTGTTTTTCCAAGAGAGGAAGAAGCTATTAGAGACATGTGTTTACTCTACCTACAAGTAAGAAGCAGCAAGGGTCATACCTGGCTGCCTTTCTAGACACCGTTGTTCTCCCACACTGTGCTACCAGGGACTCACCTGCCTGTGCTGTTTCTAGCTTCTGCTGTAGATAGATCCCGCCTCTCAAAGGCACATCTGTTCTCCTCAGCTCCATCCACTCATTTACTAAAAGCAATCCTCCTGTAAATCCTGCTCCTCAAAAGGCAAGTGAGTGCTCCAGGAGAGACTTTAGCTCCAACATTTACAGACAGCAAAGGGTCCTTGAGCAGAAAGGGGATGATTAACTGCCATCTAATCCTGCCTGTCTTCAGCCTCCAATCTCCTTCCTGCTGCCTGTGCTTTGGGCATCAGGGAAGGGCCTGAAAGAACCTGGACAAATGGAAATTCCCAGTTGGCACTTCCTTTCTTTATATCTTTTCCCCTTAGGCTTTAGGAATAACAGGCTACACATATATTTGCACATAGGTTAATACTGTAAGGAATCATCTGTATTTGATTCTGTCTCTGTGTTTGATGCATCACTTTTTTAAGCTTTAGCTTTGGTAACCACACAGGTCTTCAGTTAAGTTTCCTTTAAGGTAGAAATAGCATAACAGTAATATTGCATACAGTTAAATTCTCAGTACAGGAAACTGTATCAAAAAATACAATCCTCTAATTTTAACTCAGTCTCCCTTGGGTTGAGACTGAAACGTTTGAGCTGAAGTGCATCATTCAAAGTTACAAGAAAGTGAAAACAATTGTATGAAAGTTTGCATAGCTGATTTTTTTTTTAGCACAGACTAGACCACAAACATCTTGCACATTAGTGAGCACTTACACACTGTACCAAAAATTACCAGTTAAGAGCAACAACCTACCCAGCCTATCCTTTGAAACAGAGCAAAAGCCCCGGAGGCATCAAGTACTGTAAAGCCCTGAAGTTCTTTCAGTAGAGTAATTCCTTTGTTCACTCCAGATCTTTCTCTTCTCACGGATACATCTAAGGCTTTATCCCATCTGCACTTCAACAATGTTTTCAACACTGTAATTTCACCATTTACAATTCCATTGGCTGAGCACTCCTGGAGTAAACATGCCAAAAGGCTTCTGTGTGAATCTTGTGTGATCACTCAGCCTCAGATCTGCCAGGTGAACCACATTAAAAAAAATTGAAAATGTGTCCTTTGAGCTGTGGGGTCTCTCCCATATCCTTGAAGCCTAAAAGCACCTCACAGTCAGATTTTTTCCCAAGTAAGTACAAGAGCACCCAGAGAAGAGTATATGGGAACTCACTTCCATGACCTCTGAAACATGGTTATGGGACTACCTTCTGTGGAGACAGACTCCCCATTTCAACCAGAGTTTCTTGCCCCTCTCCATTCTTCCTTCAGCCTTAACTCCCTTTCTGTCCACTTTGCCTGCCAGTTCGTTCTGCTGGTACAGAACAGGAGCCATGGTCCCTTCTGCCTCGCTGCCATAAGGACCAGCATGATCAAAGCTCAGCAGCTGGGGAAGAGGTAAGCAGGCAGCTTTTCTCCCTGATGCCCACTGACATGACTTTCTCATAGGTATATAACATGCAATATTCCCATGTTGAAGCACAGGCAAGTTAAAAATAATTCTGTCACAGGGATACTACTTCATACTCATAGCAGCATTCTCCATTTTCATTGTCACATAGCACAAGATTAAAATATACAATGTACAATGATCAAAAATGTTTCAGACACCTTTGCCCTCCCTTGCCGTAAAGGATGGGAGGAAACCTACACACTGGTGTAATCAGTCTCTACAGGTGCAGCAAACCATGTAATACAGGTACAGCTGCTGGCCTAAGGAAGCTATTCTGAAATGCGTTAAAATGAGATTTGTCAGGGTTTTGGACCAGCCCTTGCCTTTGTTTGGAAGGATTAAGTGAATTATTTCTCTGAAAAGAACATGAAGTATTCCTTTCATATACGCATTCAAGAACCTATTTTTTGCCTATTTTACAACAGTTGCCTGTGTTTTTGAGCTTCCTTTGAGTGAGCCATAATTTATAAAAATTCAGATTCATGCTGGGCAAGAAAGGGAAGAGGACCCTGGGAACCAAGGGCTGCAGCCCTGAGAGCTGAAAGTATTTGGCTGATGGTTTGCAACAGATGGCTTACCTTAAACACTACGTTTCCTTCCCTAAGTGTATAGAAAATTATTTCAGGCATCAGAACAAGGTGTTAAATATAGCACTGATGCTCTCCTATTTGAGAACCATCTTTCCCTCCAAAATGGTGGCCTACTGCCCAAGAATTCAGCATAGGACTGCTCTTCAGTGCAAGTTTAGGGTTTACTAACCCATCCACCTATTTCCCTTGTGAGAGAGCTCCACGTTGTGGGAGGAACGTGCACAGGAGCAACAAAAACAAGGGATGCTGAGAAGAGAAAGCATTACCCAAAATTTACTCCACTATTTCACTAATCAGTTTTTCACAGTAAGAATGTCAGGCAAAACTCTAATTTTTCTTTTTTCAAAGGGGCTAGACTTATGATAACAACATTGTTTTATCCTAGTCTTCCCTAGCATGTTAGAGGCAGCACAGAAATAGGGAAATAGAGAGCCATCCAAGTCCAACCAACTATTTAAATCCAGACCCAGCTAAGCTGGTGGTAAGTTTAGATGTCTTGGAATCATAGGCACGGATCAGCATCCAGAAACAGCTAAATCTGAAACTAGTAAATGTGTTCATCTGACTGAAGCAATGATGTACTTAGGGCTGAAGCAATGATGTACTTAGGGCATGTATTAGAATTTTCTATGCTGTCATTTCATACCTGTTTAGTTTCTCAACCCATTTTAGTCTTTAAAATCTGCATGCTTACCTCTCTTATTTTTAAGAAAAGTTAATAAAGGAAGTAGTGGCTATTAGTTGTCTAAAATGCAGGATATGAGAATCAGAATGCCATGACCTTTAAAAATGAAGTTGCTCAGTACCATAAGATTTTGTTTGTATGCCATAATTGGGTGACATTTTGTTGTGCCAATTTTGTACCTGGCAAAAACTTCATTTAAAAAAAAATTCTTCCACCCTGTTAGTGACAGTGATCAGCCTATTCTCTGTAACAATTTTTTCTCATTAGGCCAAATTCTGCCTCCATCCCGGGTGGCATGCAATTTTTATTGTCAGAATTACCCCCTTTCACTGCCATTGCTGACCTACACATTTTCTTGCTGGTTTTGAGTCTTGCTTCTTTGCAGCCACCAATCTAATAACCTTTTTCCTGCTCAGGCTATTTTCCTTCCTTTACTATTGACAAGCAAGACATCATCTTTTTCACTATCCTTTAGCCTTTCATGTTTACTCTCCATCAAAATTTAGCAAGCAATAACTCTCTCCCTTATTCCCACTCTGACACTGCAGCTTGTGCCTATCTCCTTGTCCCTTCATTGCATGTTTAGATGCTGAAAAACAGATGCTGAGGCAGCATCTTACAAATAAGGTAAAGTTTTAACTACAGAAAAAGCTTATACAAGTAAGGTTTGCCTCTTAGGCTGCCTAAACCGGAAATTCATATAATGTTTTCTCCCAAAACTCTTAAAGGATGAGAGCTTTAAAGCTACCCACAGATCAGTTGACTTTACAGCTATTCAGTAGCGGAGTACTATAGACCAGCAGTGAACTACGAAACGATGGAGACTCCGTATTTTCCACCCTGGGCAATGGAGTGGTAGAGTTTCCACCAACACAGTGGCCTTTCCCACCCCTTCGTTCTATCTGCATCCTGTCTCTGGGATGAAGAGTGAAGCTGGGTGACACCTGCCTTTGTGGACTGCTCCTCTTAGGCGTTAGTAAGGTGGGACACAGCACAGATCCTCCAGGGGTCCAGGAATGTTCCTTTCTGGTGCAGCAATCACCACTGCTGAGCAACTGGTATCCATTGAAGGGACCCTGGGCAGGCAGTAAAGATTAGCTGCATCTGACTAGTAAATTCCTGTATCCTGAGGTTTTGCACCAGGAGATGCCAGTCCATGATGATACCAGTAAGAAAGCCACTCAGACTCTGCAAAATGTCATATAAAATCTAACACTGTAATAAAGAGAGAATAGTATAGATAATCTTATGTCACTTTAGATGCTGAAAATCCTGTCATATAGCATCAAGTAGGCCTCTGATCCACACACAGTTCACTGTGCAGCCAGTGTCCATGAAGAAGGTTACACCATTTTGATCATTCAACCTATTATGGGATTTCCTTGTGAGAAAATAACTATATTCGTCATATTTACTGTTAAACAGAATGGATGCTCACATGAGAACTTCCTGCTGCACTGCTAGATAAGAGCAAGGACAAACAGGTGGTGTAATCACCAGCACTGAGTGGGAGTTGTTGCAGGGAGCTGGCCAAGGTTGTCCAGCAGCCAGGGGGTATGTGCCACACAGCTCAACCCTGAGGGCCAACCTGTACATGCAGCAAAGCATAGACCTGGTCCTGTTCAGGTTCACTCTTAAGTGGATCCCTAACTCCCCACTGTACAGTGGTCTGCTGGTTAGTACCACTACACCACTACAGCTGGAGGGCTCAAGGAGCTGGGGGACAAAGATGCCTTTGGGTGCAGGGGATGTAAAGGAAACCTGGCAAGCTGCACTGTCTGCCTCTGCACACTGACCACCGCTTCCTGCAGGCTTTGGAGGTCAGCCAGGAGCAGCAAGGGGAAACATGGGGGCAAGCCCCTACACACAGCCTGGGAGCCAGGGGATAAGCTGTTGGGGAAAGCCAGCCTGGGGAGCAGGCTCCATAGCACTCCACTCCAGGCTCTGGAAGAGCTGCACTGACTGCCAGGGAGCAGCAGCAGCAGCAGAGCTGCTCTATAAGGGAAGGCAAGCCAGGAGCTGAGGGTGACCACAGTGCAGGCAGTGCCTTCTCCAACAGAGCACAGTCCCTGAGCTGAGCAAGCAGGGCACAGTGGTGACTGGCAAAGGCAAGGTGACAAATCAGGTCTCGGTCTTGGAGATACAAAGAGTTCAGGCATGTCAGGGAGCACACACTGCTATGACATAGCTCATACACAGGCCCAAGACACAGGGGAGCTCCTGCATCAAAGTGCAGAGAGTGTGGGTCCCCATCAGGGCTGGTCAGGGCAAGCTGTACCTGCAGGGCCCTGATGGCCCTCACAGCAGTACAGTACAGTCCGGCCATCCCACACAGCACTCAGCTGGTGAAGATAATAACAGTCCCGTCCATCTGGACCCCTTAGTCATCTGACATCTTTCAACTTCTCCAAGAAAGGGAAGATCTCTGCCTCATAGTAGTCTCCTTCCTGACTCCTACCCTTCCTGTACAGGTTCAGTAATTCATAGGTTTAGGATGCAATATTGCTATATCAGCATATACTTTCACTAAAGGGCCAAATTAAAATTGCATGGGAAGGCTATTTTTGGGCATTTCTTGTCTGAAACACCATTTAAAACATAATTTATGTTTAACCCACATGGGCCATCTGAACTGTCCAGACTTTCAAACTAACTGACTATAAAAATACACACGCTACTGTTAAGTTCCTGATTCACTTTGTAAGTATTTCTTATACTGAAGAAAAATAGTTTCACAGAAAGGACTTTGTTCATTTCATTCTAGCATATAGATATGGGGTCAAAGATAATGATTACTGTTACATAAAAGTTCAATAATCTATCTTGATCTCCCATTTCCTCTACATTTCACTGTAGGAAACCTATTGCAGTAATATTTAAGTGCCTGACTAGAAAGGAGATAGAAAGCACAAAGTTTCACCCTTTCAAAAACATTAGTCATTGGAACACAGGTAAGCAACCAAAAATACTTAGAAAAGTAGAATAGAAGTAGAGTTTGAAGTTTGAAAAATAATCCTAGAACAAAATTCCACTTAAAAAACAGCAGAGAGGGAGCTCTGAAAGCTCAGACACAGAGAGGGACTCTGTCAAAATTTGAATAACAAGTGAAGACCAGCAGCCAAAATTACCGTTTTCCCAGCTGTTAGGTTTTGTACGAACGATGCAGATTGTAGTTCTGTGATGTTCATGTTCATGTGATGACAGGAGATAGACCTAAGGCTCCCTCTGTTGGAAGGAGCACTGCCGAGCACCACCCCAAAGGACAGTGGGAGCTGAACAATAGCAGTGCACTGCAATATTTACACCCAAGTCACCGCTAGGCAAGTCTGACAGGCTGGACAACTGCCAGGAGGGGACAGAGAAAGTGGGGGGATGATACCTGTAATTCCCTGAGTGAACTTCTGTTCTCTCAGGTTCCCTAGCTTTTTTCCTGGGAGCCAGACAGGTACTAGCACAACTTGGCCCCTATATTTGTCCTGTGACAAAGGAGAACCCCTGTCACATATGCATACAGTGGCATTTGGGCATTCAAATGTTGTTATGCTATTTTGGAATGCAGAGAAGTGCCACTTCCTCCTCTGCAGTGTGGGAGAAGACGCACCGAGCCAGCAGTCCTCAGATTGCTTTTCTTCATCCCCCTCACCATAAGTGTGTTCTGGATTTTGGATGCTCTTCCCACGTAAGAGATGCTTTTGGTTTGGATGGATGCAGGGTGAGTGCTGGCTGGAGTGTAGCAGGGAAGATGGCAAGCAGAGGGCAGAGGGAGCAGGGGACAAAGTAGCTCCTGACAGCCAGGCTGAGGAAGGACTCAGGAGAAGGCTGTAACTGCTGCAAGCCACAGAGCAAAACCAGTACCCCTGATCAGCACAAGGAGACAACAGAAGAAGAAGGCTTTTCCTTGTAGCTCTCAAAATCCACAGATTGCCTCAGTCACACTTTTTGGTGCAGCCTGTCTCTCACTGAGCGGGAACCTTTTAAGCATTCTGCTCCCAGGCCATTTTCCTGCTTTCCTCCCTCCCCTTTCTGCTCATTTTTCAGCAGCCCCACAGGGACAGGCCATCTTCCCTCACTAGGAGATGCATTCCCCAGATCCCTAATGGAGCATCAATCATCAGTTTGAGAATAGCTGTGCTAAAATGCCATGTCCTCTCAAAGATCATAAACAGTAGCCCACAGCCCAGCATCCAATTAATTAATTAAGATGTGCAGCTTTACTGAAGAAAATTGTTGTCAGGCAGTGAGAAGACCAGGCAGGATAAGAAAAGCGCACACAAAACAAAACAAAACACACGCCAAAAAAAAAAAAAAGAAGTGAAAGTGTTGACTCATATTCATTATTAACTCAAGGCCTCAAGAGAACAGCACTGATATGAAAGTTAGAAAACTGAGGAAGAAACCTCAGAAGACAGGTAGAAGACAACAGCTCATCAAGACAGAGGATTATCCTGCTCCAAGGAGCAACAAAGACTGATGTTTTCCCACATGACTGATAATGGTGTGGCCAAGAAGAACATGTTGCCCTGGGGTACTGAGGCTTGTATGCCAGACATGTTAGGCCTAGGTTAGGTTAGACCTAGCTCCCTTCTGTATGCATTCACCAAGGAATAATTTCTGGGAACTCAAAAACCTGTATATTCCTGCTTGCAATCCTCAACATTAGTAAAACATTAGTAAACGTTAGTAAAAACATGAGCCCAACCATTAGTAAAACTGGAAAAGAAGGCTCACAATCCAGACACTCAGGTGGCACTAAAGTGCACCACTTTCTTCTCACCACACTGCTGTTAGTAGGTCCACTTGCCGAAATTTAAATACTGAGAAGAGCTCAGTTCTGAATCTCAGAGCCTAACTGTAATTCATTCATTTCACAGTTCAGGTCAGCAAGTATTCACATGCATTTGCTCTAAGCACTACTGCAAATAGCAGGCTGTTTTCTTACTTCCTAGAAAAAAATTTTCCATTCCCTTTATCTCAGCACTTCAGCATGGGGGTCATTTCCCCAAGCCACTGTGTGGTGGTAGCCCACCTTCCAGCAGCAAGGCAAGCTATGGCTTTGATTCTGCTACTACTGTTTTTCTCATTTAGATCAGTTGATGGCTTTTTGAGGAAATTCTAACAGCCATGGCCGAAACCTGCTCTAACCTGGCAGATGTTTCTGCACCTGTCATCGTCCCTGAGTTTAACAGAAGATGTTAAAAGGGAGGGAGGGGAAGAACAAAACAAACAGACAAAACCATGATTTATTTAAGGTCCCAAAGAGGGAAGTCTCCCAAATATTAATTTTGGGGGTTGGAAAAACTGAAGTCAGCCAAACAGAGTCCAAAAGAAACATTAAGGGAGAGATATATTCTGTTTCAGCTACTGTCTAAATCACAGACAGGAAGGAGCTTCAGGTGCTCCTGTTGTTCTGTTGCTGAAGTAGCAATTATCTCCCTATCACAGTGCTATTATGCAGGCAGTCTCATTTGAAGGAAAGATGTCCTGAAATAAAAGATTTTAAAATACTCTTTTGTTCACAGGTTCCTTTTAAAAAGTGTTGGGTTTTTTCTGATTCTTTTTTAAAGTGACATTTATTTGACAAAGGAACCTCATAATTTCATTGAATTTAAGATTAGATCATTAAACCTGAGACACTATTATTTGTTACAGTCGTCCATGACTCTCTACCACAAGATCTCATTTCAGCAGTGCTTATCATTAAAATCATAATTAAAATACTCTTTATCAGTAAAATTAGAGACAGTGTAATGTAAGTATGATGATCAAAGACCACTTTATCTCTCTGCAGTCTATACATAGGAAGACTTGCCCTGAAAGCTGATGCTGCCTGCAGTATTTGCTGGACAGCTCACATAGCCAGTAACCATGTCTAGGCACTTCAAAGTTAGTGACAGCTAAGCACAGGGATTCCTGCTCTCCAAGCTCATTCTGACAGTTTAGCACCTAATACCTTTTGTGCAAAAGTCAGTTGCTGTCAGGGTGCCAGTAATCACAATCTCCATATATCCTGGATAAATATAACACTGTGACAACTATCAGTAGAACTGTGAGAGGGACCCAGCCTTTTGGAGCAAGTATTTGAGGAAAAAACATTATCAAATAAATCCTTAAGACAGATGTATGTCAAAGAGACCCTCAAATACATAAGTAGAATAGCTGAAATAGGAAGAAACTCAGTAATTCAGCTGTCCCACATCCCTTGTACCTCATCTGCTAAGGAGAAGAAACATAACTTCCAGTTTCACCCAAGTAGTCAGCATTCCCATCAGCTGCTTTGCATGAAGTCAGATCAAACTCAACCCAAACATTTTAGTCATCATTAAAACCCTATTTATGTTAGGATCCATGATGTACCACAAGGCATTAATATTGACCTATCACGTAACAGGTCCTTTAACTACTATGAAAAATTACTTTTCTGCATAGACCTTGACAGGATTTAGAGAAGATAGGTAAATTTCCCTACAAGGTGACAACACCATTCTGACATTGCCTAAGATCTTAATGTCACATTTAACCCAAATAAATATAGCCTTGTCTTATTAAAAGGTGCAGATCAGCATGTGCAATGATTGTGGCACAACAATGAACATCTGCTGAGCACAGTGAGATTAACCTCATGCCAAATGGTTTCCTTCCAGCATAGGTCAATAACTATGACAGCTGCCTTTCATTACAACTCTTAAACCAGATGTTTTAAATATTAAACTCTGTTTTAAATGTTAAATACTGTCCTGGTTTTTGCTGGGATAGAATTAATTTTCTTTCAAGTAGCTGGTATAATGTTGTATTTTGAATCTAGTATGAGAATAATGTTGATAATACACAGGTTTTTTAATTCTTTCTAAGCAATGTTGATACTAAGTCAAGGAATTTCCAGCATCTCATGCACTGATTGTAAGATGGCTGGAGTGGCACAATAAGTTGTGTGGGGATACAGCTGGGACAGCTGCCCAAACTGGCCAGAGGGATATCCCATACCATAGGGCAACATGTTCAGCATATAAACTGCTAGGGCGAGGGGTGAGCAATTGTATTGTGCAACACCTCTTCTAGATATTATTATCATCATCATCATCATCAATATCATCATTATCATCATCATTATCATCATCATCATCGTCATTGCCATTTCCTTCCTTTTCTGTCCCATTAAACTGTTTTTATCTCAACCCATGAGTTTTCTCAGTTTCACTCTTCTGATTCTCTTTCCCACCCCGTCTGTGTGGTTCTTTGTTGCTGGATGGGCTTTAAACCACAACGAATATGAAATACTGAAGTAGCTGTGTCTGCAGCTGCCCTGATCTGTAGCAGATCATAGAAAGCCTCCTTCCATCATGCATTGTCTGGCAGACTCTCCCTAGAAACAGTTTGCATCAGCCTATCATCATTTCTTCAGCTAGAACTCTGTTTGTGGCCACTAGCTGGGAATCCCAGCATTTTCTCCCAGAGCAGAGAGACTGCTTTTTTGTGCTCTCAGATGCAATGGTGAGTGAGGCTGCAGATGTAGCTTTGCTGCTGGGAAGGTACATATTTAGTAAATAGAACATATTACTATGGTGGCATACTGTAAACACCTGGAACTGAACAACTGGGTCCCAGGAGTGCAACAGCTTTACAGTTTGTAAATGCATGGTCAGTTGAAAGTGAAGCTTCAAGAGGAAAGGAGTTAAATAGGAGCCATTTTCACGGTATCCTATTGTTTGGTTTGAAGAAAAAGAAATTCCAGTTCAGATACATTGCAATGCATTTTCAGTTTTCCAACAATATTGAACATTGAAACCCCATTCAAAAGCACCCAGACAAAAATAAAATTTCTCACGACATTCCAGGTTTGGAGTACAGGATGCACTCAAGGGTACAAAGATTGATCTCTGAGCAGGCAGCTGACTGCAATATTCCCTGAGGTGTTTGCTAGAAAAGATGTTTTGCTGAAGAATAATGTAGTAGAAAATCCATACATATATTGTTGTAACTACCCAGCAAGGCTGACGAGTGAGTTTACTTGATTAACGGGACTGTCTCCAATGTTCCTTACTTGAGAGAATTTTAATTCTTCAAGACTCCAAGGTATACCCTAAAATGTAGTCTTCACACATGGAATTCAGCAGCTGGCCAGCTTAACAGGAAGAGACTGCCACCACAGGTGATTCAATGATTACTACACATTATTTAGGTATGCAGCTTACGAAGCAACAAAGATCACCATGTCAAAGCTTGTAATAACATACAGACAACATCTGTAAGCCTGAAATGCGGAGCAGAGCTCCCTTTAGCTCAAACAGAAGATTAATATGTCTATTTAACAGACAAGGTATGGGAAAGACAGGCAAATTCTTCACATGAAAGATTGTAATAAAGCCGGGGGGACTTCAAGAAGATTGTGATGACCGTGCCTTGGAAGCCCAGTTCTAAAGGTTCATGCCAAAATACTGTGCTGGGCTTTTACCACACTCCTAATACAGGAGGAGATGGAGCTGGATATACATATACTATACTCATCACATTAGGATTGTGTATTCAACTTTTGGAAATCAGCATAGAAAAGAATGTCCTGGTCAGAGTTTGCAATTCATGTAGGTGAACTATTGCATCTGCTACAAGATTAACTGGGAAATCTCTGCTTTTCTTCTGTGTTCCCTAGTCATGGAGAATTCTAGAAGTTTCTGCAGAGCAAATGTGAGTAGACATGATGTTAATTAATGTGGATTCTCTGCAGCATGATCATGCACACACATCAGAACTGGCTGTCTAGCTTGTGCCTGCTGCACGAAGGACAGGTTCTCTCTGAAGAGATGTGTTTTCCTTGCAGAAAACCTGAAATGGTATGGTCTGTTTGCAGTCGTCTTGCCATACTTCCTATGTCAATAACCTAAAATCAGTTTGCACTACTTCTTCAGAATGCTGAAGTTCTCCAAACTCCCAGAATTATGTGTGGCCACTGTCACTTAGCAGAGAAGTTGTTTTCCATGGGCAAAAGTGGCAGCAAGCCTCCATTACTCATTCAGAGCAGACTTGTGGATTTGCACATCACTAACAAGCTTCCTTGCATCCACCCTGAACCCTCTGAAAAATGAAACCACCTCTCACTTTTCTGCTTAAGACTGCACTGAGTTGTGTTGATTTGCAGCCTGTTGTCCTGTCCTTGAAGAGAGCTGGTGTACGTCAAGGGCTACCTTTCTTGTAACCCCCAGGACAGAGATGCCACAGAAGCTTGTGTGAGCTCTAGAGTGCAGATAGGATATAAGGCAGCGTTTCATTGCAGTGCCAGACAATCAAATTCAGACATCAAGCTGAGCTTGATTTTTAGTTCCAGCTCCAGAGGAGCCAGTCTTGTGGCCACTGTCAAAAGTGTAGTAAAACTCGGCAATACAGTTTCATTTCACAAAGATCACTCTATACTTCAAAAGCCCAAATCTGGGCCCAAAGACTCAATGACGTCCTTGTTAATGAAATAGAGAGCAAAAAAGCTGACAGAACCCATCTTTGCAGAGCAGTACCTTTCAGCAGGCTTCCATTCATTCTCCCATCCATAGATATGGATGCCCATAGCAAATCAAAGGCTGGACTACAACAAAACTTCAAGTCCCTTCCTTTCCAAAGCAGGACCACCCATACCAGTGATGTTCCCCTTATACCAAAGCCACTTTTTGTACTCCAAGCAACTGATCAATACTCCCTAGAAAGGATTTTTAGGTCTTTTTCAGGCCTAGGTTCAGTGGACTATTATACAAGTCTTCATATAACTGCCCTTACTTTGGTCTTTGGTTCTCAAGAGCTGGAAAAGTAGGATTGCCACTGTCTTCTTGCTATTTAGTTTACAGTCTCAGATCCTGCTGCTTCAGTTGCTGGCACAGTGGATCTTTATAGTGCTTCTGCCAAGGAGATTTACTGCTGTTGCTTCAGGGTCTGATAGAGCTGTTGGTAAACTTCCACCCTGCTCTCCCAGCTATTTTATAAGGAGTTCCAGATTATCTTCTGGGCTCAGTTACTGTATTTCCATTCTATGCCAGACACAGAATTATCTGATTTTCCTCTAGCCTTGATGAAACAGCCCAACAACTGCTTTAATTAAAAAAAAACTTTTTTTGTACATAAACCAAACATAACAGAGAAATCCAAGACATTACAGAGGAAGCAATGCATTCCTCTAGATCAGGCACAAGCATTTTTCTTCTGCCTAAAATCAGGGAAAAAAACATCCTAATCAGAAAAGGTCCATTGCCCCTGCAAAAAAATGGTGTAACCTCTACCAACTTTGCTCACTCACTTCTAACTCAAACCTACCTCAACCACTCATCCCTTCCTTTGGATAGAGACCTACAAAAGTCTAATTAATACTCCTCCTACCTCTTGGCTGACCCTAGACACCCATGCTAGTGGAGGGGAGCGGAGATTTTTGGAGGAAATGCCACATAAACCTGAGGCTCCTCCTACGCAATTTGTGTGCTCGTGGGACATCAGGTTGATATGACACCAGTAATACTGAGCTTTGCAAGGTCAAAGCCAAACTAACCCAAAGCCTGTTATTTTGCAATACATGATGACACAGCTTGGGCAGGAGGAATGATGCCATCACAATAAAACTCAGTCCCAGAAGACTAGATGGACCTAAGGAGTTTATATGTGGTATATAATTAATAGTTTAAAAAAGGTCATCTAATTTCCATTCAACTAATGATAACAGCTGTTTTCATTGAGGTACTTCTATGTCTTGGTCAAAATTGTTTGTAAACTTAATAATGCAGATATCAGGTGAATTCAGGCTCTGTTTTTCAAGATATTTGCAAATTCAATATTTATCAGCTCTTGCTTATTATTTTAGTCTATGACTAATCCTTAGGAACACTACACGTATTATATGGCAAGTGCAAGAGTAACTAACTGAATAAGGCAGATTAAGTATATTTAGAATTACCTATCCAAATACATATTTTGGAAAGGCATATATAAAATTTATAAATAGGATATTAAAATTACATGGCTGGAATGAAATAAACTGTTTTCTTGAGATCTCTGGTACCTGTTTTTGTCTTGGTTCAACCACACCAGAGAGAGATTTTGAGTATAAAAATTGGCCAGGTTTGAGCTGTGTTTAGAGACTTGCCTGATAATTAGATGCAAAGGCTGTTATATATATATCATATTTCCACTGTGCAAGCATAAATTATTTCCTGTAATAAAATTTTCTGTACATGTTACTGGGCGGTATATAGATCAGAAATGGATATTTATAATTAGCCTGTATTTGTCTTCACCTCTATCTTTGTTTCCAAGGGTTGCTATGGATAACTGTTCTTCCACCTCCTGTGTACTCATTTTGCAGGTCTTGTGAGTCTCACAAGGGTGAATCCTCTCTTCCATCACATTCAGTATTGATACAATGACCTGATGAAACAACCTAGGTGAAAATACGGGCACTACTGCAGTAAGTATTACATATCTTGCCATTAAACCTTGAAAAAATCATATCACAGTGTCCCTGTGCCTTCCTAGGACAGCCGCCTCAACCAGTGTAGGCAAATGAAGAAATATGCAGACAAGTGAAATATTTCCAGGAGTTTGCCTCTTCTCTAAACTCATATTTCCTGGGAATGCTAAAATATATGCTAAGAACCCTGCCCAACTGTTAACAATTACAAAAATGTCCACTTTCATTTATAAGCCAAGATACCACAACTCATTTCCTTAGATGGATGTTGCCACAGGAATCCATTATTGCTTGATTCATTTCAACACATATCTAGAAATGGTAAGAACTGCAGTGAGATACCTGCTACAAAATATTTCTGCTGAGCAAGGAAGATCACTTTCAGCTCAGCACTTCATCTTTGAAGACTGAGTTCTCTCAAAGAGATCAATGGCCCTGTGATGGCCCAGCTGTATTGTTACCAGAGGGGTCTCCAGCCCTTCTCTGCAATGGCAGGATGGCTTATGTTCTGCCCTCCCAGAACCTGGAAGATGCTGAATGATAGCTGAGAGAGGAGGTTCATAAATCTGAGCATCTGACCTTGCCCTGAGCCACTAGGAGTGAACATTTTCCTGGACATAAATGTACATTCTGGGATTTACTGCGGGAGTGATTATGTATCCCACAGTTTTCAGGCAACGTGCATGACTCCTGGCAGAGGCCAAGCTTTCCCAGCGTGTATCCACACAGTGCCTTGCTGACTGTCCAGCTCTGCCCCTCACACTGACCTGGCCGGTGGCAGGGTGGATGGAGCCGCAGCTCCAGGTCACGGTGGGGGCTGTAAGGGCAGCCTTGACCCCCGCCTGGCCCTGCCGTCGCAACACCCCAGGCTTTCGGGAGCGCTGGGGAGCCGACATGAATTTTAGAAACCCCACGGGAAAGCGAGAGCGCTGCAAAGCAGCGCTGCTCTCACACCAGAAGCACCGGCCTGGCGGGTCTCGTCTGTCCTGCAGACGATATCCCTCTGCACGTCTTCTCGCATCCCTCTGTCTTTCCGCATCCTTTTACCCTGCTGTCATCCCCCTCTCCTTCCACATCCCTGTGCACATTTCTCCACATCCCCCTGGTCTCCGCATCCTCCTGCACGGCGTCCCGCACCCCCTGCCCATGGACGCTCGCAGCTCCGAGCTTCTGCTCGGTATCTCCGCACACCGGGGATCCCCGACAGCAGCGGCAGCGGGGCCGCCTGGCTCGCCGCGGTGCCGGCGCGGAGAAGGGCGGCACAGAGCCGTGATGTCAGACCGGCCGTCGGGGCGGAGATGCCCCTGCTATGACGTCCCCCTGCTGCCGTCCCCGCGCGGGACCGGCGCCAGGAGCCGCGGCTGCCGCCGGTC